>JBBPCZ010000115.1:23118340-23148353 GCA_037974445.1 Brycinus macrolepidotus | reverse complement strand
TTGTGCACTGGGGCACAGTCATGCTGGAATAGAAAAGGTTCTTCCCCAAACTGTGTCCACAAAGTTTGAAGCATGGCGTTGACCAAAATGTCTTTTTATGCTGAAGCATTAAGATTGCTCTTTACTGGAAGTAAGAGGGCCTAGCCCAAGCCCTGAAAAACAAAATTTTTACTTTTGTCCATATAGTGTATCTTCTCTACTAAAGAGAGATGCCTCATTATGAAGTGTCCGTTATAGCTGTGGTTACACATTAACAAGAGACCTACCTTTAATGCAACCACTGGTGATGCATTCACTATTACAGGTGGATTACAGTAGTACAGCTTGTGCAGTTACACATGTATTAACTTCAGGTTTTACTCATGTAATTAAACAAGTGTATCCTAATGTAACTACATGAATTTGCATGAGTTTAAACTGAAACTGATTAACATGTATTTAACATGTAAGCTGCACTACTGTAATCTAATTGTAAACATGAATGTATCACCAGTTGTTGTACACTGTCATTGCATACATTGTTAAAGAGTTATTGCACAGTTATCAATATAAAGAGAGACCTAAAGATGTACCCATGTTTGTCATGAGACTTTTTAAGGAGTGTTCCTCTGGAAAAAGAAGCAAATGGAATGATGTCAAAAGTTTTTTTTTGTTGCTGTGGTTTTTTTTTTGTAACAAAAACCCAATCAAAATATTCATATTATATGCAGTGAGCCACTCAAAAGCACGTGTGGCCCTTTTTAATGGCACACAAAATATGTGATATGATAGTTTCCCAGATGTAATAAGTAGATCAGAATTGCTCAAATTTCTTGCCAAATTTTTCATTAAGTGTGAGAAAAGCATTGATAAAGATCATAACATATACATTCCGATCAATCTGCATTCAGATTTAGCTTTGAGTATTTACAGCTTTGGCATGTTCTGCTGCGGCTCGAGCAAAATGGGGAGAAAGGAGGGGAAAATGGCTGCAGTTTCTTCACCACAAATGACCTTGAAACTTTCAGACACACATTTCCATTTGACAACCCTTCATTAAAAGCCCAAAGCTCCAAGACTCTAAACAAATCAAACCTCCCCTCTGTTATTCCTTCATTATAAAAAAACCCCCTGATTGTCTGTTCTAGAGGCATTGCGATTCAGACCCTCCCTATCGAGGGATGAAGTGACATCCTCATTATTTCCAATAAAAGACACAGAGGATATCAGAGAGGCAAATACTAACCTTGCCGATGGCGAGTCTGAATTTGGCGTATGTGCGTGTGTTTGTGTGAGAGTGAGTGAGAAAGCGGGAGTCTGTGTGTGTGCGTGTGCGTGTGTGTGTGTGTGTGTGTGTTTTTGTGCACTATGAGCACATGCTGAGACAGCTAGCCATCAGTCGAGCCCTCGGATGACACAAGGCTGCGACCCTGCTCTGAAGGAGCCCTGCTTCTCGTGCCATAATTTCATCCCACAACACCTGCCACCAATTCAGTTAATATGATTGAAAATGTGGGGCGCATGTCGCTTCCCAGGTCGGTACGTTCCAGATCGGAAAATGAATCATCAGATATTTCTGTGATTGACAGTTTACAGTCTGGAGGTCAGGAGGTAGAGAGAATTTTTTTGTTGGATGGAGACACATTAAAATGACAAGCCGGATTTGCTGGGGAAAGAAACAAGTGTCAATTCAGATGGCTAGCAAATGTCTCTTGGACGTGCAACCAATTTGACATTGAGAACAAAAGGAAGCCTTTGGTTTGATCCATGCCAGAAAAAGATCAGTCAACGAGAGCCTCATTCCACCATCCAATTCCACACCCTCCGGTGTCCTTTTCATCCGCCTTTGTTCCTGGACTCTCCAGTTTTTAGCTCAAATGAAAATAATTCGCATAATGAAAGGATATCAAATTTACTGTATGGGGCGGGTGGCACAATGAGAACGTTCTTGTGGTGAGAATGACGGGCGAGAGCGTGACGAACAGAGGAAGGAGAACAGAGGTGAGCCTGAGAAACAATAAAACGTAATTACAGAGCACCAATAAACCTCTCTAATTCTTGCACGTTCAAATGCCAAGATAGCGGGCTCACATTATTTCATTTAGCGCGGCCACAAAGCCTCATTCAGGGCAGCGATGAGTTTTACAACGTGACAATTTCTTTAATCAGAACTGTGGGAAAACTGAAATTACAATGTCGATAACTTCACCACGCCCCCTGTTTCCTTTCTTGAAGGTATCACTAATTACATTTCAATTATCATGCTAATTTTTGGCAACAACCTGGAATCACGTCCAATTATTCTGTTATTTGTTATATCTCTGTTAGGGAGGTGTTCAAATGGGGAGGGAATCAAATGTCATTGAGAAAGAAATGCCTTTCAAGAGCATGGGGGGCTGTATTGGAGGGGGTGCTAATGAGGATCTTGTTACAGCGCTTTGATGGCGTTCCTTTGCACAAGTCCTTAGAATGATTGAAAACTGTAGGATTTGTTCTGGAAAACCAGAGCAATTGGGGATATATTCTGAGCTCTTTCAGTTCAGTCAATTTCAGTTTGGGGTCATTGACTGAATGAAACTGATGGTTGACAATGATTCTGTACTATTTCTGTGGGATGTGATCTGAATTAGACCTTTTGTAAAACTTTAAAAACAGTAAACTTTCCCCACAATCCTACAGAACAAGATAAAAAATGTCATGGCCCAGAGTGCTGTGACTGAACTGCAGCAACGAGTAATCCAGGCTATAAAGCAGCCTGAAGAATCATGGATTGTAGGTGCTTATGATTCTTAAAGGAGGACTTCACTGCCTTTTAGCTGACTTCTTTTAAGACAAAAAAAGAATGGGACAAATTATTCTATCAGAACTACAGAATGCCTTATTCCCAAAGAACATCGCTTAAAATAGCAGAAATGCCATAATGCTTTGCTATAGCTAGCTCTCCAGAGACATTTGGCTCGTCAAAGGGGGATGTTCACGAATATCACAAGTTCTGCTGCTGAGAGAAGCAGAAAATCAGGTGGCCATTAGCATCCAGAGTAGTTCTGGGTGAAGCAGTGCGAAACCAGGCCACTGCCTCCTGCAGTTTTGGATAGCATGTGAGGTAACTGTGTGCTATGTCACTTCATGTCTTTAACTAAACTACTTTTTCAGAAATTACTCAGTCGATTACGATTTACACTGAAAAAGACATGCCTCTCTCCTACTAGTGGGTTTTTGATGTTTATCACTATATCGCTTTGTCTCACAAAAGAAAATGGAGCTTCCATGCTAACCTTTGCCGTCCCAGTCTGGAATAATTGTATGCAAAAGAGGCAGACTAGAGGTGCAACAGTACAGAGTAATGCACTGTATTCTTTGAGACAAGGCTTATGATGTAATGTGCAACATGCACCAGACTGAAGCAAATTAAAATGCTCACTTTCAGTGCATCAGTTTGTGGTTAGCACGTTAGCTCAGGGCTACGACAAGGGGATTCATCCTCCAGCATTAGCTTAGGGTTAGTGCATTAGTTTGTGGTTAGTGTGTTGGTTTGCAGTTGGTAGGTTAGCTCAGGACTATGCGGCTAGCTTGCAGTTGATGAGTTAGTTTATGCCTCAATGGCATGTCCACTCACTGCACAGTCATCACCTTTTTCTGTCATTCAACGGACCTAGAAGAAAAAAAACAGTTCAGCAAATCGGTTTAGTGCCTCTGCTGCTATTCTAAAGTACTCTCGTAACATTAAATGCTCTCACAAACAGAGAATGAAAACATTTGAACATGAAAATACACTTTTGATAAAGATCTAAAGTAAAACTAAAGGATCCTTATAGCAATCTTACCATAAAAGTGAAAATTATTCTATATTACTGCAGAAAACTTAGGAAATATGGTAGAGTGTTATAAAAGTCATGTTCAGAACCACCGAAAAAGTTTTTTTATTGCAGTATTGGGAACGAATGACAAAATAGTATAATTAAGTCATTTTTATTATTTTTTTGTAATATTTTATATAATATATAATATGTAAAGAAACATTTAAGCTGTAATAACTCAATGTACCAAATGGTCTAGACGTAGAAGTTTGTGACCAAAACATCTGAAAACACCCAAATAGCTTTGCATAGCACTGTATTAACTTTAGCTTATGAGCATATAGCCTTGCCATAAATTCTTCGTGCTTCCACATTGCTTTTACAACCTGCATGACTTGTTGACTTTGCTTCTGCTGAGGAAAACCATGAGAAGAAGATCCTGGTATGATAGAACTGGAGCATTAATTCCTGGAATAGCTCAGGGATGCTACCAAACGAACCTTTACGGTTATTTATGTTCAGCGTTCACTCTAAAAACTAACAAGGCCTGCACACAGGATCGCTGTGATACAATAATACATCAGCCCATGTGGTTTGAAGTCCATAAATTTAACACCTGAATCCTCTGGCAGTGAATTAATCCATGCTGTTCACACTTTTAAAGAGCATCCATGTGAATAACCCAACACGTCTTTCAGGGCCTGAAGATAGATCAGACATTCTGCCTCGATCAAGCTTCCTTGTGTCCACCATTTTGCAAGGCGGCATCCTTTAGTTGTTTTTTTTTCCCTTCTTCTTTTTCCGATAATGAAAGGACTGTGTTACGGGAGCGTCTGGGCTGGAGGAGCGGCATCCTGCTCTTAAATAATGCATGAGCTTCCTCATCTCTCCGCTCCTGTCTCTCTTGACAAATGTCAGAGGTGAGAGGAGGGGAAGTGTGAACAGAACACTTCTTCACATATCTAAAGTGCTCCAAGCACCACCACCTCATACACACACACACACACACACACACACACACTTACACACCCACAAACAGACATACACACTCCCAGTAAATTGATCGGCATATGAATGAGTGGAGTGCCCTGTCACACATTCAGAACTTTCTCAGCAATAGTGTCCGCTCCACTGTTCCTGTGCGTCCATTATAACGGCAAGGGGGCTC
The DNA here is from genome assembly GCA_037974445.1 of Brycinus macrolepidotus. Taxonomy (NCBI): domain Eukaryota; kingdom Metazoa; phylum Chordata; class Actinopteri; order Characiformes; family Alestidae; genus Brycinus; species Brycinus macrolepidotus. The sequence continues at coordinate 23,143,409 of JBBPCZ010000115.1, read as the reverse complement.
ACTTGCCAATATACCTGCTTAAATAAATAAATAAATAAATAAATAAATAAATAAATAAATAAATAAATAAATAAACAAACAAAAATATAATGCTATTAGATTTGCTATTAGCTGTTTATTATAATTTCAAAAATTGGCCCCAGTTCCAATTATTGGACTTTGATATGGTTTCGGCGCCTGAGCGCAGGCGTGCTGGATTAAGAGGATCCGCATTCATTTCAGCACTTATGAATTTTCATCGTGCGAGCAAGCCGCATCACCCGCCTGGATATGGGCATTGTTTGAGAAATATCATCCCAGGAATTTATCATTAACACACGCGGCCCTTGCACATGCTGTAAGCAGCAGATGGAAAGTAAAGGAAATACGGGAAACCGAGGTGGAGGAATTTACAGCGTGTAATAAAACACACCGTTTGGTAATGATATGACATCTTTTATATCATAACCTTTATTCTGACAAGTGAGATTCATGAACCAACTGCCGACGTCTAGATCATTCACCGCTTTAAAGTGCTTCTGACAATCACATGATAGAGGCTGATGTAAGAGATGAATGTCTGAGTTTGTTTCTCGTGCATACTGACCAGGTGTTTCCTGTGTGTGTGTGTGTTGGGAATTGTAAGTGAATCCCAATAAATTATTCGGAATGAACAGATTCTCAGATTTTCAAAAGAAATATGAGTGAAGACATGCAGTGTTTTTTGTGCCGCAAATCTGTCTGAAACAACGCGCAACTTGCTTGTGCTTTGAGTCACGACGCAGAAGACGCCGCGCCTTCTGCTTGCTTGGTTGCATCTGTCATTGATAGACCCTCATGAGTCTCTGTTAATCAGTTCTAAACATCATGCTGTTAATCTCCATAATCCCTCTAGCTATATACAAGCTCTTACAAACTGGGCCAAAATGTACATATTTAATATTCAATATTCAAGTTACAGTAATATACAGTACATTTTACAGGGATATACAATATGCATAAGAACAGATCAATTACTATTATTTTAAACCATAGACAAAACTTATCATATTAATAATTGTATTTCATATGCTGGAAATTATACATTGCAGAATTACACTAGTGTTCAGAATCACTTATCATTTTAATATCTTGGTTATTTTATGTTCAAAGGTCTAAAATGTTTTTACTTCTTTTTTTTTAAGAAACCTTTTTGCAGTTTTTTACTAATTGCTTGTATATAAAATTTGTGATTTGCTCTGGATTGTTAGAATCAATTTATAACAATTTGTATTTGATATCCTTTATTAACATTTTTACATTAACTTGTACTTTACAAAATTAGTTATACAATTTACAAAATCTAATTTACAAAATTAGTTATACAATTATTATTCTGTAAACATTTTAGTGTTAGTAACATTCTGAACATTTCTTGGATGGAACCCTTCTGGTTTATACTTGGCTCATTTTTGGTTCAAATCCAAACCTAAAAAGAGATGTTTTGAAGGCTAAACGTGTGTGTGAGTGTGTGTGGGTCTGTAATGTTGCACCGTCTGCATTTCCCAATACAAAATGCTCACTCCTACCCCCTGGCCATCATGAAGCCCACTCTCTGAATTTGCCAAAACATCTTCCGGGTGTTCATTGTGGATGAAGAAGCTGAGTTTCAGAAAGCTGGCTAGATAGCTCCTGCCTCAAGCATACTCTAAATTCCATAACTAGCCCCAACTAAGTCAGTGACTGACCCAGGGCACTTGTTAGCCTAGCCAGCCCACCTCCTGGCTCCGGTCTCCGCTATATGCTGTAACGCATCGCTGGCTGTTTGGAGGCTGAGCACTCCATGCATGAAGCTCTCAGCAGCCCTCGCATAAATTGCCACAGCAGAGAGGACGTCAAAGGGACGGCCTTTGGCATTTCCCACAGTTCCTCTGGGGAGGAAGTGAAGCACGAAGTCCAAGCTGTCAGCAAACACGAATGAAGCACATCATGCGGTGAGGAGGGTCACTGTGAGTAAACAGACTGCCCTGCTCACACTATTGGTTAACACCTCCGTGCTCTCATCTCATTTAGCCTTTGAGAAGCTGCTTGAGGAACTTACTGTGAGGCATAGACACGCGGGACTTCTGCTAGATTTCCCTGCAGACTATTTTGGTTATCTACGGTATATATATATATGACAATAAAAACCTAATAAAATATATGACTTAATGAAAAATAGTCAATATTGCATCCAGCATATTTCTTAACTAAATTCAATTGTTGGGGTAACTGCAGGGGTGGAGGGAAAAAAGAGAAACTAAGAGAAAATATGATGTTTTAAACGTTGTGAGAAATGGAAAGTTTATAAGCAAAAAATAAACTTAATCTACGTACTTTTAATGTTCGATACAAGCTGATCATACTCTATAGAGTGGGCATCATCTGAACCCTTTTCAGCAGGACTTAATATGTAATTGATGAGGTCCCGGAACACTGAGTATTGATTCGGCAAGCCGATGGGGCAGGGAAGGGTCCAGGGGAAAAAAATATATCAGATATGGATCTCAGTGTGAGTTTTTCCCATCTTCATTTATGTTAACAAGGCTCTGAAAAACTGAACATTCTCTCCTACAGTTTCCCAAAACTAAACAAACAGCTTCTACTGCATAGTGAATAAATCAATGTCACAAGCCAGTGGTGGTGGTGTGATTGAACCCACCCACTTTTGTCAATGGCCCAAAATATCTCATGAATAAATCAACCGAAACGACAAAAAAAAAAAAAAGAAATTGCATGGTATCGACCAATGAAAATTCTAGTATAATCAATAACCATGCTGACACAACTCAAAGCGGTATATCTTTTGATCCTTTTTAGTACGTTTTTCCTAATGGATTGTATAAACTATTTGCCAGAAACTTTCCAGGGCTCCTTATCAAGACTTAACTGGGCCCCCCCCCAAACCTAAACCGCATATCTATATCCTCTAATGAAGTAATATTCCATGTTCACAACAGCATTTAATCTGTAAGGTTTACATACTTGAAAAGGTTACTGACAAAAAAGCATCCCTTTATATACTTTAGCACATTTATAATGCTTTTCTGAATTTTCTTGAGACATTAATGATGTCATCATAAGAAAATTGACTACACAGGGTACTTATTAGGTCACAAAATTATAACTTATACACACAGATAATGCATTATATTATTTAAAGGACACCGTGTCCTCTGTGGCTGAAAAAAAATTGTGTGTAGTGAATTACTGGGTGTGCAGATCATAATTTCCTGACCTATGTAGAGCACTACATTTGGAGTATGGAGCCATTTCAGACTCCTCTGTGAACATTAGCGAGCAAAGACCTCCAGTGAACTTTAGAAGCAATATACGAGCGATGGAGTGCTTTCAGTCATGTTTTAAAGACACAAGAGACAGTGAGTGGTACAACATCCAGCTCCCTGCATCTTATTTTCTCATCTCAGTAGCTTTTTGCCTTTTTTTTTCCGTCACCCGATGGGTAATGGTGATATGAGGCCACCCTGTAATGTCTGCTGCTTCAATTCAAATAAATGACAGAAAAATAAAGTAGCCCTTTGTTATACTTGCCTGACTTGTGAACATCACAAAAATGCTTAGACATGATTGCATACCCAGTGCTCTTAAGCTCTTTAAAGTTGTATAAAGGGGATATCTAATAAATTACTATAAAAATATGTGATGCCATTCTTGCCATGGGGGCTCAGTAGATGGGAAGTCTTTTGTAGTTTGCTTACAGGAAGAACTGACACCGTATCTGAAGATCCTTTAGAATATGATTTCTGGTGGTCTAAATGAAATATGTGAGTCACTGACCACATACCTTGGGGATGCATTGCATGTCTATGCTGTACATTGAGTGCACATAACTTTAACGATGATTAATTAATGTTGTGATAATTAGGTTCTATTTGGGAACAATGATCTTCACTACACCTGTCGTAAGAATCGTCTCTTTGACATTTCTGACCACAAGCATGCCTCGAATGTGGCTGATTTTTCAACATACATTAATGCGTGGATGAACACTGCACAGAAACTTTCTCAAGACTAGATAAAATTTGCTAAATCGGCACTTCAGGTTCTCCTTCCTTATCCATGACAGTCTGCTTAGTCAGTGACAGCACCAGCCAGAGTGCAATCTACTGCTGATGGGCTGTTCCTTGGCTTTGAGTGCCATGTATGATCCAGATGGTGAAAATAACTTTTCTTTATTTGGTAAAGGAAGGGTTTTAGTTTCTCCATAGTTAACTCCTCATATTGCGGCACTGATACAGTTTAGATGCACTTCAGAACCTGCTGTGGGCCTCTGAAAGAAGGCTGTGTATCTCAGTGAGTCAAAAGAAGAGAAAGCATTGGGAATTGTAACACTTTACTTCATCTAATGCCTCCTGTGGTCAGAAACAGGTGCCCTAGTTTTCACAGTTCTGTGGAGCAGATGTCTTCCATCTCTTCACTTCGCTGTAATTTTCTGTAATCTACCCTATGCATAGATATAGAGTGCTTTATAGGCATCTGGTTGAGTGGTACATACAGACATCACGTAAACACTCTGATTTTCTCTGCCTATCTGTGATTGTGGTTACGTGTTCTGAGTTCAATGAATGCAGGTCGCAAGGTAACACCAATACAGCCTCGAATCTCACTGCCTAATTTTCAGCACTGCTTTCTGTCTTGTGGTAGCAAAAATACTTCTATGTGACTCTCATTATTAATAATGAGTGATCTGTGGTGACTGTGGCCTATATCATTTGCTAGCGGAAATGGTGCAGTCCATTATTTTCCATGAAGTCCACTTATGACATTTGCGTCAATTTACCAAAACAGTCGTAATTCATTTTTGCATAACCATTTTATAGCCTCTCTTTATCTCTTCAAATGAAAGACTGTTTTTTAGATTGCACCTTTAAGACTAATATATTCAAACAATCTCCATTCTGATTGGCTGCCCAGTGTTGTGCCTCATTCAAAACATCCTCTGGACTGAAACACCCCTAATGCCTTAATAGTATATGGGTGAGGCTAAACTGCTGCAGGCTGAATAGGTGGATATTTGCAAATGCATTTGTTTTTGTGACACCACACAAAACAGTGAATTCAAAATGGGTTGTTTTTTGCAGCTTCATTTCCATATATTGACTGTATGGTCTGGGGAGTAAACAGTACATTTTAAAACTTTAGCAGAGGTTCCATACTGCATTTAAATTTTCATACTGCAAAGACTGTTTGTTTTTCATGATATCTGCTCTTTAATATTATTAATATCATTCTTACTGAAAAAATAAAGAGATATTAGTAACAATTTACTTACCCTGCTACATAAGATTGACATAACCATGCCATAAATACATTGTGGCAGATCATTAATATTTACATTTACATTTACAGCATTTAGCAGACACTCTTTTTCAGAGCGACGTACACTAGTGCTCAAGTAGTCCACATCTGTTCTTCAAACCTAATATAACCTAATATAACAGTATCACGCTACCATCACGAGTAAATGTCATTAAATTAGCATGTGATATAAGCTGGCATGACATCAAACACTGTCATGAAAATTCCCAGTTATGTTATCAACACTTTTATGACAAGTAATGACAGTTTTTGACATCTGCCATGAAATGTTTATAGCATGGTTACGTCAATGTTATGTAGCAGGGTTCAAGTAAACACTGCCATTTTACTGAAGTGTAGCTTTCATAAGTCTATCATGACAACTACATTAACATTTATAAAAGTAAATGATAATGGCTTATTCAGACAAGCACCTCTGTCATAAATGCTACTTTAATCAGTTTCACCCCAGAAAGTCTAATGACAATGCATGCTTTTTGCAATAAGCCTTTACTGATGTATATAGATTAATACCAGTTGTCATAAAAGGCTTATGTAGGTGTCATGTTGTTTTATAAATGCAACTCTACAGTAAAGTGTTAAGAAGGAATCTGTTACTGGTGTATAAAATGGTTGCAGACATATCTCTTATAAATTTAATTCTGAATTTTTATGCAAAAGCACTGATGGTGCATTTGCAGCTTCACTTATTAATCAGGGCCAGAATCACCAAATACTGAGGAAGCCTTCAGTTGTGTTTTGTGCAGGTTTTGCAAAGATTTGCCGTTGTTTCCATTTTTCATCAAAACAATATCTACTCCGTAATAAAAAATGCTGTAGTGCTGCGGGACTTTTGCAAGAATAAGAAACACTGATGAAAGAGGGTGGCAGGGATTTAGAACACTATATGATGTCATTTTTTAGAATATTGCTGCCATAAAACTGTAATAAAACATTTATTCAGCACGTCTGCCAACTGTGCTATTAATGTGGAACAGTGTCGCTGTAATCTCTACGATGTGAAAATAAACGTATTCATTTAGAAACGCAATAACAGACCGTCTGTACCATTCTGGCCTTAAAGCATTTACTCAACCCAGTCTCCATCAGTGTGTATCAGTAGATTTGATGATCAGATGCAATACTTTGGGGCAGCTGGTGGTCTAGTGGTTAGGGAGTTGCCCCTGTGATCAGAAGGTTGTGGGTTCAAATCACAGGACTGCTAGTGGCACCACTGAGCAAGGTACTGTCCCCACACACTGCTACCCGGGCGCTGTGTTCCTGACTGCCCGCTGCTTCACTTGGTGCATGGGTTAAATGCAGAGGAAGTAGTTCACACTGTGTGCTGTGCTGAGTTCACGTATGATAAATGGTCACTTACACTTTATTTTTGACATGTTTCCCTGAACACTAAACTTACTGAATAGAAACACAGTTACGATCCACAGCTTTAGGCAGTTAATGTACATTAATTTTATAGAAAAATTCAATCTTTCTGTCAGAATGTACTTAAATTAAGCTATGTGTGTATAACTGATTGTTTCTGAGTTCAGTTACAAAGAGACTAGTGGTTAATACATAATAATAATAATAATACATAGCTGTGTGGGTGGAGTTTTCACAAGCTCCGCCCTGATCACCAAGATCAGAACCTTGGTGACAGCGAAAGTAACTATTTTTGATTCTTCTCTTAGAGGTTTGTTGGTTTGTTGATTAGGGAAGTTATTGTCAGTGGTAACCAGTGGTTGGCTACAGGTGTGGCAGATAGATTGAAAAGACAGTAGATTGAAAAATGCTGAATTATTCCTTTATATCTCACATTTTTGCTGTAACTTGTGAAGCATACAGACATTCTGGGGAAAACAGATAGTTATTTAATAACTATATCACCACGTTTGGAGCTTAAAGCATGTAAACACTTTCATAGTGCTGAAAATCAGGATGTGTGCTATGCAAATCCCAGTTCTGGTTTTAAAAGAAATCACTAAAAGGTAAAAGGACTTTGCCACGCAAGCAGAAGCATTTTCTGCAGATCAGACAGAAACTAAGCCAGAAATCCGGAAGAGACAGACACACGCACACACACACACACACACACACACACGGATTTGGGCATCCACATAATCTACACGGCTTAGCTCTCTCCTCCTTGTGTGCTGAGACACTAGCAGCTCTGTGGGGCAAACATTCAGTTGCTCTCCCAGAGAGGAAGAGTCTGCAGCTTCCTCCTTGCCAGATGTGGTATGCTGAGAGTCACAGCTGGGAAATGGGGATTGATTGACTAAAATTGAAATTGAACCTATGTTTAAGAAAGTTTTGTCCACCAGGGTTATGATTCGCAAAAGAAACACCTTTCAGTGCCTTTATGTCTTTAACGACCGTGATAAACAAATTAAGCACAGTTTATGTAACACTGATGGGGCTGATTTCATCATTTAAGGCCTTTTGAAAGGTTAAGAGCTTGTTTGTCTTGTTTGTTTAACGATCAGTTAAAGCACATGGGAAGATCCTTTCATCTCATCTACATCTACATCTGAATGTCTTTGATGTTGCATTTTTAAAACGCTGCATCACAGAAACTCCCGGTCCAACGCCAGGGCCTCCTGATTGAGAAAAGTCCTGTTTTATCTGTTTATTGCCGTGGCGATGGAGAACACGGTGAAGTGTGAAATAAGCCCAGCATGGGGGAGATACTACACTTCACTCATACGTGGTGGGGGGGCGAAGACAATTCCAGCTGTTTGTTTTTTCCCCATCACAGATTACCGGCAACTCCACATGGCTCGACCCCCCCATGTCTCAGTTAAAGCGTGCCGAAGAAAACCCACCGCTTTGCGTCTCGATTAGCCTACAGTTTGTCTGCAGCCGCACAGCTGTCAGTTACGCAGGGCTTTCAGTCTGAGCGACACAGATAAGCACATGCAGATGCTGAGAAACGTGATAATGTGGATTCTTGGCTACCGGCAGGCTATGATGTATACAGTGAGACAAAGCGAGGCAGCGCACTGAACCTGTGAAATAGAGCCAGCTAAGAACAATCTATATTGAGGTGGCTGCCGGTTACCATTTAGGCCAGCGCAGACAGGTGTTATTACTGGTGCAGATGTCTCAGCTGCTGTGTTTAGTGATGTAAACACACAGACCTAAAAAAAAAAAAAAAGTTATGATTTGTTTATTTTCTATGTTAAAGTAAGTACTCCTTCGCAGAGAACACATTTCCATACATTTTTATTAAAAAACATATAAAATGTGGCAAATCTTTGTACAAGCCACTTTTTGTCTTCTATTTTTGTGTCAGTGTGTTAAACTGTGCACTAATTATCAGAAAAATGCCAATATTTCAGTTTGTTCCCTATTTCAAGCTCTAATTCAAGCTAATTGTTGAAGTATATTAAAGTGAAGTGGCCCCTTATAGTCATGCGTGAACACACCACAGTGTGAACAATGTGAAATGTTTTCTTTGCAGTGTGTGGGGACGATACCTTTTTCAAGTGTACCTCAGTGGTGCTACTAGCAGTCCTGGCATTCAAACACACACACTTCTGATTGCAGGGGCAACTCCCTAACCACTAGGCCACCAGCCAAATATTATAAATTATTCCTAGCTCCCTAAGAGGAACAGGTGTCAAACAGTATACGTAGAGAGTTAGGCTCCACTAAAGGTGTTGGGTGGCCCAGTTACCACAAGTATCCAAGTATGACTGCCTCGCCTGTGACTCCTCCAAGTTTGTCTGACTTCGGAAGGTCCAAGTGTAAATTGGCTCCTTTGATCCTTCATTTTTGCAGAAAGTGAGTTACTTGAACCCTGTTACACAAACACTTGGCATCGTAAGTTGTCATGACGAGTTACATCCATTAATATAACAGTGTCATGTCACTATTACCAGTAATTGTCATGATAGGTTAAGTCCATTAATATAACACCATGACACCTTTACCGGTATGTCATTTGCTACTATAATGTCTTGACATCAAACATCTGCCATGGTATCCTGAGACTGCTGTCTTGTTGCAATCTCTCATGACAACTCATGACAGCATACTACATTTGCCATGACATGATTATAGTGTGCTTATGTCAGTATTATATAGGAGGGTCCAAGTAAAGTGTTTTTGTGGATTTCCTACCTCTTAATTATAGTCTGCGCAGTGGATTGTCAAAACATTGTTTACCATCAAGCTATACAGCCTGGCTACAATAAGTCTTCAACGTAAGGAGGCGTTAAATAGTGCAGCTTTAACAGCCAGCAGTCTGCATGTTTTACAGTAAGACAACTGGAGATGAAATAAAGATTTGCTGACTAGAAAATGATAAGCAGCAGCTTCTGTAATATAAATGATGTCACCTTGTCATGATGGTTTGTGTCCCTTGTGTTTTGCTGAATCTTAATTAGATGCTTGCTGTCGAGGTATTTTGAGACTGACTTTAATTGATTAGTTTTTTCCTCATTAAAGCTGCTAAGTGGAGTTTAGGGTGTAGTAAAAATGGACGGCAAATCCCAGACATGTTGTTTGTAAGCAACGGAAATATTTCTGCAACAGATTATGTGTAGTATAGTTGATCATAAATATAGATAATAGCGCTTATTCGTGTGTGGAAACATAGCCTGTTCTTGTCAGGATATAATGATTAATATGACGCCTTCATGTTGATATATTCAAGCACGCATTTCCTAGTTCTACCAGTGTGTAATCAATTTCAGCGATCTGTCTGGCCCCTGGTAGCATAAAAGGGAACTGGAGCTGTGATTTACTGCAACACATTAATACATTAACAAGTGCAGTCCATTAATGAATAGTGGAGGGTTCCAGACTGAGGTGGGACGTTTTAATATGAGGGAAGTATGGAGTGACCACCAACGGGCCCATATGCACTCTGCCCTTAAGCAGGACGTAGTGGTCCCCTTCCATCACCGCATTAGTCACTGCCTGCCTCTCCGGTGACATTTGCTTGATGAGGATTTCATTATGGCTCTGGGACTACTTTCACCCATTACCATAACGATCTCTCATGGACGACTGTCAGTGGAGTCTTGCGGCCGAGGCACATGCCGTTCCAAGTCTTCATCTGGTTTGCTGGCTTTTAGTAATGCACGTGCGGTTTAAGACCCATCATCCACCACGGTACCATGGTGCAGTTACTACTGTTTTCTGTATCAGACATTTGAACATTCATGCTTTTTACAAAAAAAAGTCCTACATGGCGTTTTGAGGTCATTCATGTCTGCGTCTGTGATTCAATTAGGCCTGTTTTTTTGCGCTCGCATGCGTTGGCCTTGTTTGAAACGTGTCTCGAAAATTGCCTTGCCAAGACGGAGACTAGAAGCGAATGCTTACATGCAGTAGGAGCTGCCAAGGGAGCTCATCCATCAAAGACGGTCATGACAAGTGAGTAAGAGCAAAATGAGGGAAAGTAAAATAAAAACATCTGGTGGTACAGTGTTTGCTAATGCAGAGATGCCATATTCAACAACCGGATTGGATTATGAAATGTTTCTGGCACTGCCAAACGCATGTTTTTGCCCCTTCTTATGGCCCAGAAAGTCACGAATGTGTCTAGAAAAAAACGTAAATATTTATTGATTTTAATTGTACATTTTATCCACACATTGGCAGATGAGGGTTGACATTAGAATGGAACTGGTTGTAGGTGATGACATCCTTTCTTGCGTTTTAAGGCCTAGATACTGCTTTTAGTTGAACACAATGTTAAAACAGTAAGTTTAACAATAGCCAATCACAGGTAAAATTGAATACACATACTGTTTTAACAGTAGAGCTAGTTCCATTATATTTTCCCTGTCACTTTTATCTAGCTATGTTGTCCATATTGTTGAAAGTCAACCTGAATCAGAAATAAAACGCATTATTTTTCCTTAACATGACATAACGGGAAATAATCGTGAACAGAGCACGATTTTATTCATGAGGATCTGATTGGATTGTGAAAAGTGGGCATTAGGAAAGATAAACGGAATGCAGACCTGGATGATCTGCATTTCTATTTTATAAAATAAAAACTTTTTGATTGCGTATTTTCTGTAGTTTCTGATTAGATTCTATTTGTGTTAAAATGTTGATTTTAATTTGTAATTTCTCCTATTATTTAACACAGGCAAGGCAAAGTGTATTAGCAGGCTAGCCTTTTAACATTTGCATTGCTTTTGGTTTTACCACACTTTCACAGTAAATGAAGAGTGTTGGTTTATCATTCAAACAAATCTGTGTGCACGTAACTCAGGAGAGTGGTTAGTTTGCATGTATGTGTGTAGGTGTGTATAATGTTCATAACTCCATCAGCTGATGCCTCACAGTACGGCGGAAAAGTTTAGAAAACAGTGCAAATATTACAGCCAACTGAATGACATGTTTTACTGGTGTTAAGCAACACTTGCAGCATAAACAAGCTGAAGTAAGTGATTATTTTACAACCACTCCAAAAACTGAAAGTGGAGGGTTGTCTGAAGTAGGCTAATCAATTAACCTAGCTGAGATCCATGTATGTGCGGCCAGGAACAAAAGTGAGGACTGGTGTTTTCACTCACTCAGTCACTACACTTTGATGAAAGATTATGGGGAAACGAGAATTTTGTTACTGAATGATGCGATGATGGATTGTGCTTAATATGACCAAGGACATGAACTAATAAGATAAAATTGGTCTATTTTGATTTCAGGTTGACTTAAAACAGTGTGTTCAAAAACAGCTAGTTTAGGGTGACAGGCAAAATATAATGAAGCGAAAAAACAAGTGATTTGGGAAAAAAGATCATTCTGATTGGCTAATTTATTTCTGCATAAGACTTGTGTGCTTCTGAGGATGGCATTGCATATTGAAAATCGGTGTAACGACAGATGAAATGCTGGTCATTTTCCAGTTGGAGAAAACAGCACATGTGCCTCTGCATATCATTTTAGGCAACAGTTAGCAGATTTAGCTCAGAACTAATGTCATGTTGGACTAAGATTGATGCAGTGTAACCATGCCCAAAGCAATCACACTCACCCATCATCACCCACCATGGAATAAGTGGAATAAAACCAAATCATCTGGTCTTGAAACCGAGTTATAATGTAATCAACACTGTCACAAATCTGGAATGAACATGGATGGCTATCAAATTGCAGGAAAAATAAATATAAAACATCATTGGACAGAAACCTGTCATGGTCATTCATTGTTACCTGTACCTTGTGGCCTCTCACAGTATCATTTACCAAATACCCTTTAATACAGGTTCAAAATCAAAATTCAACAACTTAACAGACATCGCACTGCCTACAACGTGACTTGGATAATCAAAAGCAACACAATAAATGAAATGTATGGCAGGACAAAAACTATCCTCTGACTGAATTGGCACATATTCTCCCGCCCCACTCCCATTCGCTCAGTCTCTTACACACATTTACGTTACTCTCTCAGGGTTGTGTTGTATATTACAAAAGGGTTTCTAAAAAATAAATACAAATTTTTTTTCTTTGTTTTTTTTTTCTTCAAGACTGTGGCCCAGATCTCTCAGTTACACCAGCACACTCAGGTGTTTCATCGATGCCTTTAAAAGTCCTTTTTTGTAGGTTTCTTAATGTACCAAACCTCAGGAATGCCCCGTTCTGCATCACTCTTTCAGTGCACTTCAGTTTTCTTCTATAAATAAGTCCATTCTTGTGTTCTTTTACCATGATGAATAAATAAATAAATAAATACAAATCAATAAATACATAAATATCTCCCCTTTTTTTGTTAATAAATACGTTTTCTTCTGGGGACAATTTGCCTTGGCTTGGTAAAAGATGTCCCAGTACTGCTGTCTTGTTATTTCTTTTTTCCCTCCAGGTAAGTTATTAGTCTATGTCTGTCTCCACCGAAGGAGAGAGAAAAGTACACACACAAAAGAAAACGTTTCAGAAATGAAAACAATGACGGTTCAACATTGCGCTTTTGGCACGGCCAAGTTGTCTGTCCTGTACCACTCCGACAGGTGCCAGCTTTCTGGAGTCTTGCCTGACTCCTCAGCCACCGCCTATTCATTCCTTGCTACTTTGTTGTTTTGAACTTTTCGAATAGGCGAATCTCTGGCATTTAGAGGATCCAGGGGTGGTATTAGGACCCTAACAACTGACTGGGTTCCAAGGATCATCTCAGGAGAGCACTGGTGGAGGACAGTGGTTGGTTGTGGCACAACAGGGGCAATGAAACGGGAATTGTCTTCAGTGAGAACTTTGCTAGGGATGAAGGGCAGTGCTAGGACCCCTCTTCCTCTGGCTGTCCAGGAGCATAGTAACCCGCCAGCTGCCTGAAGCGTGGCCCCCAGTCACTGAGGTAGGAGAAGTCCTGCTCTGAAGTGGTGGACAGTGTACGGATGGAGCTGAGGGACAGAGCCGGTGAGCTGCTGCCCTCGAAGGCGTACGTCTGGAACGAGTCATACGGCGGAACCGAGAGATCAGCATCCGCTTGCTCCACCTTCTTGCGGATGTAGCCTTTGAAGAGGGAGAAGTCGGCCGCCCCTCCATCCCCTGTCACCCGGTTCTGAATCCACTGGGGCAGGGAGCGCAGGTCGGCACCTGATTCGGAGCTTTTTACCTCAGGGAAGTCATATAGGCTTCGTAAGGCGCTCATGTCGTAGGCCTGGGTGTCCTGCTCGCCCCCGCCTTCGTCATTATACTTGATGACGTTGTCACGCATGTCCTCCTCGTCCTCAGACATGCGCTGGCCCTTTCTGTGGCGCTTTAGGGTCAGGATCAGCAGTACGAGGACTATGGAGAGACAGATAGGACAAATGAGGGTGGAACAATAGGATTATGCAATAAGTCCAAGCTACATTTTCCTCAGATCACTGCCTGGTTCATGTCAGTGAAGACAGTTCAGTAAAAGGTACAATTTATACTTCATATAGTATGAAGAATGCTTTCAAAGATTCAACAATGAGTTTTTATTAGGTATAATTAAAAATATTATTATTTTAATTCATTAAAATCCCTAATAACAAACAAGTAGAACTCTGTCTGTGGACTCCCTTCATCCGGACTTCATAAAACACATGCATACATACTGAACAACGTGTTTAAAACGCAATACTTGAACATTTGTGAAGAGCTTATATCTGTTTATGAAGTAACCCACATGATATTCACATAAGTGCCAGATTTAAACTAAAGAGGCACACATTTGTTCCATTTCTAACATAATGATGAACTTCTAGGCAAAGGCCTAGCTGAGATCCTGTAGATGCTGATATCATGTATTTGTAAATACTCAGGTATTCCTTTTTAAATACAGTGGTTACACATGTATTATTAAGTACCTGTGCAGGTAGCAAGCAAATAATATGATGCTCTTAACATACATTTTTGCCATTTTAAGGTAATTTAAGGTAGTTAACGTAGTTTATTAAACATTAAAGAAGCACTAAACATGATTTCATAAAGCCAGTTTCTTGTAGAACCCTCGAAAGCCCACCGTAACTTTCTCACTCTTTCATGCCTATTGTTTATCACTTCCTTTTAGATTTCTAGGAGGGAAAAAAAATGAGTGGGCCACAATGTCAAAATCACACTGAGCCTTAAAATTAGACTTGATCAGCTATGCTGGCTGGGAGTAGTCTCCCGTGTGTGATCTTGCATGTTCTGTGCACAGTGAGGTTCCTGGGAAACTCTGCTCAGATGAAGTGAGAGTTGACATCTGCACAGAACTCCACCCATCAATTATAAAGACAACTTTAGAGTACAAAAACATTCTGAGGCTGTTTATTCCCTTCAAGACATCCTGTGGAAAAGAAAAAAACAAGCTGCAAATTAGCATAATACTCGTCACAGTCAAGTATTAAATAATGAAATGTCTTGAACAAGACATGATAAGCCATTAACTGCAACCTAACTCTTTGGTAAACAAACAGATGAAATTAGAGAGCAAATGTCACTCGCAGCCGCTCTCATGCAGTTTGAACCTGCTTCACCCTGTCAGCAGAGCTACACCACACACAGGAGAGAACACAGGGAGGAGATTAACAAAATGATCCTGACACTGGTGTGCAGCGAGGGAACTTATTATTGCGTTATGTTCATTTTAATGAGAGATATGTCCTTTTTGTGGCATTACAAGATTTCCACCAGGAAGTACTGTCAGATGGGTCGTTTCAGTAGCTAAAAAAAACAGAACTGAACGTACGTGGTGAAATAAAAATGATCTTATTTTTTTATTTTGCATTTTTTTTTTGTAGGAAAAAATGCATGGAGTCTGAGCTACTCACTTAACAAATGACATATGATCTGTTAAACTAAAATGACAACAATGCTATAAAAACACACCCAATAAAACATGTAGTAGGTGAGTTTATTGTGCTCTTGGCTAGTAAACTAACAGAGAGCCTTGCAATGGTCATGAGGCCATTTCTGCCAATTCACAATGGGAGCTTTAATAAAAGTCTATCTGTCAGTCTGTCTGTCTGCCTACTTACCTACCTACCTATCTACACTATGGTCCAGATGTATTAGGCTTTTTGTGTCTGTTTTAGGTGCAAACTGAACACATTTTGCCTGAGTGTTTGTACAAAACTGGTGCCTTAACACAAAATGTGCATTTAGAGGAGAGCTGTGCAAAATGAGCGAGGGTTGTACAAACAGTGGGTACAGATTTTACACATGCAGCTTACATATTCCACTCAACTTTTTTTGCTTTGATTTTCCTCTGCCTTTTAAAACCTGGAGTAAATTTGCATTCAGGTCTCAAAAGACGTGTTGTTGAGAGAATTCCCTTAACAGTGACGAGACTGAGGCATGAGCCTCGAACACGTACTGAAAGAATGTTTACCATTAGAGTAATATTATCTAAACTCTCAGCATCAGGTGTACACATGTGAGAAAAAGTGAAGTATATGCCTGATGTGGCCACAGTTCGTGGGTGTGCAGTTCGTGTTGTTTGACAAACTCTGTTTCTTAGCCAGAGTAGAGTTACACCCCTGGAGAGTGTTTTTATGTTTTGGTGTTCAAGAACTTATCAACACCACTGAACTTTCATTTTGACTCCAGAAAACACAGTTCCACTGCTCCACAGCTGGGGGGATTTAAACCTCTCTAGCTGATGCTTGGCATTTGGCATGGTGACCTCTGGCTCTGTGCTACTGCTCAAGACCGTCCCGGTCTACAAGCAAAGCTTTTCTATTTAGATTATTCAAGCTGTGTGTGTGCAGTCGAACGCTGAGTCAGCACTGGGTCCATAAACTAGCTGAATTCCCTAATTAAAAGAGCTGTCTGGACACTGGTGGACATATGGCCTGCCTATCTGTCTGTCTCTGTAAATGTCTATCTATACGTGACTCAGAGAAGGATTATTCAAAAGCATTAATAAGGATCAAAACTTTCCAAAACATTGCCCCAGGTTGCATACAGATACATTTGTAATGAGTGGGAAATTAAGATGGAATTGAAAAGGAAAACAACTGAGATGGATCATTTAATCCACTAATGAGAAGGAAAGAAAACAAAAGCGGTATTCATCTAAATAAATCAATGAGCCCTTAATCCAGGCAGAATTATCTTAATTAGTTCCTATATTTGTGATTAGAAAACTCCCCTTTTCTCTCGATCTGCATGTGATTAATTAAACGGCAACTCTTTGACTCCACGCACGCACACACACATCGCATGAGAAACTGCACTCGAGAAAAAGGAACAAAAATCATTCCGGACAATTAAATCACAACGGCAAAAGCTTTGTACGGGCATATTAAAGTGAGTGAATGCCACTGGTGTCTATGATGAAAGCGCGCTTCAGTAGGTACACGGTGACATCTTTTGCCCCTTAAAGTTCACGTTCTTTGAGAGATAACATTAATGTTTTATTAATGGTCTTTTGTCTGGAGGCCCAAGTCAGATCAAAGGTCATTAATTTGCCATGAGTACAAATGTGATAAGACTGTTATTGTCCTGTGGATCGTGTTACTGTCTCGTAAGAGAGAACCGTCCAGGGTCAGCTCGCCAGGCTTTCATCTGCCCACATGTTACGAGTTCTCTGGGATAAAAGCTCTTTGAAGAAGTATGGCCATTAGGTAAGAAGATAGCAGTGAAGTGCTAAAAAATAATTAAACGCCCTCAGAAGAGCAGAAGTGCATACATTTTGATGAATATACCCCAGGTTCTGCACGTCTCTGCTTTCCATCTTCGACGTGGTTGTCAATTTTCATTTCAATCATACCTCTTTTCATGCTACGATTAATTGGGGCTTAATTTTCTGAATACATTTCCAGATATTAATTTTATATGACCTTACCTTCAAAGACACTGCAAATCTTCTCTACAAATCTTCCGATCCAACCAAGGCACTCTGAGGTAATTCTAGCATTGAGCTCTGTGCATATTTGATGACCAAATCAATGTGTCGACCACAACCAGTCATTAGTTACTGCCCAATGCTAAATGCAATACCTGTAGATTCCACAGTCTGCTGCACTATTCCTTATTCTTTAGGGATGACAGTGTAACCTATAAGAAGCACATTTGTCATGCCTGAGCCAGCATGCACAGAACAAGCATGCAACCATATCAGCTCCTAAGAAATCAGACACCATTGTTAGTCACAGAAACATGAGTGCATTGTATTAGCCAGTTCAAAAGAAAAATCAAGGTAGCTGCCTCGTTTACGAAAAGAAAAAAAAGTGAACAAAACTGAAACTGGCTGTTTAGTATTGGGCTCATGGACTCACCTGCCCGCCCATAGACTCTCCTACTGTGTTCTTTCTGGCCGTTTTTTTTTCCTACCTGTCTTGACACACAGGTCCAACAACAGATGCCAGATAAAGTATATTTAGATATACTGCACCAGACGGGGCAGCGTATATCAGGCATGCAGTGTTTTATGGCTAGGCTTGCTGGCGGGAGTGTATTACGCTGTTAGAGAGGGGCGTGATGATGCTGGCTGTGCTGTTGATAGTACTAGCACACTGGTTGTGATCGTATAACGCTCAGATTTACAGCTTGGGGGCGGCTGAGTAAAAACTCTTATGGTCCGGGCACCCCCCCTGCTGAATGTGCATGAATGCGGCATCAGCCCCTTTACTGTTGGATATATCACTAATGGCAAGCCTCCAAACAGGAGGTTTTAAGCATGAGCTCCCCGCAGGAATATACAAACAAACATGTTTTTCGTACAAAGGAGGGAATTATAAGCAGGAAGCCAAAGGATGCCTTTAGATCAGTGACATCTATAGTAATCTGTACAAATGACTTGCATGGGGTGGAAGGGCTTTAATTGTTTTTATTTGCTTATAAATTACTTGAAAAATAGCAAAGAAAGAAGACAGTGGCAGTCTCCTGGAGAGGGATAAGGCTGAGGTATTTGTCTAAGACTGTTTATCGTCTTCCTCGCAGAGCTCTGATCAGTCTCTGTCTCTGCCTCTCTCTCTGCCTCTCGCTCTCACTTTGAATCCATGCCTGGCCTTAAGCCTGGGGGAGGTGACTCTTTGACCAAGCCGCTCTTTTGTTTTACTTTTCAATTCCATCATAATCAGATGCCCTTAATAGCCAGGGGCTGGGTAAATAGACTTGGGTTACACTGGCTGCCTCTGCATAGCAGAATGAATACCAAATCAGATTCAGAATTTATATGGAGGATGGCCGCGGTAAATGGAATCTCCACTGCTTGGACGCGTGCTACATATCTGTTTTCTTTGTTTTTTAGGAAAATGCAAAGTGTTTACGTTTAGTCTTTAGAAGTCACAGTAATAACAAAAGCATGGTGTATATCACTTGTAGCTCATATAAATGAGGGTAATTCTGTTAGTTTACTGTGTATTGTAAGGGGAAGAAGATACTGAAAGTGGAAGAAGAGATACTGAAAAGCTATTGTGGTGCACACAGATTTTTGCCATGTTTGTTATTTCATCACATCAAAATAAAGAGGACAAATGTGCATACTGGAACCTGCAAACATAGAATGAGAACTCAGTGTAAACGTAACATCTAAGGGTTAAAGGCTGGTACACATCCCATTGTGAAACAATTCACTGGTCAGTTTTTCACAACACTTAATGTGATGTGCTCACTTGTGTTTTGTTTAGGCTTTTTGTTTTCATCAGACAGAGTCTAAAACATTCAGATACTCCAAAATTCTCAAAATTTGGCTACTGTTATGATGCACATATAAAAGGCCACCAGTAAGTAGAGGTGGGGGGGAAGTCACTGATTTGCATGTAACATGTAAGCTGACAGTCCCATGTCAGAGCAGACATGGTTCAAGTCGAGTCATGAGTCAATACAGGCAAGTCTCAAGCTGAGTCCTGAGTCAATATGGGCAAGTCTCAAGTCGAGTCCAGATTCAATATGGACAAGTCTCAAGTTGAGTCCTAGATCAATACAAGCAAGTCTCAAGTTGGGTCCCAAGTCAATACAAGCAAGTCTCAAGTTGAGTTATAATTATTGCAAAATTAATGCATGTTCTTTGGTAAAAATATTTCAAAATAGTCTTTGACACATGTATAATCATAGCAGACACAATGATATTTTTAAAAATTCCTGCACAGGAAACAAGAAAAAAAACCAAAGCTTTAATCAACTAGAAAATCTTTCCAGTTGGATCATTCAGGCAAGGAAGATGTCACTGTTTATTAAGTTTACCTGCATCAAAAGAGAGACTGCTCAATAAACTGAGGTAGGACATTTTAAAACTTTCATCACTATGTTCGGGTTGTTTTTACACTTTATTATTTGTTATAAATGATATATAATGATATGTAATGATAGACTATTCCTTCTTCTTTAAGAACTCTGCAATACACCACATCCACAAATCTATCCAAGTATGAGCTGCCGTTTCTGAGCTCTGCATCTTGCGAAACACTTCTGGAAGCATTTGCTTGTCACAGGGGTCTAGGTGGGTGAGGAAGTGCTGCATGTACCTGCCCTTGCGAAACATGTGGCACTTCCTGGGCGTGCAGATGTTCCGATAAGCGCCCCTGACAAGACAGCTAATTTTCCCTCGGGCGGTCAGCAGGCGACGACTCCCATCGCGGCAGATGGGCTATAATTGGGACGGATGTGTGCAGATGCTGCGCCGCGCCCAAATGGATCCATCACCTCGCCCTCCCAATCCACCCAAGGAGGGGCTGTTTGTTTTGTAGCTAATTAGGCAGAAATTTGTTTTCATTTCTCCTCATCATGGCGGCCGATTGATCTAATAAGGGCGAGGCGACACCCATGACAAGCCCCGATCTGGCCATGTCCTACCTGGGGTGACGGTAAGTACATCTGAATGGTCCAGCACTGGGACAGCAGCGGGTTGGGAAGGTACTGTTGTATTAGAGCTATTCTATGGCAGTCTAATTCGATGTGGCCCATGCTTGCACACAAAGAGTTTCCCCTGCCTTTACCCTGGGCTGTCTGTTCTCATTCCCCTGAGCTCTGCTCTCGCAGCCCATAATCCCTCCATGATTGGCAATGCCTTAAAGGGGCTTTCTGTTGCAGTGGCAATGCGCTGAATGCTTACCGATGGTTGTTCTTTATAAATCTACCTTGCAATGGAAAAAAATGTGGAAAAAAGAGAGTAATATACACTGGAGCAAGTATGAATCTGCAGTGGATGTTCGTGTTCAAGTTTTTACTCCCACAGTAACATGACTCTGAGTTCACTTTAGAAAGTTTGGGTTTTTTTACAATTATAGAATTGATAAAGTCTTCACCAAGGGACTCAAAGAACTGGCCAGCTGGTCACATATTTACAATGTATCTGTTAATCAGGCCTTATTTTTTCTGTGGCTAAATACTGACAGTGAAACTTGCTGTCTAAAAATTGGCTTCACCCACCAGACACTATAACAGGTTCCCCACATAAGACATAAAATAACACGCTGATGTTTAATTTCATAAAAGCCAAAACAGTGGGTGGGAAAGCAATTTTTCCAATTAAAAAAATAATTCTAAATTATTCTAATTTAGACCTGTAGCAAATTATAATTGAGAGCACACCACTTTAGCCAACACTAATGCTATCACAATATATATATGAATTTATACAAGTACTACTGCTAATAATAGTCCTACTACTACTACTAATAAATAATAATAATAATAATAATAATGTTATTATTATTCATAGTAGTAGTAGTAGTAGTAGTAGCAATAGTAATGTTGAACTACTAACGTACATTGTCTAGGATGCCCTTAAAAGAGTATGTAGTTTGAATTCGCTCTTTGTCTGCAACCCCGCCTCCACCTGGTTAATGACCCCCAGATAATTTGCCTTCAGTCTTCATTCTACAATATAAGTCTCAGATTTTTAAAGAGGCATGCTCCAGATTTAACACTGTGTTCTATGTTTGAGGCTCAAACGCTTTTAAACTGCTGATGAATAAAAAATGACTCTGTTCTTAGGTGGTGACTGTAGGTCTTTGGAGTGACTCATGGAAATCAGTGACAAAAGAACATACTGTTGATGTTGAGGAAACCTCAGATGGCACTAACAGGCTTGCAGGTTATTTAAAACAAAGAGAGCTGCACTGGACTTGCAAGGACACTGAACATATTTTCAGACAATTAGAAGCTACAGAGTCAAAAGTTCCAAAGAAAGAGAGAGAGAAACAAATTTAATCTCATAAAAATTTCAGAGATGACAATGTGACTCCTCTTCATCTACTGTTTCTCTAAGCTGTGAATTACAGTGTGTGGAGCTGTGAATGCCTGGGAAGCCTGCTCTATTTTATTCAAAGCTCAGGCCGCTCCAAGGGGATGGAGGTGCTGATGCTGCTCTTTTTCTGATCGAGGGCTGTATTCATTCAAACCAGCTCTCACTTCATTCCTGGGCAAAGTGGTTGGATGTCATTCACCAGGCCCTATTTTGTGTGTGCTCTCCACCTGAACAAAAGCTGTCTTCTCTTCACATGAAAGAGCACGTCCAAAAAGCAAAGTCATCAGAGCAAGGAGGAGAATGAAATATTGATTGGCTTTCATGTCACTTTCGTCTTGATTCTTTTCCTTTTTTCTCTTGGCCTTGTCCTGTGTATGATCTGAACCCATATACAAATCAAATTTTAAAATAATGATGATGGGCCATTAGAGACACAGCAAGAGCACAGAAATCAATGGAGTGGTAAAAACACAATAGAGTGCGTGTGCCTGCTCTGTTCTTCTTTATGGTCAGAAATATTGAGCATAAAGGATTCCAGGACGATTATACATAACTATAACTACTAAAGCAGTAACTCTCCAATAGTTAACCTGGCTGTAAAGGAGACTGCTGCTGTTTTGTAGCCATTTTTATTTCACCCATGTGTGAGATATGCGAAGAATACAGATTTCTTTTCCAATTAGACCTGACTACGATGAGATTTAAAAAAAAAAAAAAAAAAAAAGGCCCATCAGAGATGTTGAAAATATGAATACCACCTATTCTAGACACTGTAATGATGGTTCAGACAAAAAGTAGTCTTGAAAAAACCAGCTGTTGCAAGGTCTGCAGGGACATCTGGATATGTCTTCTAATATCAGGATTGTGTTTGTTCACAAGCCACAGTCAATTCGATGCAATGACCAAATTCAAAGACAAAAGTGAGATGATTGTGGTCTAAATTGTATTTTAATTGTCTGAAATGATCACAGTGGGCATGTGTGCTCCAAGCACAGCCAGCAGTAAGGAACGGCTTATTTGTTTTAGAAAACCAAGAAACATGAAGAACTTCAACTTGTACTCAGCGTGAATTCTTGTCTTGGCACATCTTTCAGGTAACGAACATTAATTAGCTTCTTCTTGGAAACCAACAGCAAACAAATCACACAGTGTGATCAGACCTTCTGAGAAAAGTTAATGTTTAACATTATACTTTCAGCCCTTTCTAGCCAAACCACTCAGATTTCTTTTTCTTTTGATGACTTCAACTGTTATATCTCTGCTGTCCAATCATTGATTTTAAATCCAAATGCTGTCTGAGGACGCTGATGACCTAAGCTGCAGTGTGATATAAACTAAACATTCTGTGAAAAAAGTCTCACTCGCCTCACTGTATGGGAAGAGATTATAATATACTCACTATATTTGAATGAATTTCTGAGGAAAAATAATATTCTACTCAAGCAGGAAAGGGTTAACCTTTAAAAGCCTTTATCACCAGAGATAAAGCATGGATGTAATTATATTTCAGCTCTTTCAAACTAGCAGGTTTGCTAACTATGAATTCCTTTGCATTGATAACACATTTGTGTTCATACGTTGACAAGGCGAACAGTTAGAATTGTATGTTTAGTCTCGTTTTTTTAAAGAAAAAAATATCCTTTATGTTTCAGTTATGATTTTCTCATTATTTGACATTGAAACAAACGGAAAAAAAAATATCCAGAAGTACAAGCTCAAGTCTGTCGATACAGAATGTAAATTGAACATAAATTTACTAAAATTGAATTTAATTTACTGAAATTTTCATTGATGGCAATTGGCAGACACTCTTATCCAGAGACGTTTACAGTTCAATCATGTTACTGGTTGAGAGTGGTGTGTTTCTCCATTGCTTACTATGCAATTCAAACCATCAAGTAGCCACTGTGTAAACACGATTGACAGTTATGAATCTTACCTATAAGGATGAGCATGCAGACCAGCAGGGCGATGAGGGCCCCGGGGCTGAGCGCCGCGGACATGACGAAGGCCGTGGCATTGCAGGACTGGATGTTTCCTACCGTGTCGCAGCCACACACACGGATGGTGAAGGTCCCGGTGCTGCTCAAGGCTGGGGGTCCACTGTCCACCACCCGAATGGGCAACAGATACACATTCTGCTCCTGCCGGTTGAAACCCGAGCGCTGAGTCCTAATGCCAGCTGTGTTGTCTGCAGAGGCAAAGTGAGCGGAGAGAAGAAGAGAAGTGTTGATTGATGTTAAAATGCCAGTGCTGCTGGTGTTCTCTTAGAGATGCTTACATTACAGCTACTATATGCAGATGAATTCATTTTCTGTAGACTGAAGTTGGCTAACGTTAAAATAAAAATGTGTCAGTCATGCATTTAGTTTTCATTTGACTGGCATTTTATTCATTTAAATGACACCTACGTTTTTATGTAGTGTGAAGCTTTCTAAGAATACAAAATAAACAGTGTACTGAATT
Source organism: Brycinus macrolepidotus (assembly GCA_037974445.1). NCBI lineage: Eukaryota > Metazoa > Chordata > Actinopteri > Characiformes > Alestidae > Brycinus > Brycinus macrolepidotus. The sequence continues at coordinate 23,119,012 of JBBPCZ010000115.1, read as the reverse complement.
ATGGAATCTAGGGTTGCCAGAATAAATTAAATTAGGAAGTTACATAAACTTTTTTAACACTCCAAATAGCTCACTGCTATGGTATCTGGCACTCAGACACTAGCAGTAGATCTCTCTAAATCCTGAAAGTTGCAAGGTGGGGTCTCCACGGATCAGACTCTTTTGTCCAGCACATGCCACAGATCCTTGATTGGCTTGAGGTCTGTTGAATTTGGAGGCCCAGTGATCTTCACATAGTCCATCCTAGCACCATCTCTTCCCCAGGAAAGCAATGTTTTCACACCTTTCTATCATAGCCTCCATTCACTTTTTCAGGAATTTATGCTAGTAGCTCTTCTGTGGAACTGGACCAGGCATATTAGCCTTTGATTTCCACAAACATCAGTAACCCTTGGGCACCCATGACCCTGTCACCTGCTCTCCAGCTGTCCTCTCTTGGACGACTTTTGGTAGGTACTACCAGGAACACCCCACAAGGCCTGTCATTTCGGAGATACTCTGACCCAGTCGTTGATCATTGTCAAAGTCTCTCAGATTCTTACACTTGCTCATTTTTTCCACTTCCAACACATCAACTTCAAGAATATTTGTGTATACACACACACACACACACACACACACACACACACACACACACACACACACACTGTTTGAGTAACATAACATAATTTC
>JBBPCZ010000115.1:23102180-23118240 GCA_037974445.1 Brycinus macrolepidotus | reverse complement strand
ACACACACACACACACACACACACACACACACACACACACACACACACTGTTTGAGTAACATAACATAATTTCAGGTTGCAGAATCTGATCCGGGTTTCAAGCCATGCCATATCCTGCACTGAATTAAAAACTAACAATTTATTCTTTTCCTTTTCAACTGGTATTTGCTATTAAGCAGACATTTTTAGACAAAATACAAAGAAACAGTGTGCCGCTACATTTCCACCAAACGAAGTCCAAAGCTTAGCAGACAGATAGTGAAGCAGTGGATATATGAGTGTATGTAAGGCTGACAAACAGCGAAGCCCAGTGAAAAAGTATAGGCCCGACTCCAACAACCGACCTGCAAACACACACCAGAGCCATCCATCATGGTGGGCATATATCATGTCATCGGCGGCCCGAGTGAGAGTTCCTGATAAATACTCTCTCATATTACCAGATCTGTTCAGAGCAAACGTGGGTTTTGCTGAGTAAAAGCATTGTGACATTGTGCTTTGAGTCCTCCAATAAATCTTCTTTCTTCAACACTCTTGCTCTCATAAATACAGTGCATAGCTCTGAGAAGCACAAATCTATTTCAAAATCCTTAACATTAAGCATGGACTCCATATATCCTGGAAAAATACAACGCCAGCTCTGATGACATACAACAACTGAAAAACAATGTATCTTTTATTAATGCATGCAATTTAAGTCTTATGATAACAGTGAGATCTATAATTCAAGAAATGAGTTATTTCAGATCTGGAGATTAATCTGATGCTACCCTGAACCATAATTTATGTATTTGCATAATGTATTTGTAAGTATATGGAGCTGCTAAAACATCTATCCATCCATCCTTTCATTTTCGGAACTGCTTTTCCTTAATCAGGGTCATGGGGGGTGCTGGAGCCTATCACAGTGGTCATAGGGCAAAAGGTGCCAGTCCATCACAGATCAGACACACCAGCAAACGCACCCACTCACACATTTAGACCTAGGGGCAATTTTGCATCTCCAATCTGCCTGACATGCATGTCTTTGGATTGTGGGAGGAAACAAGAGTGCCCGGTGAAAACTCCTGTGGACATGTTGGGGGTGGATATGTACAGTCTGCTCAGAAAAGCTAGAGGAAAGTATATGGACAATGAAACATCTGCATCTATATGTGACTGTATGTGTAAGGCATCCCTTGTCTAATGATGTTTTATAAAAAATGAATGGTGGCATATGCAAAAGTAAGATCTTAGACCTTATTTGACTGATGAGGGCTTAATTCAAGTTGTGTGTAGATGATGCCACAGTTTAACAAATTATGTGACCCTTCAATTCTTCAGTTTTTGAATCTGTGGTCTGATAAAATTATTCCCCCCCCACACACACCTTTTCTCTGTCACATTTGGCTTGCTTACAACATTTGTGAAAAACAAAAATGTAACTCTGCTATAATCAACTCTGCTACAATCAAAGGTATGTTTGGAGAAAAAATATAGTAGAATTTCAAAAAAGATCAATTTAAAAGCCAAAAGTATGGGTGTAAATCTATTATGCTTCAAGAAATAACATATTAAAGTTTTGGAATGACCCTTTATAAGCTCCAGCAGTGAATATTATTGAAAATCTGTGGTTAGATCATAAACATGCTGTTAGACTATTAACTCTCTGCAAGACGGGTTTGGCAAATTTGGTGATTTTATCCCCAAGGAGTCTTACTGTGTACTGACACTGATGTACACGCCACATTTTATGTTAATTTTTTTCCCAGTATGTGAACTTGAGCAAGCAATAACTGTGCATTAAAAGTGGTAGAAATATAATGTATTTAATAGATTGGGCAGCTGGTGGCCTAGTGGTTAGGGAGTTGTCCCTGCAATCAGAAAGTTGTGGGTTTGAATCCCTGGACTGCTAGTGTCATCACTGGGGTACCTTTGAGCAAGTTACCATCCCCACACACTGCTCCCCAGCACCCCTCGTTGGTGGCAGCCCCCTGCTTCACTTGGTGAATGGGTTAAATGCAGAAAAAGAATTTCACATTGTTCACACTGTGTGCTGTGCTGTGGTGTGTTCATGCGTGTCTATAAGGGGCCACTTTACTAATTTATTTCATGGAGGGATGGAGTTAACCTATAATAACTTGCCTTGGGACCCCAAACTTCTGTATATGTGTGGTGATCCTGTGAAACAGACATTAGTCTAAGGAAACTGCACAGTGGTATTGACAACCCCAGATAAGCTGTATAAAATGAGAGATAAGAACAAATCTGTTTTGTTTGGACTAGTCAATCAAATTTTCCACACGTGCGTTGTAAAGACCTTTTCAGAGGAACAAGGCATTGTCATTCAAAGCATAGAGTACAACTTTAATATGACAATATCTCAGGAGTTGTTTTGTCGAAGGCAAAGACTGGTTTCGTGCACTTCTAGCCCTGCCTAAAAAGTTTTCAGTCATGAAAAACGTGCATGCTTGTCCTCATGTGTCAAAACGCAGGGAGACAGAATGCAATGTGAAGCCGCCATGGTGAAAAGGAAAAGTGACAGATCCAATCTGACAGGTTGACAAATGTGTCCATGGAATCAGAAGTATGGGGGGGGGGTTAGAAAATGCGGCTTTGAGAGAGACAGAGAGAGAGAAAGAAGGGTAAAGAAGAGAAGGAGAAACAAGGGGGGGTGTAAGTGTAGTTGTAGAGAAGATCTGGGAATCCTTTTGTTCAGTGTATACAATGTGCACAAAAAAAATGTCTCCTTTTGTACTTGTCTCAGAGGGCGTATGACAGAGCACATGCATGCAAGCATGCAATGAGCATGTCAACAAATGTACACAAGCACTGCAATGCAGAGGCCATGTGTAATGTTCAGGTTTGTGCATGTGTGTGTGCATGTGTTTGTACCCCCAGCTGCCTTCACACGCACAGTTGACATTTCCCTGGCTCTTTCGGCTGACATTTTCATTGTGTCAGATCAGTATCAATCTTTATTTAGCCATACATCACATCCACTCACACATATATCTCTAAAGAGCTGCATGCTAATAAACAATCCTGTTTTGTTTTATGGGGGCAGCATTTGGGGTAAAAGCCATTTATAAAAAAAAATAATAATCTGAAACTGCTGAAAGATAAGATAAGATAAGATAAGAAAAAGAAAGAAAGAAAGAAAAGAAAAGAAGAAACTGCTGAGGCTTGAGTGAAAACAATTATCTCTAGTTATTTGCACAGTTAAACAAATTATGGGATGCTTCAATCTCCATGCTGTTTTAAGTACTACTTCATTTTCAACTTTTCTGCTGTAAATGAGGCAAAAGTAATACAAACAGTAATGGTCCCTATGGAAACAGAAGCATAAAAAACACCAAATGAAGAATGTTAGCTGTCAGTAAGATCATTACTGAAAACTGTGCGGTGTAACTAAATATTGATTATCACTCGTAGTTTGCTGTGTAAGCCATTATGTATTTAAATATGTAATTATGTAATTATTAGAGATGTCAGAGTTAACATGTTAATAATAATAATTAAGGGTGGCACAACACCACGTTACATCTGATATTGATACTGCAGCCTCAAGTATCTGCCAATACCAGTACCATCCCAATACTGTTTTTTTTTTGTCTCTCTTCAACAACTAATATAATAACACTTTTCTCTTAATGCATTTTGAACTTGAAATGGCTTCCTACTTCCTTTATAATAGACTATATAAAACATAAAATTAGAGTTTCTATACCCACATAGTGTATAGTTTGTCCATTACTTAAGTTCTGCACACACGGCTGAATCACCAATGGCTCTTTGTTAGACATATTATACAATATTTGGGTACAGGAGCATGTATTTTAATAAAAAGTGCACTATGTAGGCACCAGGGAGTCATTTCAGATGCAGCCTTGTTGGTCGTATGTGCCCTGGCACACCTCTCTTTACGAAATGTTGCTCAAATTTAACTTGCAGTAGCATTTATGTGATAATTCTGGCTTTTCCAATATCCAATACAGTGATTTTGGCCCATAATGAAACTATCTCACAATGTATTAATGCTTTTAACACATTTTCCTGTTTTAACTGACTCTGTAACTGTAACATTCGTCAGCTATTCAAAGTTCCATTGATGGCTCTCTTGATTAAACCAGCTACTAACATGCTGTAAACTTATCACTGAAATGTGTTGATTCTGAAATGTTATTTTCAAGCAACACAAATGGGTGATGCTGGAAATATAAGTAATTTCAGTCACACTGTCACTGCAGGACACCTTCGGCAGAATACGCTGCACAGTTCTTGCGGGACAACTATGGAAAATGAACAGCAAACTAACAAAAGCAACAACAAAGTAACAAGCTCCAGTTCCCTCCAGATCCTCCACTGTAACAAGAGCCCACAAGCTGTTTAAATGAAGGCAACAGGCTAAAATCACAGAGGAGGAAAAACAGACAGCCATTGTTGCTCTCACTTAATGCTGGTGATGCATTCAGTGTATAGAAATCGTGACTTTCATGTTCAAGTTGAACACTGCGTTAGACATTCTGCTGAAGCTTATTTTGTCCATTCATATAGGTGTAACAGAAAGAACTGGTTTATAAATATAAATATCTTTCTTTACAGTCATATTTGAACAATTAAAATTATATGAATGAATGAATGAAACCAAAGCATTTCCATTTTTTCATTTGTTTTACTGAGACGATGGCGGAATTTCTTTGTTTTTATGTTAACCAGTCTAATAAATGAACATAATTCTCACCTTTGACGTCCCACAGTGCGAAATGACGGTTGTTGGAGGCTTCGGGTGCTAGCGTGAAATAGAAGCGGTGGCCAGACTGAGGTTCATCTCGGTCCACCACGCTGATGGTGTGAATGAGCTAGAGGAGAGAAAAAAGAGTGAAAATGAGAAGAGAGAGAAAAAAAAAAAAGACTAATCCTCTTTGTCATTTTCTGCTCATATCACGACTTGGTCATGATGGTAATTTGCACGTTGGCTCTCTATTACCGCCACTGTACAGAGCTCACAGAGCACCGAGCGCTCCTTGATGAATCACATTTTTGCCGTAAATCACGAACAAGGGGCAGAGAAGCGGGTGAAAGAAAGTGGGAGCACTTGCGGAAGAGGTGTTTTCTGAAATCAGGCCCAGTTATTAAATTAGGAGATCCGATAAAGCAACAGATGGATGTGTTTAAAGAAGGGGAGAGAGAGAGAAAGAGAAAGAAAGGGTGAGAGTAGGAGGGAGAGAGGGAGAGAGAGAGAGAGAGAGAGAGAGAGAGAGAGAGAGAAAGGAGAGCAGGCGGCACTCTAGACAATCAAGTTGAAATTCCCATGTTCGCTTATTGCTCTTTTCTCATTACACGCTCCTCAAAAGGCTCATGCAGTATTTATGTCACTCTTCAGGGAGGCTGAGGAAATCCAAATTGGAAATTAGAGAGGACTGAAATACTTCCCTGAGCAAATCTTCTGTCTTTTTTTCCATTCCTAGCCACCCCCTAAAGTATGAACAAAGTCAGCGAGGGACATTCGCACAAAAGCTCTCCGACAAATAAAGGGAAGCGCACTTACAGGGAATAAAGAAGCACAATGGCACGTACTCTCTCTCTCTCTCTCTCTCGCACACACACACATACACTCACATTCTGCCTCATACACACAGGAACAAAGTGACAGCAAGGACAAAATGCTTCTCAGGCAATGTTTATGCTCAAACGAGACTCCGCACAAACAACTTTGGTTCCTTCGCAGTGGCACTCTTCAAAACGATTAAAGGAGGAGATCCAGAGAGGAGAGCAAGTTTTTGGGGGTTTCAATCCCTTATCCTGGAGGACATGGCTGGTTTGACTAAGTCTGATTAGAGGCCGCTGCTGCGAAACTCCCAGGCGAATCATTCCGCCACTTACATGTGCCTTTAATGTGCTCTGTGCTCACTTTTAAAATTCACAGTGGGTTTCTTGAAAAGGGGAGAGGGGATAAGGGTTTCAATAATCTCTCTCTCTCTCTCTCTCTCTCTCTCTCTCTCTCATATTGTACTTTTTTTTCACTTGACTGTACCGTACCATGTCCCTGAACTTCCGTTTTATCTTCTCTCCTTCACCGTCTGTTTCTGTCTCCTCTTATCACTCCTCCTCCTCTCCTCTAACTCCTTCTCGCTCACACTGTGACGTTGACCTCTGCCTCAGTGTGATATAACCAGTCCGCATTTGATGTGTTTTGGCAAGAGCTCGCTCTTAATTGGACTAAACATCTAATTAGAGTTATAGACGTGTTCAAAACCCTGGCTGCTGTGAGTCACTCTAGCGTGGAGAGAAAGAGAGCTTGAAGAGGAAAAAAGAACCTCAGGCTTTGGCTTTGTCGTTCAGCACCCCGAATGAGGATGGTTATCACACACGCTGTGAACCTTCTGCTTGGGATAGCTGTAATTAAATAAACGGGCTAATGTAAAGGAGAACCCAACAACATCTTAAGAATTAATATTCAGGCCCAGCTCTTTCTTCATCTCTCTGTTTTCCTCACTTACTGGAGCATTACTCAGTCCAGCTCAAGCCTCATAAAATGGAATGTAATAGCATGGGACACATTGTGTTAAGAAATGGCTTCAAAAGTCAAATCAAGTCAGCACTTTTCACATATAATGTTGGGAAACTTGGGGAAGCATTGTTCAAGTGTGGAAACTTCCCTTGCTCATTGCTACTGTAGTCTCATGGAGCCTTTATGGTGTTATCACAGCCTACTAGCAATGGGGCAACAATCCCAACTAAAACTGAGTTATCTCACATTGTCTTTCCAGGAAGGATGATTCAGGCAAATACACTTCAGCTGAAAGTGGTTTAAAAACGATTAAACAAACACATTTGATCTAATATGAGCAGAAAGCCCAGTGGAACACTAGATAAAAGCAAAAGAAATATGCAGAACATTACTCTTGTACCAGCTAGCGAGTCCAGCAAATAAAGGAAGAAATTTGCCATGCTGGGAAAGGGCCTCTCTTCAAAATGAACGGTTTAAAAGTTACTTAAACTACTCAGCAGGGAAGTATTCCACAGCTTTGAGGGGAAAGATTTTCAGGGTTGTCGACACAACAGTGAGCAAGCACTAAAGGCAGTAATTATAATGGTGCGGCAAGTGGGCTGAACGCTAAGTTGTGGAGAAGGACTGCACTCATTTCACTTGGACAGCTGTTACATTTACGCATTTGGCAGGCACTCTTACTCAGAGCACCCTGCAATTTAATCATATTACAGATGTATCCGAATGTAGTATTATTGCAATATAGTACTTGTTATAGTAGCACATTAAGAGGGTGTTCCGTATTTTGTGTTGTACAGAAGTATGGTTTCTTCTCTGAATGTTTCACATTTATGCACATTTGTGTACATGTTAGGGCTACTCACCTAACTCTGTGTTTCCTATTTGTGTATTCATTTACTCTGCAAAGTGTAAGCTTCATACACATTTGTAGAGGGCAAATAAGCAATGCTGTCTTTGTTGCTTCTTATTTTCCAAACAAAACAAATCAAACATTGGTCCTTGGCTACCTTTGATGAGTATGCGTAAGAGTTCTGCAAAAACAGAAGTATAAAGAGTTTCACATCTGAATTTCTCTCATACACCCCATACGCTCATGCATACATCTTCAGCTGTCAGATACTGCTGGAATTTGGCAATTATTACAGACATTCACGCTGGCAGTAGCAGCTGCCAAGCCAGAGATTCTTGGCTTGATGCGAAGACCAACCCCAGAGACCAAGGCATCGTCTGATGCCGCAGACCGGTGGAGGCAGAACCGCAGTAGGGTAAAAGGGAAAAGAAGCATGGCTAGTGGGCTGCTAGGCTCAGCCTAGGCTATAGACTATCATTACCCAGAGGGATCTACATACATATTTCTTCTACCTATCTCTGTAATGTTCACTTCCTTTTATAACCTTATCTTAACTGACAAGACTACTGAAAGATTCCAAGCGTCTAAAGTGAATGCGTTTTACACTGTTTGTATGTTGTGTATCTGCTCCTATTTCTGGGATATCAGTGAATCCTGCATGAAATTCCATCATATCCCGCAAAAAAGCTGTTTTCAGAGTTTATTAAATATGGAGAAGAAGAAGCATTTACTTGTATTCTCTGTGATTCAAATTAAGCTGATATGTATCGTCCTACGTCAAGAGTACGGCACCAGACTTTACAATATGTAAAATAACAAAAAAAAAAGTTATTAAGCAGTTGACTCTCAAAATAGTCTCAAGACATGTTTGGTGTAATGGCAGAGTGCACATCAAGTAGCCAATCACATATCTGTAATTTATATTGAGATTTCTTATCCTGTACAATATGGCCATAAACATGACAGGCATCAATATTAAGCACTGCAAACAGCTGCAATAATTTGTGGAGACTGAATGTCATTTTGTAAGGTGAGCAATATAAAACAACACCCAGATCCCATCAAATTGAGGCCAGGTGGATAATTTGAAGAGAGAGAAGGTGAAACAATATGTGTTTTAGGGACAATGTGTGTGTATGTGTGTGAGTTTGAGAAAAAGAGTGTGTAGGAGTATATTGAGTAGCAACAGCTCCCTCGAGCCCAATCCCCTAATTAGATTTTTATCTAACACTCCTCTCCTGACCCTTTTAGTGTAACTGGATCGAGACTGGTGGAGGTGCGAGCTTCCCCAGAAGCCTGGGCCATTCTCCAGAGCTCTGCAGGACTAAAATAATAAGTACTACTTGTCCAGTATTTTAAAGATAAAGTAGATCTTTAGGTATTTCTCTGGGGTAGTAGACCTAATGTCTAGAAATGTAACATTAATGGTCATTAGGGCTGTCATAATTACTTAATTAGTTTAATTATTCCAGTTAAAAAAATCTCTTTTAGGTGAAACAGTAGTAATTAATACGTTAACTTCTGAAGTAAAAAAAAAAATATTTAAAGAATGCTTCTCTGCTCCTTGATCATTTATGTCATTGTGTGAATGTGTGAATATATGTGTATTTTATGACGTCATCACATTTATACAGTGACAGTAAAGGTATCTTGTATTTATCTCTCCGATTCATGTATCTGTAACTATGTCACATCGTCTGTCCTTTTACACGCCCCTGTATAAGTGTGCATGCGCATGTGTGTTTTTTTCCCCTCACATTAGTCATCCGGCTGGGACACTCCCAGGGGAGGACCAGGCCCTTGTGATCTGTCAGCGAGGCTGCTCAGCGCTGTTTGATATCTTGTGCAGAGTTGACAGGCCTCTCGTCCCCGGGCCATTCTTAGTATTTGCCTTTCCACCCGGCCTTTTCCTGCACACACGGCACTATATGATATCTGTCTCTTTTCATCTGATCAGGCTCTTATGCCCAAATACCATGGGGTTACGAGTCGAAGGCGGTGTGCTCGAAAGCCTGCTCCACGTGTCAATCACATTGTGGGCTAGGCCACAAGACAATGCCAGATTATGAGAGAGATCATGATCATGAATTGGCAGAAAACACAGATAGAAAGACTGAGAGAGAGAGAGACAGAGACAGAGACAGAAAGACAGAGAGAGAGAGAGAGAGAGAGAAACAGAGAGACAGAGAGAAGAAGAAGAGTGAGAGGGGTGTTGGCTATGTACCTCAGAGAAAAGCGCTTTGTATCTTTTTATCAAGTATGTGAATCAATGGTAAACACATCATACACAGGCTGTGAACAGCTCTGTTCTTGGACATGTGCTGCTAAAGATACCACACAGATAAAGCTACCGGTGCACCTTACAAAAACCCCAGAGTATAAGACACTGACATTAATCAACTGCTTTAATCTTTTTCTAGGCTTTATTTTTTGTGTATAGTCAAAACCACGGCCAGATTTGCTATCTCTGTAGTTTTCTCCTATGTACTGAATGTGTATGGTCCATTCTCAAGGGTGTCTAATGTATACAATATATATACTATATATTATGTGTTTAATATATAGTTCACAGAACCAGTTCCATAAATATATAAATATACACAGACAATATATTTCACCTATTATTATTTGACAGTAGTAGTGAGATCCATTATATTTTTCAATGAATGGCTTTCTGCCATTATATATCATTCTTATATTGGTAGTGGTAGTGCTGTGAGGTTTCAATAATCAAAGATTCAAAGATTTATTGTCTTATGTAGAGTGTACGAGCACAAGTACAAACAAACTATGAAACGCTAAAACTCTGAGTATATGCTGTATTGGTGGTGAGTGGTAGCAGTAAGTCAGCAGTAAAAGTGTCTAAGTGTCACAGTGAAATATTGCAATAAGTTGCAAGGAGAGTTAACAACATATATTATAATACAACATACTTGAGCTAATGAAGTGAAACAGTATTGGTAGCAAAGTGACCATGCGGAGAAGTTAAATATGTGTCAGATAGGCAGTAGGTGACAACAGTACTCATAATTACAGCTTTTCTGTAACAGCAGATAAGATGACAGGCAATTAGAGAGATTATGACAGTGTGGAACAGTATCAATAAACCATTTTTAAAGCTTGTCAAGCAGTCTTAATGCTTTGGGGTACAAACTGTACCAAAATCTTGTTGTACGTGATCTGATGGTCTGGTGTCATTTACCAGGGGGAGGAAAGAGAAAAGTCCTAAAGCGGAATGACTGGGGTTCTGTATTTTGTGGCCTGCTTTTCTGAGGTGATGTAAATGTTCTGGACTGCTGGAAACTCTGTGCCAATGATCTTTTGAGATGTTTTCACAACTCTCTCCTGGTCTGTGCTGAACAGCTGCCATACCAGAGTGTGATGTCCAGTCAGGAAGCATTCTCCAGTCAGGAGAAAGTGAAGGTACTGGTGGGCCTTCCTGATGACGGCTCTGTCCACTTGAATTCTGTAGTAAAAGTGTTACCCAGAAATCTAAAACTGTTGACCCTCTATAAAGGATGTCATTTGATAGAAATAGAGGGGCGTGTGCTGTAGCCTGTCTGTGAAAGTCAGAAACAAACAGTTCCTTAGTTTTGCTGACGTTAAGAGAGAGGTTGATGTCATGACATCAGTCTGCCAGAGATGATTTTCTTCTCTGTTACCTTTTTCTTTTTTGTTGGTGATTAGGCCCACAATGGTGGTGCTGTCAGCAAGCTTGATGGAGTTGGAGCTGTATTTCGCAGTCATGTGTAAACACGGGGTAGAGCTTGGGACTCAAAGGCTTCTTTGTGGAGTGCCAGTGTTGAGAATCAAGGTGAAGGAGGTGGTTCTGCCTGTGAGGTCTGCTGTGGTCTGCCGGTAAGAAAATCCAGTATCCAGTCGCACAGAGAAGCACTAAAACCCAGTTCAAGTAGTTTCTGGGTTAACTTGGACGGAATGACTGTGTTAAATGTAGAAATGTAATCCACAAATAACAGCCTAGCAAAACACTTTTTTATTTTCCAAGTGGGCCAGAGTGGTGTAAAGTGCAAAGGACGTGGCATCCTCAGTTGACCTGTTACGGCAGTAGGCAAACTGCAAGGACTCTAAGATTTCTGGTAAGATGGTTTTGGTATGTCTCATAAGCACTTCATTGCAATCTGAGTTAGTGTGACTGGATGGAAGTCATTTAAACAGTTGGGTACAGGAATTACAGTGGCGTTTTTAAAGCAGGTGGGAACTGCTAGGCTGTTCAAAACACTCACTAATTGGTCAGTTGTTTAAAATGGCATCATAAAGACCATCAGGTTCTGTTGATATACGGACATCCACAAAGCTAAAGACGTCAGCAACAGAGACGGTAAAACTAGCGTTGTTTAGTGTCTCGGGTATAAGGACATACAGAAATATATACCATTAATGTATTGGGAATATATAAGCAATAGAACATGACAGCAAGTGTGTTTCCACAAATAACATCCCAGCTGTGATTTGATTGCAAGCACAAGCCGAAGGTGGAGGTGTATAATGAAACCCTTGATTTTATTTATCTTAACTTATCTATAGAATTTATACCCAGCTTTTTTTCATATTGAGTTTTTTGTTCCGCAGATTTTTTTATTGGATTTATTTTAGACATTTTATTTTGTGCTTGTCTCTGTGTCTCTACGTGTCTGTGCAATCGTAACATAAGCAGTTTCCTCTGGCATCAATAAAGTTTTCTTATTCTGATTTTTGGTCAAACTTGTTTTAAAATTGGCAGTTCCTTCTACCACAAAGTAGAGCATCTTGTGTTATGGAGCCATGAAACTGGGAAGTTCAGCTCAACTTTTTTTTTTTTAGTTTTAATCAGATTTGCATAATTGTTGTTTTGTTTTAGTCAGACTGGAATGTGTTTCATTGCTCATCTTGTTTGCCACTGTTTATGCTGTTTGTTTCTGGTTAACTCCAGTTTGCCTGTTAGTGGTTATACTCTCACAACTACTGACTGAAAAGCTTACTTAAGGACAATAACAGATTTCTAATGACTTGCTGTCATTCTCTTATTCAGATTTGGACCTAATGGGCTGCTAGTGCTCTAAAGTACATGTTTCCTGTTTCGTACCAGCTAAAATAGATAATTACTGATGGTCAGCTGCAGGGTAAAGCAAGTCATTATTTAGCAACTGGTGCTCAGTGTAATGATACTGTTACTGTAAATAAACCATGCTGTTATTTGTGATAAAACACTTGTCAACCAATCAGTCTGTGATTGTGTGTATATCCACTACCATAGAATCTGTCATTTTTTTATCTAGCAAATCAGTCACAAAAGGTATGCTCCAAAAAACTCAGTTGGATTTTAAATGTAAATAAGTATGTATGGAAATCAGTAACCATGAGATGTTTGAAAGGATAACTTTGATCTCTTTCTCTTTAATATATATTTAAGGAAAGCAAACTGAGATAACACCACTCATTATGGAAGCTTGTTTAATGGATGTCTCTGGGTGGTTGCACAGGTGGGACTGCAGACAATCTTTTGGTCTGGGCAACTTTTCGCGGTGTAAATGCTTGTAGACAGGAAGAATAAGGTAGGATTTGGACTTTTTAGATTTGGATTTCTTATCAAGAAAGTTGTACAGTCACAGCTCTGCAGAGATAGAAAGCTGAAAGGCATTTTTATGTGAATCCAAAGCTTGATGCATAATTGGTACCATCTTGAATCATCTTGAAGTCATAATACCAGTCTAAAGTCTGAACACACCTTCTCACAGAGCGGTTTCCCATTTACTTACTTAGAATAATAGTTGAGATGTCAGCGCTATTAACTAACACCATGGAATTAAGCAGAAATCAATTCTTATACTTCAGATTCAAGGTAGCCCTCCTTTGCTTCGATGACAGGTGGGACTTTCTGCTGACAGTCTATTGGTCCGAGTCTGACTCTGTGAGGAAGTAATGAGAGCCAGTCTATTCGATTCCAATATTAAAATGACCTTTTACCAATTCGAGGCGTTTGGTAGTGAGACTAGAGCAGGAAAAACTCGATAGGTTTCAACTAGGATTTTGTTGGCTTTGACTCAGATTTAGGTTCAGTCTAAACGCACCTTAAGGTCAGGCATCAAATCCGGCCAGACAGCATATAGACTCTCCCTCTCTCTCTCTGTTATACAGAAGTGTCACGTCTCTAGATGTGGAGCTGTGTCTCTGAGCCAAAGCTGCTTACGGGCTGTCGCGTAAGGCCTTTTATTTACGTCTCAGACCCCTTTTCTCTCTCCCTCCCGCTCTGATTCAGTCCCCCTTTAAACACAAATATGCTGTGTTGTCATCCCTCAAATGGGATCAAACTCCATGCATTTAGCGGCTTAAGCTAATCTGATTTCACTGTCGTGCCATCAGAAACCTAAGCCGAGAAGCAAGCGAGCGTGAGAGTGCTGCGAGAGAGCATGTGAACATGGCAGAGGAACAAAGCTCGCTTAATTGGGCCGGCTGTATACATAATGCTATGAGATTATGGAGTGAGTAAGCAACTTTTCGCGGTGTAAATGCTTGTAGAGAGGAAGTATAAGGTGGGATTTGGACTTTTTAGATTTGGATTTCTTATCAGGAAAGTTGTGCAGTCACAGCTCTGCAGAGATAGAACGCTGAAAGACATTTTTATGTGAATCCAAAGCTTGATGCATGATTGGTATCATCTTGAATCGTCTCGAAGTCATAATACCAGTCAAAAGTTTGAACACACAGAAAAGTATTTCATTTACTAATCTAGAATAACAGTTGAGATGTCAACACTATTAACTAACATCATGGAATTATGTGGTAATCAGTTCTCATTCTTTATATTCTTAAAGGTTGTCCCTTTGCTGGTGGTCTTGCAGAGCCCTGTTTAATGTGATCTTGTAACAAGAAAGTCTAGAGACAGCCATGAGAAATTTGGTAGAGAAGGTAGATTGATTATGATACAAACAAACTGAGTGAGACATTTCAAAATCAGTCCATCACCTTATGAAGTTCGAGCTCAAAGGAGGGTCTGATTACTCTAGTCAACATTGTCAGATAGACAACAGGCCTGTTAGTCCATGGATGTAATGTCAGTTAGCATGGCTTAAAAGTCAAGCATGTCACTCTTTTTTGACTCATAAACCCATAAAACATAACATCAAAATTCCCAAAATGAGCACTTTATGACTTACTCATTAGATCACAAGCTGAATGTAATTAATACTATTTCTTTGTCATGGTTTTGGGAACCATGAATGAGCATCCGTTCTCATTTGAGAGGACCAAAAAAAAAAAAAAAGAAAAAAAAAGGCAGAGACAAAGTCTGACTAGATGCCGCAGCACAGGTGAGAGAAAAATACCTCTAATTACCACCTCATCCACAGGGCTGCTTTCCTTCCTCCTCATCAAGGTGATTAATCGTCCAGCGGAGCGTGTGGGCAAAGTTAGTGTTCATGTTAATCCGCAAACTGCAATGCAACCCCCCTTCCTATCTCTCTGATCTCTACTCTCTCTAGCAGCCAATTTACAGTACAAATAGAACCCCGTGGGGAGGGACAACACGCCACAATTCATAACAATATGCTACAGGTTATCATGAAGCTATTACTATAGCCTGCATGCTAAGGATGCAGCAGGAAGCCGGGAAAGTGTGTCATACGATAATGAGTGCAATACATTATGCAAAACCTTTTATGGAATGGAGAGGTTACGTTTGTCATTTTTCACTTTAAGTGCATTTGGAAACAGCAAGGGTCATGGTCCCCTCTGGATCGTGTTGTACAATAGATCTAAAGCAAAACATTAATTAAGCTTCCTTTAGAATAATATATATTTTCTCCAGACTCGTGCAGAGTAAAGGAGACAACTGCCTCAGTCTGTTGCGCTAATCACATCAATTTCAATAGATTATTCCATGTTTATTGTCCCTGTGGATGAAATTAGCTTTGCGGAACACATACAAACATCATTGCAACACAAAAACACAACATAAAAACAGAACTAAAAATACAGAGATCGTACAGATCATACAGATATAGATCATACAGCAATTACTACTAGCATGTAGTGCCATAACCGCAATCTAAACAATAATGAGCAAAATGCACCAGGTTCAAAAGTCTATCATCATTAGTGATCAATCAGCCATAAAGCTGGGCCAAAGCAGCCAGGTTCTATTTATTACAGACAGTGAGAAATGTAAAGGCTGGAAGTAGTTTGCGCTTGCTGATGGGATCATGTGGAGCTGCTTTATCAAACCTGTCAGAAGTTGGCTCAAATAAACAAATATCAAAAATTAACTTTTAACTTAACCCTTTAAATGGCCAAGGCCTGCTGCCAGGCCAAAACCCTTATTTCACACTTCTTATGAAGTCAATAACTCAGTTTGCACTGTAGTCCACGTAGTTACTGACTAACAAGTCTTAGGATATAATAAGCCTGGATTTTATTCCTTAAACAGGCATAAATGTAAAATAAAATACATGTTTGACCTGGTTATTTAGCTAAGTTGACTTAAAATAACACTAATCATAAGAAAAAAGTCATATGTTTATTCTGAGTCAAATTGCAGGGTACGTTAGAGTGCAACATTCGACAAATTAAGCATTTTTAATAACGTCTTGACCTTATCCAAAGCTATTTCAAATCATTAATGGAATTAACTGATACAATTCAGTTAATATATACAGTACAGGCCAAAAGTTTGGACACACCTTCTCATTCAACGATTTCCTTTATTTTTATTATTGGCTACA
>JBBPCZ010000115.1:23084408-23102080 GCA_037974445.1 Brycinus macrolepidotus | reverse complement strand
ATAAAATAATAAGAACAAAGAAAAAACATTGAATGAGAAGGTGTGTCCAAACTTTTGGCCTGTACTGTATATATATACAAAAATATGTCATTCCAACAGTGAATACTAATCACAAATCACCAGTATTTGTATCCAGATGGTTAATATTGTCACGTCTGGGCCGCCTCGGTCACGCCTTCAGCGGGCCCCATCACCAGAGTACTAGTACACAAGTTCGGTCCCATCTGAAATGACGTCAGAATAGGTTTAGGTCTGAGCCCGGTGCCGAGCAGCTCAGTTGTTTCAGATTAGGCATCTCTTCGCTCGTCAGCTGGCTTGCTAGGCACCAAGTAATGGGTTCAGCTGTCTTACATGTTCTTTAAGTCTGTTGTGTTTAAGTTTCATTAGTTCGAGTTTGTGATTGGTTGTTTGTGCCGAGCCCCCCATGTGTGTGTGTCAGGAAAGCTGGCCGGTCCAGAACGGCAGGTGTGCGGTCACCCATCACCAAGCCTCGCTCGCTCTGCTGGGACTCTTAGTTCTAGTCTAAGCTCTGTGTAGGAGCAAGCACGGACTTTGTCTCGCATCCATCGGCTCTCCTCTCCTCCTCGGCTTGCGCTTTGTGTGGCAGGAGGGTCGCAGCTCAAGACTGAGTACTGGAGCCAAGGCAAAGGCGGCTAAAGACTATCACAGTGGACAGCGTTTGTCCCCTTCTCTCTTTGTGTGTCTGTTCTGTTTTTTCCCCACAGATGTGACTCGAAAGCAGCCCAGCCTTAGCGCGAGGTTTCTCCACTTCGTGGCTCCTGCGGAACGCCAGCTGATCGTGTCCAGCTCCCCTGCCCGGCGGAGAGTGGACGTACTTCAGTGGTTGGATTAAGCACCACCTCAGTTCAAGGACTTCTTTCGCTCTGAGCTTATTAGCTCACAACTTGTTCTCAGTTTCGAATAAACACTCTTGTTTTGTTTATGTTCTCTCGCAGTAGCGTCCTCCTTGCTTATACCAGCCATGACAAATATACTTTTGGTTACGTAATAGTATGTTTTACTGATGAATGTTACACCAGTTACAAACTGCACTGGTTGAAAATTTAAATCATAATTATATTCAGTAATATGAAGTAAACTCTTATGTAGAGATATTTAGAGGTTAAAATCTATTACACAGCACTATGAACAATACTGACAATATTTCTCTGGTTCAACCTGTAAAGACACTACTCACAGTAACACTGAGTTTATATTTGAATTTCATAGAACGTCATTGGAGACATGAATTCAAAACAGGGTAAGCTTTGAAAAGTATAACGATTGCGTAAAAACTCCCTTAAGCTTGTCAAAGGGAATGAACCCCGTGATACAGTCTAGTTAGAAAAACCTAATAAATGTAAGATTCAAGAGATTAAGGCAAAATCGATCAACATTTTAAATAGAATGAAACACAGAGCATCAAGTTCTCGCTATACTCTTGAATTCACAGTATGTTGCTCGCTATGATGCTACAAAAAGGTTAAAAAAAACTGAAGACAGAACTGAATTTGTCACTGTTTAACAAACATGAGATTCACGATACCTTCAAATTATGCGGACTGCACAGATCCCCTGAACATAATGAGCTGAAGATCAGTGGATTGGCTCAGATTTGTGTGAGACCTGTGTTGCCTATATGCAGGCCTGCCATGCAAACATTACATTCAGCAAGAGACACGCTGCAGAAACTTAAACAGAAAGAACATAAGATCGCTCAAAACACAGCCTGACTAAATTAACATGAACGAGTCCGCTTCCGAGAGCGGGGTAACTATTAATCTGCCACCGCTGCACAGGCAAAAGCAGGATGTATGGTCTTGTGAAATGAATATGTTCACAGAATTCACTCCAGTTCTGCTTAGAACCAGTTTCTCAAAAATGTCAGTGCTTTAAGATGCTGCGGTACTTTCTGAGCTAAAATATATGAGGTTTCCTAACTGCAATAAAATTCAGTGCGTATTATCTACTCTCCACCACAGAAGTTCAGGTGAGGTGACACACTCAGCTGTATCTAGAACGTATCTCTCGTTAAACTACACCAATAAACAACGTTGAATACAAGTGGAAAAGCCCAGTATGAACATAACAGCCAGTCCTGTACTGTCTCTGTGTTAACAGGCTTGACCCCACAACAGCACTCCTCATTTAGCCCATCTATTGTCAAGGGACACCCTGGGGAGGATAAATAAAGAAAGAAAAGAGTACATAACAATGGAGCACAGGCTGTGTTTTTCTTTCCTTGCACCTCAAAAACTCATCCAGGACAATGATGTTTTTGCTGTCCTCTATGTTCACTTCTTCCCATGAAAAAATGCATTTAACACAACTGACTGTTGTTCAGAAAATAGCAGTTCTGTAAGGACAAATAGGTTTTTGAGCCTACCAAAAAAAAAAAACTGTTGTTTCCAACCTTCTGAACAGAAATCATCTACAATGAAACAACTCTACAATACCCTTTATAGCATTCCAGTGTTTCTGCTGGTAAAAATTATTCGTGATGGCCCGCCATGACAAAATATTTTCTGCTACGGCAATAAAAAAATTAACCAACGAAACAAACTATCCCCCCACCGGACAAAACAAAAGTGCCCCCAACGATCAGCAGAACGAACCCAAGCCCTGTCGACGAAACAAAACTCCCCCATCAACAGCTGGTGGCCTGGTGGTTAGGGAGTTGCCTGTGCAATCGGAAGGCTGTGGGTTCTAATCCCAGGACTGCCAGGGGCGCCACTGAGGTACCCTGCTCCCCGGGAGCTGTGTTCCTGGCTGCCCACTGCTTCACTTGGTAAATGGGTTAAATGCAGAGAAGAATTTTGTGCTGTTTACACTGTGTGCTGTGGTGTGTTCACGTATGACAAATGGACATTTTACAACAAAATGAAAACACTTGCAACAGTCACCAGAATGAACCCAAGCCTTGTCGACAAAACGAAAACGCTTGCAATTTTTGACAAAACGAAACCTCTTCTTCAACAAAAAGAAAGAGCCACACTAACCCTGTCACATTTCCCCCAAACCAAACCTCTTGATCCATCAGAAACACTGCAATCACTCACACTCGTAAAAATAAGGGTGCCAATGACACAAAAAACACTTGTGGTTCCCTAAAGATGGTTTTTTGAAGAACTTTTTGTTTGTGTGTGTGTTTTTGGTGTGTTTTTTTGTTTTGTTTTTGTGTGTGGTGTGTTTGAAAAATCTTTTTTTATTATTAATTTAAAAAACACCACATATTGTAACAGTTCTAGGAAGAACCTTAAATGTGTTTAAAGGACCTTCACAAAATGTAAAGATTCTATTCCATCATAAAGGTCGTCCCTAGACCCTTTACATCATGTAGAATCTTCAAAATGATTCTTTACATTTACACTTTGCTCACTCACTGATCCTGGGAGCCTAAATAAAGGTATATGGGTAAATATTCTTACATCATCTGAGAGGCTCCTGTCTCCATTTAGCCACTATTTCTGCAGCCATTTCTAAAGGAAATCTCTTAAAAAAAACCCACTGAAACCAACTGACACATCCTCACCCATTTGCTGTGCAATACTACCACACTTTACACAAATATTCCTCAAATGCACATGCACAAAAGACAAATGAAAGGCAATAACCTGAGTTTAGGATTGTGCAACAGTTTAGATACCATGCGGGCAGAATGTACTTGATTGGAGTCTGAAAGTGGTGAAAAAGCTTGGAACATTGGGGTCAGCTTGCGAGCTCTGACAGAAAAAGACTGTGTCCCACCTGGAATATAAAGCCAATGAATATTTCAGCTTTATGACTTTACTCTCTGTGATAATCAGCTGAAGGTTAATGTCCTGATACTGGGCAGGGAGGAGTAATATTCCTGCAAGATGAGCTAGCGCAAAAGGAGCGAAAGGTAGTTAGCACTTAGCGCTTAGCTAATTGTGTCTGGATGGAGAGGGAAGCCTAGGCCTCATTACACATATAAATGTAGCTTCCAGCATGGAGGCCTTGTTTTAAAGTAATCCTTTTATTTTCTTAATCATACCCCTGCTCTACACACAGTAATTGGATCCCACTGTGCCTAAAGCTGTTGACAGAGAATGAGAGATATCGCACCTTAATGATAGGGTACCTTTGTAAAAGGAGGGCTATTGTACGCATCACATAAGGGGTCTGACCTGCTGTAATGAAAAATGCAGCAGATCGCTGATGCTGAAATAGTCACGGTACTGTGTGCAGATCAGTAACCTTGAGAATTTGCAGCTTAGCCAACCAAGGAAAAGATAAATCAACTTTATAAAAAATCTCTGATCTAAAACTTTTAAATTAGTTCAGCAAAGATAATCACTTTAAGTGTACTTTTAAGTGATTTGATTCCATTGGCCTCATTTAAAAGTCTGTAGAGCGATCGAGGACACTTTTCATTTTCATCTGTGCAGCTTTTATTAATCCTGAGTGTAGTTGATCTTACTTGATTTTAATGTAGATGTAGAAAAATGCTGTCCATATAGGACCATCATCTACAACACAATAAGTTTGATGTAATAAGCATTTTGGGCCAGTTTAAGATGCATTAGATGCATTCTAGTCTAAACTTGCATGATAAAATGCGTTTCTCTTGCTATACATACACTGATCAGCCATAACATTAAAACCACCTGCCTCATAGTGTGGGTCCCCCTTGTGCCGCAAAAATACCTTCGAGGTGTGGACTCCACAAGACCTCCGAAGGTCTGTTTTGCTATCTGGTACCAAAATATTAGCAGCACATCTCTTAAGTCCAATAAGTGTGAGATCCCCATGGATCAGGCTAGTTTGCCCAGCACATCCCACGGATGCTCAGTCAGACTTAGATCTGGGGAATTTGGGGGCCAAGTCAACACCTTGAGCTCTTTGTTGTGTTCTTCAAATCATTTCTGAACAGTTCTTGCTGTGTGACTGGGGCACTGCTGTTAGGGAATATTGATGTCATGAAGGGGTTAAGTGGGCTGCAAAAATGTTTAGGTAGGTGGTACATGTAAAAGTAACATCTACAAGAATGTCAGGACCCAACGTTCCCCAGCTGAACATCACTCTGCCTCCACTGGCTTGTCTTTTGCCCATGGTGCATCCTGGTGCTTTTGGTCAGGGACAGTTGACAGAATGGGCACTCTGTCAGGTGTGTGGCTTTGTAGCTCCATACGCAACAAGTTGCAACGCACTGTGTGTTCCAACACCTCTGAATCACAGCCATTTTCAGCAATTTGTACTTCTGTGGGATTGGCCTTCACTGTCCACACACATCAGTGAGCCTTGGGCACCCATGACCCTATCGCTAGTTCACCAGCTGTCTTTCCTTGGACCACTTTTGGTAGGTACCAACCACTGCACACCACGAACACCCCGTAGTATCTGCTGAAATGCTCTGATCCAGTCGTCTAGCCGTCACAGTTCGGCCCTTGTCAAAGTCGTCTTAGATCCTTACACTTGCCCATTTCCTCTGCTTCCAACACAACACAAGAACTGACTGCCCAACTGATGCCTAATTTATCCCACCCTATGACAGGTGCCACTGTAACAAGATCATTAATTCACTTCACCTCCATCACTTCACTGGATTTAATGTTTTGGCTGATGGGTGTATGTATTTAAGTAGGGACTGGGCAAACTGGGAGAATAGTGCAAAACAGTGGGTGGATATTATAAATGTGTGCCTAACTACACAAACAGCTCGACTTCCTAGCTTGAGCAGCTCAAGGTCTCAAATGATGCGCTTCTTTAACAGTGGGAGCAGACACAGTGGTTAGATCTCGAACACGTACTGAAAGATTCACTGCACCTCATAAGCATGTAGTTAGTGGGTGGCACTAAGCTGTAGTCTTAACAAACTGAACATTAGATTTAGGCATTCTGTGACCACACACATTGTTGTCAAACAATGGCACATTTTGTGCTTTGCCTAAGCTTGTAAACTGACCATTATTGTATAAATCCGCAATAATGACCATAATGCATTAAGGTTTTATTGTTGCTGTTGTTGAAAGAGGACACATATTTGGGTTTATTTACTGGCAGTAGACCCAGAAGAATGCAAGAAATCTTTTTTGAGAAATATCTAAGAGGAGCTTTCAAGACATGCACCTTTTCTGAGTTTGCAGGTGTTCTGAAAAACAGTTTATAAATTGCCTTTGGAACAAAGTGTCAGACGGATCATACTGCCCAATTGAAAAGGTCCACAGTACGCGCGAGACAATAATGAAACAATTCTGACAAAAAAGGAAAAGGGATTGGCTTTGTACTAAAACTGACACAAACCGATTGCTGAGTTTTTTTTTTTTTTTTGAGGGTCAAACGCACAGACCGTTGAATTCCTCTTTAATGCGTTTAGATCTCAGACTTGAGAGGATGGATGTGGTTGTTAGATCAAACTATGTTAGCCCAGCTAGATCAAATCAGCTCATGTTCAACTTTTGGGGGAAAGAAATGTGGTCACGTGTCACAGGCTTTCATTAAACCAAGGCAGGCGTGCAACACTTGAGGCGATTTCACAACGCAATTAGCATCTGACCACTTCATCATCAGTCAACATGCCAAAACACCTGATATCCTCTGAGGACTCAGAAACTAATAAACATCAAGCATGGTCCCAGCTGCATGAGTGTCGTTGCGGATGTGTTTAGTCTTTTTTCATCAAAATGCTTGCGATTTCCACAGACTGGCATTTCTCCTTTCAAAGCTGACAGCTTTATCAATGTAGGAAGCCAATAGTAACAAGTGTGTCAATGGCGTCCAATCAGTCATGCCGAGACATTATCCATTGAATCCGTGGAAATTGACAGCGATGGGCGAAACACAGACGATTTACCATTTCTGTAGGAAATGACATCTTGGTTTTTGCTTTCAAATACAAACATGACAGTATCTGCCTGGCCCGTCAAGCTGTTTTCATGATCATCAGTGGCTTTAAAAAAAAGAGAAAAAAGAAAAGGTAAAAAATAATAAAATAAATAAGCACAGGGGCTTTATCTCACCTGGCCAGGTTTGGCATCCTCACAGATTTTAGTTTCATAAGGGGTGGCCAGCTCAGGCGGGTTGTCATTCACATCCAGAATCCGAATGCTAACTGCAGTCTGGGAAGCCATAGACTGGTTATCTGGAGCAAGAAAAAGACAGCAAGAGAAAGAGGGGACAGAAGCAGGACGAACAGTCAATATTAATGCTGCAGTTATTTTCTCATTTACGTACAATGTAGTGCTTTATATAGAGTCAATACCACAAACATGCCGCATATATCTAGTTAATGTAGTTTACCTTTCAAGACAGAAACCAATTACTATTTGAGTTATGCTCATAGTACATGTACAGTGATAATCTTAAACCATTTTATGGCTTCATGATTTTCAAGATACACCTTTTTAATGATGCCTTTGTGATGCATGAGCACAGAGCAAAAAATATCCATGAAGCTTATTCAATCAGTAAAATTAGAACGGCTGAATATATCTTGAATCTATTGTGTATTCAATTTGTTCATAATTATTGTGTATTAAATACTGAAATGTTGCATATCGTCTATAAAAAGTACTGATTTTGTAAATCTTTTTCTTATTATTGTCAATAGCAATTAATCGTTAAACATCATTTAAAAAAAGAATTCATAGTAAAAATATATTTCTGTTTGAAATATTAAATGACTATGTATTTTTTAATTTAAAAACAAAATTAAATACTACAAGTTAAACAGATGACCACACACGCACAGACAAACAAACACACAAATCCAATACACCATGGTGGTTTCTCTTATGTGCAATATTACTTGAGTGCAATTTTTGGGGTGGAATTATTATTACTGGGCGAAATGTGCAATATATAAATGTGCAATTTAAAATGTGCAAGTTTTCTGGTGCATGACTACTGTTTTTATCAATGCCTGTCACTCCATTGTGTACCTGTGTGTGTGTGTGTGTGTGTGTGTGTGTGTGTGTGTGTGTGTGTGTGTAGATGTATCCGCACTGTTCTTATTTTTATTTATATATCCACTCTATACACATACAAATACATAAACTCATTGTGTACATACATACATACTTATCTAAGTTTACATATAGCTTACATATAGTTTACATTTACATATCTATATGTATGTATGTATTTTACAATACACATGTCCATATTTTACATTTCTAGATTGTATAGTGCACATTTTATACTTTACTGTTGGTACAGATTTTAAACTATTCTATTGTTTTTAATTTTTGCTGCTCTTACCTTTGTACTGTCCATTTTCTGCCATGACAATGCAAATTTCCCGCTTGTGGGACTAATAAAGGTTTATCTTGTCTTAATTATATCCACAATAAGCTAGATCCATGGAGATTGCTGTCCAATCTTTAAACACTGTGCAGGCTGTTGTAATGTTGGAGCTAATGAGTGATGAGCAGAAGAGGAGAGAAAAGAGTGTTTCTAACCATCCTCTTAAAAAATACATTTTGGTCAACTCTCATTGGTCAATGAATGGTGGAGTAATAGCAGTGAAAAAATCCTTTACACCAGAGCATGAGCTAAACTCAGTCACGTCAGCTGAATATGTAGCTGCAGAGAGAGGCTACAGCCAGTGCGCTGTCATTTATTCTTGGGAATAAACACAAGTGAGAGGACACTAACTAGCTGGCAATCCAGGGGAGTAGGAAACTTATTTGAGCTTCACCTGGAGTTAAAGATGGAGAGAAAGTGAGGAATGGAGCGTCAGAAACCATCCAAACAGTGCGGTGTGCAGAGCTGGCAGCTGCGTGCTGCTGCTGGTGACAAAACAGTGTTTAGCTTGACAAACCTTCACCTCACTGTGGAAGTGTGTGGGTTTATGAACGTGCTACACACTGGTTATTCCAATGGCTTTTCCATTTCTGAATATTTTTAATGATCAAATGTATTGAATGCAATCGGATATCTGTTGCAGCCCTAAGTAAAATAAAACAAACCACTTAGAAGGAGCTCAGAGGGGCAGCAGGCCTAACAGACAGGGCTCATACATGCCGTCTCCCCCTATGCACAGTGTAGAACATTGTTCTCATTAGAAAGCTAATTCTTCTCCATGTTTGAGAAGCAATCCGGAATTAACAAGCCTTTTTTAGACTGAGTTTGGCTACTGTACACCGCATGCAACTTTAATGATCAGAATGCACTGTTGGGGTTTCCTTAATGATATAAATATACATGAACGGGCTTAATAGTGGGCGGCAAAATGATTCTAATCACGTTCTTGTTAAGATTAAAAGAAGGGAGGACTTGCCTATTTTCACTGTGAGAGGCCTCTTTTAAGGCCAGCGAAGAGGGATCAGCTGCAGGAGGAGGAATTTGTTCATTATTGGTTTAAGTGAGTCAAACCAACTAGCAACTGCATGTTCTGTGCAATGGAAATGGACAGAGCCTCAATTAAATTCATCTGGCACATTATTTCATTATGTCAGATATACTTTCAATATATTAAGGAAACCCGAACATCACACAAGGCTTAGCTATCACTAACTTCATCATTAGTCTAACTTAATACAGTTTATGAATATCTGGGCATATTTAATTTTGAGAACACATACATATGGCATTAAGTAGTACTGAACCGTATGCAAATATAATTACAGATATTTGAGCGCTTATCTTTAATTAACATGTCTACGTCAATCCATTCTATGCCTCTTAACGGCTTAATCTGCAACACGCAGTGATGTGGAGTCATTACCGGGGGGAAATATATTGAAACGCTGACAGAAGAACCATCAGTGGAGCAGTGCACCTGGAACAATATGTCAAGTGTCAGAAATACTGATCTAAGATCAGCGGCTCCGAGCTGCAAACAGGATTTGTCGGAACTACTGTGCTAAAACAACCTCATTCGCATATTAGAGTCATTAAAACTGATCTAGGATCAGTGAGCCCGCTTCCATTTATTTGATACGTACAACCCATGGGCTAAATTTAACTACTCATGTGTGGCTGAGATATTAAGGGAAAGGGATTTCAGCAGCTTACAGAGACGGCTCGCATCTGCTGCAGGCTCACCAGATGTTGGAAGGCCACATATCTTATCAGCCAGAAAATATAACAAAAAAAAAAAAAAAAGAAACTTCTGAGCATGGCATGTAAGTAGCAAAGAGATACTTCTGTATGAGGAACGGCCTCGCATGCTAGACGAGCAGGAGAGCTTCAAGGATGGCAGGGTAATAATGTGTTTCCGTCACAAAGGTCAGTTGGGCCCTGAGGAAATGCCACTAAAATGACTTGATTTGATGCTTGAAGGATTTTATCACAGGAAGAAACAGCTGGAAGATGGACATAGCAATAAATCCTGCATGAACCCACCACGGTAAATGTTCATTATGATATGATACGGGTTAAATGACATGAAAGTACTTCCTCCCATGCACTCACTCAATCACAAACTCTAAATTACAAAAAAATAAAAAATAAAATAAAAAAATCTATGCATCCTATATTCATGATGCATTACAGATGCATTCACAGAGCCTTATGTGGCTTACATAAAACAGAATGTCTAGCATAAGCCTGTATAACTGCTAGTAAGTAGTTATAATGACAGGGAAGAAAACATCAGGGGGACGGTGGACATGTCTCTTCCCTTTTTGAAATTAAGTGTATATATTTTGGGGTCATGAGATAGCTTTTGAAGAAGAAGAAAATTGATGTAACATTTTATTGATGGAATATTTGAGATTGACATTTCCATAAAATCTCCTGCACCAAAACAAAGGGTAATTGTGTAGTCAAGGCTTTAAATAAGAAACCGTTGTTTGTAAGTAAGTTGCACAGACATCCCTTTCCCAAACGAATGAGTAGTCAAATCAGTTACTTTCCCTAATAAAAAGATCAAAGAGTGTGTGTCTACCTACTGCAGTTTTCTGTCTGAGCAATTGTTACAAGCCTGTAGATTTACCTGAAAACATGCAAGTAGTATTTAGCCTTTTCTGAATGGAAGAAATTGTGCTTTTATTCGCTTTTTTTGTTTCAACTACATTTTAATTATGCGGTGTGGGCCACACATGGAAAAACATAGGCTGTAGATGCGGAGGCATTCCAGCACACAATGCCAGGCTGCTCGGAAACCTTTTATCATGAAAGAAAAGCAAACCATTCCACTTTGCTCACACCATACAGACACAGAATGAGTGAAACAGGCTACCTTTTTTATGTGTCTCAACATTATGCAATTATTGTCTAGTGTTCACAAATGGAGCATTAGCTGGTTAAAACGTCTGCCATCTGAAGTACATCCTTCAGTTCCCTCAAATGAAAATGTATTTGTGGCTCATATAGTTATTCAGCTGCAAAAGTGTGTTCAGACATTCAAAAATAAAAGTAGGTGAACTTTGTCTAACCAAATGGAATAACCCATTTTGATTTTAATTTGGGTTTCTGCCAGGAGCTCTGTGTTTCTCCCACATTAGAAACTGAAGATACAAAATGGACCCCTATGACCGCTGGGATAGGCCTCCCTAGCTAAGGATAAACAGTTCAGATAATGGATGGATGGATGGACTTGAATTCGATTTATAAAGTCAGTTTATAAAGTTATATACTCTTAGTTTGTAATGTGTTATGCATGCATTATGAATACAGGATCTGCACAATTCTGCCCCGATTGTCCTCTCCTCACCTTGAAGAAAATAACTAAAGCTCAGATTTCATTCAGTGAGTCACATGCACAAGCAGACTACAGACAGACGTGGCTTCTCTTTTGTGCTAATTGGCACTGAATGAGGGTATCCGACCTCTGGTGGGGATCTCTGCCATAAACACTCGATGAAGCAGTGTCCCAACATCCTCCTCAGCAGCTTCCCGGAGCCACCGACACTTTAAAATGTCACACAAATGTCACAAAGACCAGCGCAAATTATTGTTGCCATAATTTGGTATTTCAGAGGACAAGATTTGTTGTACTTGACATGTCGGATCACTTTAACATTGCAAATGCCTGGGTAAACGTTCCCTGGAATGAACAGGAGATTTAATTCAAAACGTGATGCTGTTTTGTTAAACGCTAGGTGTCAGATCCTGTTTGGCTGGTGATCTGTTCGCTAATACCGCGGCAGCAGATCTAACATGTGAATCATCCAGCGTCTGAACTCCAGGGTTTTTCCTCCAGAAGAAGCAGCCCTGCTTAATTAAACCCCGCCGCCTCCTAACACACACTCAGCCTTGGCCTCATGCCGGGAAACAAACTCATTGCCTCTTCTGCATAATTTGATTACTCTCTTAAAACCTTTACTGGGATAGCTCTTTAAATATTGTGTGCTGGAGCTGCTGACTCTATCTGCTGGATTCTCATAAAAAAAAAATAAAAAAAAAGACAATAAGCAAACCCTCACTATAAAACAGGTTCTAAAATCTGATTGGCTGAGTCCACATCTGAAGCCATTTAACACCAGATATACACACGCCTATGGCCACACACATCAACTGATTCTGTTTTAATGCACCAGGTTATTAAAAACCATGGTGCTGTATACATAATCTGCGCCCACTATGTTGCTTGATGACCATAACGTAAACGAACTGCACTCTTTATAATAAAGCTGCCAGAAAGAGCTCTTTGCATGATTCCACAAAAAAACTAGTTTTTGTTTTGAAAGAACTTTTCACTGAATGGTTCTATAAAGAATTGTTTTTTAAATGAGATGTGAGAGGGTCAAAAGCCTTTCTGAAGTTTATTGTCCCTCCACAATATGTACGTTTCTTGGAGGAACCCTTAAATTACTAAAGAACCCTTGTATTATGTTGAAGGTTTTTTATATCCTTTTTATTTTTATATTTAAAAGGTTCTTCACACTCACACATACAAACATCACCGTACAATACAAAAATGATTGCTCTATGGCAGGGGCGCCTAAATTCCAAATCCAGCACAATCTGGTGATTTCCTTACTCAAACACACATAATTCCACACACCTGTTAACTGCCAGGTTTAGTGAGTGTGTTGGACTGTGCTGAATATCAGCCCTCCAAGACTGGATTTGGGCCAAAAAACCCTTTGTGTGGTCTTTTTTATTAAGAGTGCACATTACTACTTACTATGTATTGTAGCATCTTGTTTAATGCTTGCTACAACAGTCAGTTTTGAAGGCACATTCTGAATGGCTGGGAAGCGTTCTGCAAATGTTATTTATGATAGCAGAACACCTTCTTTACACAATAACTGTATCAAACATTGGTTGCTGTGTTATGACTTACTTTACACTGCAGATAATCACTAATAATCTTCCACACAGAGCATTTACAAAACATTCAAACTTCTGCTAAGATTACTTTAGCCCATAAGACTGACTGTGAATTGCTTTACTGACAGGCTGGAATAGGGTATTCTGATAAATATTGAAAACGAGGAGCTAAAATCAAAACTGCATGTTTTATGGCTCTGTCCGTAAGACAAAAGTTATTAAAGTGCCCATATCATGGAAAAATACATTTTCTGCACTTAAAAAAGGGACATATGTATACATTGCTGGTTTCAAAAAGGAACGTTTACTCCCCAGTCCATATAGTACATACAGTATAGTCTTGAATTTGCTATATTTGTGATCTCACATATTTATCCACACAACCAGACTACAGCAGTTTAACCCTGGGTATCACACTGAAGTTACAAAGAATGTTTCAAGACTAGACTGGAACAATACATGGCAGTCAATCAGGGCAGAGCTTATTTACAATTATTGTTCTTAAAGGCACAGCGGCTGTTTACAGAGAGTTTGGAAATGGTTGTATAAAAAAATAATTTTTGAATTGTTACTGTTTTTAGTATATAAACCCACCGAAACCTTGTAATTGGACCTCAGGGAGAAAAAAGGATATGGGCCCTTTAAAGCCCAATTTATCTGATGTTTGGGGTTTCTTTGCTGTCCTTTTTTCCTTTATTGTGCAGAAATGTTGTATAAAAGCAATAGAGCACTCAGTGTGGTGCGTTATACCAAATAACATCGCAGCTGTGATGATCTATGGGACTCGTGATGCATTATATACACAGTCAATAACACACAGCCACTCGTAGCTTATTGCTTTATTTAAACTGGGATTTATCTTTTCATTCTTCTTGGAGGATTGATTGCAAAGCGGAGAAGGTGTCTGCTTGAATTGTTTGAACTTGTTTAAATCTGTTTTGAAAAGTGGCATTTGGTATTTTCTCTCTCTCTCTTTCTTTCTGCATCAACCATTCTTTCCTCTTAGATAAAGACGTAACAACCTAGCGTGGTATCTTCATCCCCTAAGGGTGGGACATGTTAGGTTTCCCCTCCATTTACCTGTCTTAAAAAAAAAAAAAACTGCCTGCAATTTGATATCAAACACACTATCAGAGCCCCCAGAAATTATATGTCACTCTCTGCCAATAGATAGGATTCGGCAACCACTGAACTGTTTGTCAGCGCTGCTGCCGAAAGCTCAGCTTTTCAGCTGCTCTAACCCACGTAAGTCTGGAAGGAGCCTGAGGGGAGGGAGGTGTTACTGAGGAGAGATAACTTCTTCCGAGCTGCAAAACAGAATTCCACGTCCTTAAGCAGACCATTTGACTGGGCCGAGTGTTGATGCAGTGCATCACCTTTGGCTTTTAATACAGTCTGAACCTGATCTTCAGCAGTTATAACCAGTTTGTATTTTTGTCTGACTGGAGCAAGCTGAACTCTACAAAAACCTCACAATGAGATTTTCCATGGCAATAAGTTCAGAAAGAGAGAGTAATATTAAAACGCACAAACAAAATTACAATTCCTCTTGAATGAATGAATGAAAGTGTGGATCACACATCGTTGTGGCTGAAGTATTTTTAACATTCTCAGTGTCACTGCTGGGCTAAGAAAAGACCACCAGCCAAAAATATTCAGCCAACAGTGTCCTGTGGCCAGAAACTGACCATTCACGAAGGACTAGAAGATGACTAATACAAACTGTGCAGAATCAGATGAACTATTACCAATAGTTGTACCATCATTTGAAAGGTACACCAGCAGGGTACATGTGTCTAATAGAGTGGACAGTGACTGTAATCTACAATTAATTAAAC
Organism: Brycinus macrolepidotus; assembly: GCA_037974445.1. Lineage (NCBI taxonomy): Eukaryota > Metazoa > Chordata > Actinopteri > Characiformes > Alestidae > Brycinus > Brycinus macrolepidotus. The sequence continues at coordinate 23,087,060 of JBBPCZ010000115.1, read as the reverse complement.
CTATAAAAATATGGTAAGTGTAGCTGTTAAAATGAACAGAGTGTAGGTGCAAGGTAGGTGGGCTTAATGAAGTGATTATACTTGCATCCATACATGTATAATCACTTCATTAGGCCCACCTACCTTGCAATTACGCAGTAAAAACTACTCTTTTATTTTTTCTAAACGGTATAAAAATATGATTCATAATCCAATAGTGAAAGAGTGGTAAATGAGTTAAGAACTTGTGACATTATTACCACTGATTAATCAGTGCTGAATGAGGTGATATTAAACACAGGGGGTTAACTTTCAAAGAGTTCCGCATTCAGAAGAAATGAATCTTTCTCAAACTTAAGGTCACAATAAAAAACGGGCGGGATCCAGGCAGAAAGTCTTGCCGCAAAAGGGCATATGCTTTGCCTCCTATTTATTCAAAGTGATGTGACAGGCTTTAGGCCAAAACACGTCTGTCTGCCTTTGAAGGAGCGGACGACGTACCTGCTTCTACGGCTGTCACTGTGATGTTGTGCCAACCCGCTGTTTCCCTGTCCAATATCTTCCCCAGGGTGATGGCACCAGTCACAGCATCAATGTTGAAAATCTGTTCCTGGTCTGTGCTCCGGTCTATCGAGTATCTGGACAGAGAGAGAGAGAGAGAGAGAGACAGAGAGAGAGAAACAGAGAAAGAGAGACAGAGAGAGAGAAACAGAGAAAGAGAGACAGAGAGAGAGAGAGAAAGAGACAGAGACAGAGAGAGAGACAGACAGAGAGAGAAAGAGAGAGAGAGAGAGAAAGAGAGGCATTAATTCTGAATTAGAATTTCAAGACTCAGAGTTTAGAGGACAGTAGAAGGGTAGGGAAAAAAGACACAGGCTTTAAAAAATAAGCTTTTTTTTAGCATTTTTAAAGGAAAAACTAAAATTTTAGGACAAAGATGACAATAGAGATGTACAGTATTTGTGGCTGCGACATATGCAGGTTTCAGGGGGTTGAAATTTCTCATAACCAATAATATCAGCAGACATCACTTTTGATTTAATTTTATATTTTAATGTTATACTTCAGTCTCCGGTTTCACACGCAGTGTGCGGCCGTAGACCCCAGGATAGGCTCCGGGTACCCGTGACCCTAGTAAGGATTAAGCCATTACAGAAAAGGAATGAATGTTATACTTCAGATGGGGATGTTTAACAGTGATTTACTGACTGTTGATTCTCAGCTTTCAAATGTAATAAAAGCTCAAAAAACCAACAAACACTCACACTGTAGCACGAGGGAGGAGCTACTCATAATTCACTGAAGTTGTTTCCAACTGTATTTCTATGTCACATAATAAAACAGAGATATGCTCTATCATCAAAAAAATCACAGTTCAAAGATGGCACAACTGAAAAACGTCACTGGCAGTATTTTTGCTCATAGTGAAAAAAAAAACAGTTTGCAAATATCAGACAATATTATCAGGCAACCAGTATATATTGGCCGGGCACTAATGTATAGGTGGAAAAACAATAAATATTAAAGAAAACAAAGATCATCATCAAAGTTACCAAAGCTGCTTCTTTTTTTAGTTCAGTTACAAATCTTATTCAAACTGATCTGATTTCAATTAATCAAGACCATTAAATCTGCATTATCATTATGAGGAAAAAGATCTTCAAATGACTTCAAAAATATCTTATATGTAACTACAGTGGAAACGGTTTCACTGTCTCTTGACTCACTTTGCAGGCTGAGAGGGTCTGCCAGACATCTCCTGCTGCCAGACACTCCTTTCCAAACTGATGATTAATATTTCATGCAGCACTCGAATAAAACGAAAATACTTTTTTATTTTCCCCGTGCCATATAAGCACCTCTTAGAAGGTTACAGAGTCAACAAAACACAATAAGGAGTTTAGTTTTTCCTGTCACTTCAGTCGTCCCTTTATGCCCTTTTAAAAATGAAAATGAAAAAATAATTATCATCTTCCCTTGGGTCTATTTGTGTTAAGGGAGGGCGTAGGGTGCTCTTGGCAAAACAAAAAAAAAACAACTAAAAACTCATGTCAAATCACCCGGGGGAAGCAAGAAGAACAGAAAATATTAGTTTATTGGTAGATTTTAGATGAAAAAGAAGAGTTGGAGGCAAATCACGACAGTTTATCCTACCCTAAGTTTCAACAGACATAGAAGCCATGGGCTGAGTGCTTGCAAATGCCTTGGGTGGGGGTTGTTTGTAAAGGGGGCATTTGGCTGACGCACTTATCCAGAGTGACTTACAATCATTAGTTACAGGGACAGTCCTTCCGGAGCAACTGAGGGTTAAGTGTCTTGTTGAAGGACGCAATGGTAGAAAGTGGGGGTTTGAACCGACGACTTTGTGGTAATCGGGTTCACAGGCAAGTGTTTTACCCACTAGGCCACTGACACTCTGTTTGTGGTATTTAACAGTACTGTACAAAACTCTAATGCTACCTACTATGCCAAGGTTCAGTTTTTCTGTACAAAAGTAAAAAACTACATTGAAATGTAAGCAAAAAAGAAATAAATGAGAATCTGCCCTTTAAGTTTCACACTGGTAGAGTGCGAATGCGTGTTTTTTTTTTTTATACAGGCAGACTGACTTGCTTTTTTTCACCTACGACTACACACACACACACACATACACATACACACTCATATATATAT
>JBBPCZ010000115.1:23071798-23084308 GCA_037974445.1 Brycinus macrolepidotus | reverse complement strand
ACTCATATATATATATATATATATATATATATATATATATATATGCTGACCTTCTAAAAAACCCAGAAAATGTGGTAAAATACATTGCGGTTCTTGTTGTGTGGGGAGTAGGTGAAAAAAAAGAAAAAAGAACAGAAGTAGGGACTCTGCTAACTGCATTGCCAACAAAAGTGTCAAAAGGAATCTGTGTGAGACGTGCAAACTGTGTGTAAATTCCCACTCAACTTGTAAATGTTTATGAGACTTGCCATTAAGGCGATGGCTCTAAAGCATGTCATAAAACAAACAACTTTACACCACAAAGATGTGAAGCTTCACACTCTCATATCCTGACTAAAGAGCAAATTTCTCTGTGCAAACTCATGAAAGGCAAGAAAAAAAATCCAACAGTTTCCAATTTTTAGGCTTTTACACAACTGCGGCACGAGAGGGAAAAAAGGAAGGAAAACCAACCAAACAAACAAACAAATTGTGGAGGGGAGTGTGTTGCAGAAGTGGTGCTGCTCCCTTGGAGCCGCCCATTGGCACAGGGGGAGTGTGACTGCAGGAGAGAGCCTTGAGGCTGTGGGCATGACTTAGCTGAGTCCAATAGAGATGATTAAAGTGCTACCGATGGGCATGGGAGGAGTGCCATGCAGGGCCACGTGCCAGCCAGCCAGCCAGCCAGCCAGCCAACCCTGCCACTGCACTGTGCTTTATAACACCTGGAGCACTTTGAGCTCTGTCTCATGCATTTTTAATGGACTTAATTTGCACTGTGTGTGTGTGTGTGTGTGTGTGTATGTGTGCAAGACCGTGTAGCTTGCCTGCGTCTTTTATTCCCCTCAGTGCTGCACCTCTGAGATGCAGCAATGAGTTCGGTGTATCTCTGGGTGCTAACGAGTCCTGAGAATAGTGGGGTCTATCAGTGTGTTTACAGGGAAAATAGGCTACAGTCATACTGAATGCCATAAAGCTCAATAATGATTTTTTTTTTTCACTCTCCTTGGACTGTTATTACTCCTTGTTTAAAAGTGACCCATATCTGAGATTGAAGAAAATACTGGGTAACTGACTTGCATACAAAAATGAAAAAAAAAAAACAAAACAAAAAAAAAAAATTCTCTACGTCAGTCGATTTGAGAACTCAATGTGGCCCATAATACACAGTAAAACTAGAACATTTGGACTTTGAAAATCCAATAGGGTACATAAAGAAAAAAAAAATAGCTGGAACCTTTAACTACCTCAGTAGGTTCCATTAAGCATCATGTTCAGCTCTGTGTTAGCTTCTTAAGTTAGTTAACTCCTAGAACTGGTGTTCTGAAGGTTCCCTAAAGGGTTCCAGTGTGGTAAGCTGTCGGACCCCAAAGGGAGTCTCAAGTATTCATTTGTTTAATAGTGATATGCCAAATAATGAAATTTTATATTAACACATAATCTAGTTATGAACCTGCCCTTTAAACTTCACAGTTGTTCAATAGGTATGAATGATAGTTGACTTTTTTCATTAACGTAGACTGATTTTCTATTCACACTGAAATTGTAAATTATCTTTTAAAAAGTCCATAAAAAAGTAACTCTCAACCATCAAACTTATGCAGGTTTCAGTATATTTTTTGTTGTTGTTGCTGACTAATACCAAACTAATAAGTAGCACAAATTTACTGTCCACTTTAACAGAAACATGTACCTTTTACTTTCACCTTTTACTTTCACTCATTGGTCACTTTAAGTCCTACATATAAAGTCTAGCCCATCTTCTATCAAGCACAGTTTATCAGCCGCCCTCTACCCCGGTTTCTAGTCATTTTCTGATCATAGAACCACTAATTAACCAGATATATTTTAGAAAACTGGCCATTCTCAGCACACCACTGATACTGGGATGGTATTGTTTGAGGCACTAGTATGAATGTATCAAGTATGGTGGAGGTACTGGAGCTAAACTGTAAGGTATACCCAAAAACTGGTTGGCAGGTATACTTTTTTTGGAGCAAATTACTTTAGTTTACATTAAAATACAACACTGCTTTTTAAAGAAAAAACCATGGACTATTCACAGCCATCTGAATTTAATGAGTTTTGCAGAGAAGTTGCACTTTGAACTGTTTGGAAACCTCTACCTAAAGCACAACAGCGGAAATACAATCACGATGTGTCAGACTGTCTTGCTCATTCCTACCAATACCAGCATTCTCTTAAATATGGCTGTATTTATGCTAAGCTTCTTTTTCAGCCACTAGCACGCTTTACCTTCAGTCTTATGGAAAGCTGCCATAAGTTGTACACCATGTTTAATAGAGATGTACACTTGATTGGCAAAGAAATGCCCGGGGATAGATGTACAAATGCTGGCTTAAAATATGAATTGGATAATGGGTCTATGTTGGTGATTCATTGACTGAAAATAAGTGAAACTGATGAAGGGCTAGAGGATGACTAACACAAATTATGCATGAGCTACAGTCACTAAATACACATCAGCAAGGTGGAGGTACAAGCATGATGATTCGAATGATTCGAGTGGCCATGAGTTTATGTGTCAATTTGGCTACTAGATCAAGGGCATTATTTTCCATTTAAGCCATAAACCATAAATACTGGCACTGCCAGTACTAGCATTTCTCTGGCTCTAATGTACATATTTTAAAGTCATAAGGGTCTTTTTAACAAGCTGATGATTTGAGTCAAGTGTTTTGGCAGCAGGAAAAACATTACACATGCAGTTGTTCTCCAGAGTCAGAATGAAGAAGGGCTGATGTAGGGATATCTTAGAACAAGAATATTCAGACTGGCCCTTGTTTTCATTTAATTCACAAGATTATTAGCTAAATAAACGTTGTAGACAAACTGGCATTAAAATAGCACTGGAGACCCCTTTCATGTCCCACGGTGGTCTTAGTAGGCGAGTCAGGTCTACCAGTGCACAGCTAAATGGAAGCTGCTGACATTGGCCTGGCATTCACCTTCAAAGTGATTTGTAAATTTGTCAGTGGGAAGCAAAAGAAAGAGAAAAAGATATGATACCTGAGGAGTTATTAATTCCACCTCTGACATCTTTCGGTTGGTACTGTAGGTAGGAAAAGTGCTAGCGGTGCTGGCAACTGTGAGTTTCGACAAACTGTGATCCTAAAATTGTGTGTGTGCTGTGAAAAGTGCACCCTTTTTCAAAAGGCTTCAGGATAAAGAAATGTTTTTGATCGCACTGTACATCTGCCGATATAGATGTGTGTGTGCGAGGGCTTGGGAATAGCAGGTTGATAACTAAGTGTGTGCCCCTAGCGTACTGTGCAGACTTGGAACACTGGCCTGCTCAGAAAACTGAACCTGGGTCTGCTCCTCTAACTCGGGAAGTATATCTCCTCATTATGGGCCGCTCAACGAGGGAAATGGATTCTTGTCTAAACTAAGAAATGTGGATTGGGGCAGGTCATAAATACCAAACACACACACACACACACACACACACACACACACTGCAGAAGGCCCTGGCCAGACCTCAGTTTCTGTCGTAATAAAATCTGTGTTGATCTGGTCTATAGTCATACCCTGTACTGCTCCTACATTTCATGGGGTACATTAATGAACTTCTATCCTATAGGCTGGAAACAGTCATATTAATACGCTAAATATTCACGTCATTCATGTCATGCAAACTCCCCAGGCAAAAAAATTTGTCATATGCATTACACTGATTCTCCATGACTTTTGTGCTTTGTGTCCAAGCAGAACACAGCATAGACAGTCCTACATTCCACAATGACAGTTTTAAGGTGTCTGTGGGTGTGTGATTGGTTCAACAGACATGATGGACAGTGACCAGGAAAAACACCAGGCCTTGAATCTCAATTTGGAACAGCAGATCAAATGTCAAAATCAGAGCACGCAAAATCAGGCTAAAATGTCTACTCGGTTACTGGAAAAGCGGACGGAAAATGTGAAGTGACCAGTGTAATTCTTAGGGGGTTGCTTAACCAAGTTTTAGAAAATAAATGATTCATGTGACTAATTTTTTTTTTTTTAGCAGAAATCTTACTTTGGAAACAGCAAATTAAATAATAAATATATTATTAAAACTTATTAAAACAGTGATGAATAATCCTCTGACTCTAGAGTTCTGGTGAGACTAACAAAAAAAAAGCTTCAGAATACTAAATAAATTACCAAACACCAACAGACCAAATATTCAAGTATTTCTATTTCTTTAATCTATAAAATTATACAAAACCAAGATATTAGAATAATTTTATTCATTTATGTGAAACCAAATTGGCTTTACATTACTGAAAAACAAATCAGTTTCATATCAGTCAAAAAATTTGTTCTTGATACCACATAAATTTACCTCACAGGGACATTATCCATATCTGGATCCTTGGCGGTGACAATGCCTACAAGTGCCCCTTGTTTGGCGTCCTCTTGTACTTCCATAATAGCGCCTGTGGGTGGGAAGAAAATTGGTGGCTCGTCTGTGTCAGACACGCTGACCCTGACGATCGTCTGGTCCCGGAAGGAGCCTAGGTCCACAAAACGGGGGTCCACATGCTTGTTGACTGCCTCCACCACCACATTATGGGTCCGTTTCTTCTCGAAGTCAAGAGGCTACAGAATATAATGAAAAAGAGAGAAAATAAAAATTCTTTTCTGAACCATTACAGTTTCAAGGGAAAAGGTGTGCTTTCTGCCATATCTTGGAGGTTAGAGGAGCATACAGAAAGGAAAAATGTCTATTTCATGGAAAGTACATCTAGTTCATCTGAAACTCACAGCCTGAGTTATCTGAGTAGTTAAAGGCAGGCCCTTACTCAGATAAGTGTAATCCATGAGTCAGAGAACAGAGCGTGCTAGCACGTCCTTCGTAAATCTACCTTTTTGATGGTGATGACGGCCTCTTGGGTGTCTCCATCAGTGGACACTCGGAACAGTTCTCCACCCTCCTCGTCTTTAATGAGGTAACTCATGTCTGTGTTCTCCCCCATGTCCGCGTCTGTGGCGATCACCCGGCCCACCGACGTTCCGACGGCCGCCCCTTCCGAAACGGAAAATTGATACATCTCTGAGGGGAGAAATGAGAGTAGGGGAGGGCAAAAGAAAGGAGAGATAGAATAAGTAATTCTCATATTCCTACCTCTGTGCTGTAAATACAGTAGACCGACATATCTAGCAGCAGCTAAGCTACGCATGTGCTTTTGGCACAACATTGGTCAATTTCTGAATGTAATGCTTCGGGGACATTATGATTCAGGATGCGGAACTTGCAGCCTGTACACAGTCATTTCTAATCCCACAGCACACACAGTAACCAGAAGTCATTACTCGGATATAGCTCAAAATTCAGCCCTCTTTGGCTTGGCCTGAAGCAAGGCATTATGTAATTATGCCATTATAGGAGCATTATGTAGGAAACACAAACACATTGACCAAAACTGGAAAGGAACAGAAGACTCCTGCATGGTTAGTGAATAGGAAAAGTAGGTAAAACTTTACTTAAGCCCTCCTACATAACACTGACATAACCATCCCATTAACAATGTCATGGCAGATTTCATAAGCTATCACAAGCTGCCCTAAAAGGTTGTGTCCATTAATATGACAGTGTCACATTACCATTTTGTTACGTAATGGTAACATGACATAACGTAATATGACATAACAGTGCTACTTAATGTCATGACAACGAGTATCTGCCATATCAGTTTCTGGCAATGGTACCATGGTACTGTTCAATCAATGGAAATATCTGTAATAAAAATCCATGATGGCACATGACATCTGCCATGATGTGTTTACAGCAGGTCTATGTCATTGTTATGAAGCAGGGCTTAAGTAAAGGAAAAATATTCTATATCCTATTGAGCATTACAGAATGTCTTTCGAAATGGTACAATTATTATTCACTACAGTAACCACGGCAATGGAAGATAGCTTTAGTCCACTGAACCTGCATTTTTGTCAAAAATATAAGGGTGCTGCGTGCCTCCGCTATCAAAGATATCGCAATATCACTCAAGCCTGCGGCACAGCAAAGTGAGCTTACTGAATTAGATGGCAGGGAGAGAGTGGAGTAAATATGGACTTGTGTGGTTAAGAGGAGAGAGGAGAGGAGAGGAAACAGGAGAGCCATTGAGATGAAGAAGAAAGGAGGCACTGGGGAGTGCAAGCCTGACTCACACACTCTCCTTGCTGTAATAAATCTAATGTTGTAATGCCTCACGGAGGAAAGAAAAGAGCCAAAGAAACAACATAGGAAATGGGATGGAAAAAAAATACCCACGTGTCCCTCAAATTTAATATGTCTGTGCTTGCTTCTTTCTTCCCTTTTCTTTTTGTTTTGTTCTTTCTGTGGGGAACTGCCACACACGCGGAGAACCATACATAACCCCAGTATTCCCATGACATAAACTATATTAAAAGCTTCACCCACCGGGTCCTCACTGATATGTAAGCAAGGAGACAAAGTGCTTTTCATTTGTCTGCGGCCACGCTCTCTCAGAATCCCTGCTATTTCGAGGCCATACACACCAGCGTCTGCTGCTGGGGTGCTCTGCAGGCCAGGCGCACGGGTGTGTTTGTGATGGCTGCAAAAAGAAGACGGATGGACTCGAGCAAAAGACCTTTGGAACTGACGACGAGGCCTGAGCTTCACTTACTCAGTCAGCCACTCTAAATGGATCAAGCTGCTCGTTACAAAGCAAACAGCACACGACACGCTTTTGCACTGTTGGAGCTTTTCACTTAGCAGCATGCAGCAGTTAGGAGCTTCACTAGAAATAACCTGCTCTGTCTCAACACCTGCTGCTAGCAGAGCGCTTCCTTCTCTAACTCCAAGTATTTTCTGAATATAAATGTTATTATAACTGATGCCCTGATTATACAGGAAGGTTTCCCAAAGTGTGGTACACATGCCCCTGGGGATACATGGACTGCCTCTAGCAGGTACACAAGACAAACACTGTGATGGCATTGATTCAAAACAGTACTTTTAAAAATTTATAATAAACTGTTTGAACTGTTTTTTAGTTTGTGTGCATTTAGAGTGTAAAGTGTCCATTTTTGTCATACGTGAACACTGCACAGGACAGCACACAGTGTGAACAGCAAGAAATTCTTTCTCTGCATTAAACCCATTCACCAAGAGAAGCAGCGGGCAGCCAAGAACACAGCCCCCTGGGAGCAGTGTGTTGGGATGGTATCTTATTCAAGGGTACCTCAGTGGTGCCACTGGCAGTCCTGAGATTCAAACCCACCACCTTCCAATTGCAGGGGAAACTCCCTAACCACCAGACCACCAGCTGCTCGCTGCTTCACTTGGTGAACGGCTTAAATGCAGAGAACAGATTCGTGCTGTTCACACTGTGTGCTGTGCTGTGGTGCATATATTTAAAAGTATAATAATGTTTTCCAAGTGTCCTTAAGACTTCACCCCTCATAAACATAGCCATTTATCCATTGATATTATTGTGACCACTGGCTAATAGGTCTTATGTCTATTCGCTTGTAGCCTGCCTAGATATCTGTACAGACTCACTCTCTCTCTCTCTCTCTCTCTCTCTCTCTCTCTCTCTCAGCTGGACAGAGAACTCGCTCTCAGGACCACTGACTGTTCCACTTTGGTGAACTTATAAATCTTTCAGTACGAAATCTTCTATTTTTCCTCTTTTTATTAAAACGGATATCTGTTGGATCAAGTTTCCTCGTCACCCTCAACCATTCTCTTTGCTCTACGGCTCACACTGTGCATGACTTTGCAATGTGTTGATCTCCTGTAATCTTATTTTTCAGCCGTCAGTGTCCTAATGATTATAAATAGCGAGAAATTATTTTTATGTATTATTAAACTTGATTCAAATATTTAATATGGCTGTAAATCTGTCACTGCGTAGGGCCTGACCCTCTCCTCACCCTCAGAAACTCTTTCTTCAGTGGCCTGAGCTAAGCATTAATTTTTGTTGTTTTTTTTTTGTTTTTTTTTTAAACACTGTTGAGCAGTTTCACGTCGAGCACATTATGTTAAGATCTCTTTTTGCCTACACGTGTTCTAATGAAGGTAAACAGTGATAAATTTTTTTTATGTATGATTAAACACAATGCATAAAGTGTCTCAAAACTTGGCGTCAGATTGGTCGGAACGCGTGACCACCCCTAGAATCACCTACAGCTCCGCTCATTTTTGACAAAATTTCTTTGAAACCTTTGAAAATTGGTTGTTTATAATTGAAAACATTGAAACATTTAAACAGTTGTGGCCTGAAATACATTTGATACACCTGCATGAGCCACTAGCTGAATACACTCTGCTATTTCCTTGATGCAGTAAGGCTTGTAAGGCTTATTCTTGAAAATAAAATACATTTTTTTTCTAAAATGTTATTAACTTTTTTTCTTGCTTGAAGCTAAAGTGGGCTAAATGAACACATCAAGAACACTAGCATATTTCCAGTACTTACAGTTAGCCAAAGATGCAATATAAATAACATTATTTGCTCTTTAATGGCCAGTTTAAAGTGTAAAGCCAATGGCCTGGATAAATTAAAAGGCTCCACCATGGTGACTAAACATGAAACTAACATTAGGAATGAAAGATACTGTTTCTGATATCAGTTTCCCTTTGATGTGACAACTCACTCACAGGACTGCTCACTGCTGCGTGGAAAAATGTAAAAACAGCGGGCTCGCACTTTTCAATCCCACTTATCGACTCTGGCGTCATTGATAATTATTTTAGGAATGATAAGTGATCCCTTCCATAAAACTGCAACAAAGATCGGCAAAAACCAAAATAATAAATTGCCTGATTGCCAGTTGTACGTTTATAGCAAAAATGTGCTGCTGTTGGTAATCATGCATCTCTACTTGATTTTCTTTTTCTTTACTGTGTGCTCTGAGTATCTTGATCAATCCCATTCCCAGAAAAGTGTTTCTGTAGGTTTCATTAAACATGGTGGTCATTCATTTTGATTAACCAAGGTATTCAATTAATCCAATCAAGGTAAATTGTTTCGGCCAAATATAAGGCAGGCCAGCCTTTAATCATTTCACATTGCTGATTCACCAACGTATATTAAATATATTCTAAAGTGCGCAGCAATTGCAGTATGCAGCAGTGAAATCACAGAACTGGTCTGTTCATAACGTGCAGCCCTACTTTGAAGAATGGCATCTATCATTTCTTTGATTCTTTAATCACTCAGTACTAGAGGAAGAAAACTACTCTGTATTAACATAAATGAAAGTAATGTCTCGGTGTACAAACTTGCATTCAGTGAACTTCACTTGGATCCTTATCTTATCTTTCATTTGAAGCATTTATCTTCCACTGTTTTGAGTGTGGTTAGTTTGGCCTTCTGCATTGGGGCAGCTGGATGACCACATTTGACATCGTGGAAGAACAGTATATGAAGGACATGAGGGAAATGGCATCTTTGTCACCAACAGTGTTACACTTCAGTAGCATTTCATTACTTTTACTATAATTGTATGCTTTAAATGACATTGGTTTTCCTATACTGTATGTAAAGTGAATTAGGATTAGGCCTGTCCCTAAGTAATCTCGTAATCTACCAGTTAATGTGATGATTAATTGAGCAGATCAGGATTTGCATATATATACACAATTCAAAAAATATATTTACACTATGTGGCAAAATTGTGCAAATAATTGTCTTATACGGCTCAGCTTCACACTGTGTAAAGGAATAAAACATATGCATTTCCAAAAAAACATATGCAAATTTTAATTGCTGATTTATTTTTTATCACGTAATTGAGTGCAATCTGCTAATCATCACAGCCCTCATTAAACTATTTTGTCAGTGACTTTGTTAGAGCTTTTTTTGATACTGCACAGGAAGCTTTATGTCCAGACCCACAGGAGTCACAGAGTCACAGAAAGGGCATGTGTCTGTTTAAAGGCACTCCTAATGCCCACTCACTCTGAGGGAAGCGTGGAGGGTTGTCATTAACGTCCGTGATCACTATGGTCACCGTAGTGGAGCCGGAGAGACCGCCCATTTGGCCTGCCATGTCTGTTGCCTTGACAACCAGCTCATACCGGTCCTGCGTCTCCCGATCGAGATCAGCCACCGCTGTTCGAATCACTCCTGGAGGGAGAAGAGGAGAGTGAAAGGGAGAGAGAGAGAGAGAGATGGAGAGAGAGAGAGATGGGGGGAGAGAGAGAGAGAGAACGATAGAGGCACCATGGAAAGGTCACATTAGCCACTTGTAGTCAGAGTGATGCTGGGCATATTCAGCATCAAACGCATCAAAGAGAGGACTTTCAGCTCCAATTACGACCATTATTAGACATAAGTGCAGCTAGGCTTGGTTAAAAATCAGAGATAAATAAGTGTGAGAATGATCTTACTTTGTTTAAGCTGTATAAAGACTAAACAAAATATTGAAAAGAATGGAAAAAAAATCACACAGTAAAAGGGAGATCAGTTCATCTACGGTCCTTGATAAAGTCCATCTATTTGTTCTAATAAACCTCCCGGACAAAACATGACTCGCCTTCCTTTAATAACAGCATCGGAGTTTTCAGGCCGGAATTATAATAGCTGCTTGATATTGTTCCTGTCCATTTAGCCCACTCCACTACAAACTCGTCCACATTTCAGTTTATGTGTTCGCCTGTTTCATAATTTCACCAGATCTTCCACAATGGTCTGATGATTTTGCTGGTTAAAGTGTCTTATGTCTGGTATACATTGAAGATTTTGGCTTGTCCCAGACGAAACATGACAATCATGAAAGAATTGTGGCGATTTCTTTGGTTGTGGTTCGTAAACGGTGGTCTTACGTCATACTGTGACCAAAGACAGCCTGTAATTATTTTCTGAGAATGTCAGAAATTTAAGACAACCATCCCACAGTGTGTGTGCTGCTATGACCTACATCTACTGACCAGCCAATAAAAATGCAACATGAAATGATGTATTTATCAACATGACATAGCTGGCAAAATCCAAACAACATGGAGGAGAAACATAGGAATACCGGTTCATGGGACAGGAAGAGAGAAGAAATTCTTGTTGATTTTTCTCTGAACACATTAAAAGCATGATTGCCTGAGTGCCAGTCATCTTGTTCTGTTAACGCAGCTCCAGCGCAGGCTGATAATCTACACACCTTCATACATCTACACACATTCACACACTCCATCATACATCTACGCACATTCACACATTCCATCATACATCTACACCCCATCATACACTCCATCATACATCTACACACCTTCACACATTCCATCATACATCTACACACTTTCACACACACCATCGTACATCTACATACCTTCACACACACCATTGTACATCTTCACACACTCCAGTGTACATCTACACACCTTCACACACACATTTACAGCATTTAGGAGATCCTTTTATCCAAAGCGACTTCCAGTCCCTACATGGGACAGTCTCCCTGGAGCATGGAACCCAGTGGTGGTATGCCAAAGATAGGATTCGAACCCATGACCTCTTGGTCCAAAGGTAAGTATCCTACCCACTAGGCCAATACCACCTTCACACACACATCATCGTACATCTACACACCTTCACACAGACCATTAGTCGAAGAATGAGAAAAAGTTAAAGGGGCGTTTGGCAGACAGCCTTATCCAGAGCGACTTACAATCATTAATTACAGGGACAGTCCCAATGGAGCAACTGAGGGTTAAGTGTCTTGCTCAAGGACACACTGGTAGAAAGTGGGGGGTGTGAACCTGTAACTTTGTGGTCATCGGGTTCACAGGGAAGTGTTTTACCCACTAGGCTACTACCACCCCATAAAAAAGTAAAGGAACTGTCTGAAGAGACTGAAAAACTGGTCTAGTCCTTACCTGACAGGACTGGTGCTGTCATAAAGGCAAAAATACTAAGTATTAGAGATGAAATTATGCAAGCCTAACATTTTATTTGCAATCAATAGTGTTATTACAGTCTAGAAAATGGTTTGGCAGCACCATGGAAAAAGAGTTCTAATTGTTTGAGCAGCACTAATGATGATTGGTTCTCCAGTGTTCAGAGCTATACATAATAATGTCCTAATCCCACTGGAAAGAATCAGGTGTAGCCTAGGTTGATTGCACTTAAAGAAATATTTTTTTCTTTAATGTAAGCTCTAGTTGAGATTGATTTGCTTTCCCTGTGGGGGAACTACAACTTAGGTTAACTTAAATTATTATGGACAATGCCCTTTATTTAAAATCCCATGGAAATCTGTAAAGCTAGTTTAAAAGTCTGGCAGGAATAGTCCCAAAGGGAATGACCCTCTGTAACTCATTAAACTTGGAGCCAGCATCAGTAATAGGCGTCCTGTTTGAGTCCATTTCATGGTAATGTAATGAGAACCTGCTTACAGATGTAATGCTACGTGCATAGTTTTGAGTTTTGCTACTGTTACTGAGCACTGTGTCTGTCCCACAACACTGGCGTACACACCCAAGCTATGATGTTTCAATCAGGTGACTTGTTAGTTACATATAATATATATTACTGTATGTATATATGTGTGTGTGTATATATA
>JBBPCZ010000115.1:23054918-23070221 GCA_037974445.1 Brycinus macrolepidotus | reverse complement strand
CTTGTCTTGGTCTCGAAACCCTCTGGTCTTGGTAGTTTCTTGGTCTTGGTTTAGGCGGTCTTGACTACAAGTCTAATATATATATATATATATATATATATATATATATACGGTAGCCTAGTGGTTAGGGAGAATTTCACATTTTTCACACTGTGACTTGTGCTGTGGTGTGTTCACGCATGACTATAAGAGGCCACATTATATAGATAGATAGAGAGAGAGAGAGAGAGAGAGAGAGAGAGAGAGAGAGCTTACATATAATATATAGTTAAAATAAAGTACAGAAAAAAATTCTACTTAAACTACATGAAAAAATAAATGGAAAGTTGGTCTTTATTTCCTCTTGCTCTGCTTTTCCAAACAAAACACACTTGAGCAGATAAATCTGAAGCAAGATTTTTGCACAGTACTGTACAAACAGCCCACCAGGGTCCAGGAGAGCAGATCTGGCTGTGCTCTTAATGGGTTCTGAAGGATGGCTTGCTCTCTCACCCTGCCAATTCACAGAGATGTTAGCCAATCATGAGCCTGCTAAGGTCACATATAGAGACCTAAACAGGAATCAAACCCCTTTAAGCACATTCAGTAACCTACAGTGCTGCATGAGAGGCAAACAGTGGCTTGATAAGACCGGTTGCCTACACTTATCATGTAGGAAACAGGTGTTAGCCTTCACGCTCCCAACTGTACTGGGTTATCAGCAATAGAGGAGACCTAATTAGCAAACAGGATTTGGCAGTGATAAATAGAGTATATTTAAAAATGAATCAAACCCCTCAGAGTAGAACCTTTGACCTTTTTTTTTCGCCTTCAGCACTGAAATGTATAATTTCATTATATGGATAGAGAGGATCAGTGGATCAGCCTTCTCACTGTGCTGCTGAATAAACATGAGCCAACATGAGTAAAGATTAGTAGGCTTTGTTGTTGCCTTGGGTCTATGTTGTGCTTTTTTTTCTCACTAACCTAGAAAAGTGAAACAAAACAGATATCAAATATTGCAAACTATAATCAGTTTTTAATAGTTTTCTTTCCATAAAAGTATACACAAAACAACAACTAACCATTTGTTTAAACTACAACTCACAATCCAAAGTATCTACACAGTAAGGTTTATGTAGAGAGAGACAATGACCTGTTAAAATTTTTGCATTGCTATGAAAATCAATGCATTAACGTACGACTGAAACCAAAAAAAATAAATAAATGAATGAATGGAGAAACAAAATGTGTGCAGATTCTTCCTTACAGGTGTACTGCATGATGCAATAAAGTGATCAACATCCTCCCATGCTCTGTATGAGAATGTAAGATGCGGCAAGTTAATAATTCTGTTGAACAAATGCCAAAATTAAAAGCAGTTCCATCATGCAGCTCACTAAACTGCTTTTGATAACAGTCTACACAAACTCCTTCTCTCTCTCTCTTTGTTTTTCTGTCACTGCGTGTGCGTTTGTCTGTGTGTGTCTGTCTGTGTCTGTGTCTGTCTCTCTCTCTCTCTCTCTCTCTCCCCCTGTCTCTACACACAACTGTGTGTCTGCAAAGAACTGATAGCCACAGGCCATGTTTGTGTGGCACAACACATCTCTGCCCACAGTTCAGTGGTGGGGACTCATCGACTGCTGCTGTCAGGAATGCACACACACAAGACGACAGAATTCACTTCCCTGCCGCAACATAAGAGTGGGTGAAGCGAGGACTGATCACTTGCAAATGTGGCATTTAGTCATTCAGATAGTAAATGTTCCATCTGGAAGGCATTTGAAGATACTGTAAGAGTCTTTAGGGAAAAGCACAGTGGCGCTACATATTAAATTGGCAGTTTTACACTTGGATTTCTTTCTTTCGCATATTCTGAACAAATTTCAGGGAGAACTGAGAGCTCCAAAACACTCATGATTAGAGAAATTTGAGCAAAGTAATGAGATAAATTCATCAAAAGGTTGAACACATGAAAGAAGAAGCACCACTGCTTTCCCAAGTTCAAACAGCAACAACAATCCCCCGGCACAACCTACTTACCCCGCCTGAACCTCCTATGTTGGCATAGTTCAATAACCATGGACAGAGTTTAATGATTTGTAATGACTTGGGTACATTAATGGGGTCACTGTTGAAATACACAGTCTGTTGAGGTCTATGACCCATTACCTGCACTGTACTACATCCCATCAAATTCTAGCCCTCTTAACTGATCTCTAATCAGTCAGGACTGCGCAAAAAGGTTTAAGTCTGTGGGCTAACATTGCTAAGCCATGGCCATTCATCATTCCTGGCACTCAGGCTGACCAAATCAAGGCCCACAGTCCGAGTAAAAAATCATTAAAAGTTCTCTGGGGGATATTTGGAAGCAACAAAAGCTCTCATGTGTGCGGCAGATTAGAGAGAAGACAGCACTGCTGAAAGAGAGGAGTTGTGTATTGCCTTTGCCCAGATCACAAAAAGATGTCAGGGTCTCTGTTGTGGAGTTTTGTTATTGTCTTTCTTTTCCCTTACAGAGATCACAGGTCGCGGTGCACAGGTAGAATCAGTGAAAACCAAACAGTCCTCACTTCTTTGACATAAATGTTTGGAGTATGGACAAAATATGGACACTAACCTGTAAAAATATCCCATTTTTGTGTTGCCATGAAAATCAATGCATTTGCATAGGATGGATGAATTGAATAAGAAAACAAATAAATGAATGGAGAAATAAAACATGTGCAGATGCTTCCATACAGGTGTACTGCATGATGCAATGAAGTGATCAACATCCTTCCATGCTCTGTGGCATGTATAAAAATGCTAAGTAAACCCAGTTGACCTAAGTGACTTTGAACGAGGGGTCATTATTGAAGCATGGACAGCAAGAGTTTCAGTTACAAATACTGCCCGTGTTCCAATAGAAACAGTGACTAAAGTGGCATCTGCATTTACATCTACGGGAAGAATATCAGTAAATAGGGACACTGTCACACATTCAGTGTGTGGGATGCTGGTGGATTAGTGTGATGTGAAAGAAAACACAAAAGAGCAGCTGTTCCTCAGGTGACTGAGAATGTCAATGCAGGACGTGATCAGACTGCGCCAGCAAGTCTGTCCACAACTGCACAGAGAGGGATATTGTAGTAGCGATGCAGAACATAAACCCTTTATTACAAAGATGAATGACCATCTGAGAGCTGTAAAAACCACCATCTCTGAGGACCAGTATCTCATTCCTAGTGGAGGCACTGTCATCCTAAAAGAGATCACTTGTGGATGTGTGGCACACACCAAGAGAAAGGTGTAGGCCTGAATGCTTGACCCCTACAGTGAGGGGATCCAGGTTTGAGGGGAAATGGTCTCTTCCAAGGTGGCAATGGCTCCACAAGGAACAAGGCGTCACTGAATGGTTGGATGTGTATGAAAATTATGCAAATAATATGCTATGGCCTTCTCAGCCAACAGATCTCAAATTTGAACACCTACTGGAGTGTTTAATAGTGCCCTCCACCACCAAAACATTACTTGAGGGAAAATATCTTGGTGTTCCAGCGTTCCAGTTCAACTTCAGAGACTTGATCCAGGCCGAGGAGTACTGAAACCCAACACCTTACAAAGGCTTTGTTCACACTGTGGGCAAAAGTGGCCCAAATTGCCAAATTTTGCTGATGTGACTCAGATGTGTTTATTTATGACAGTGTGAACAGCCCAGATCAGATAGAATCTTATCTTTTCAATTCCAATTATATGTGGCCCTAAATCAGACACAGATTTGATTTTTTGCAATGTGATCTCAGTCTGAACAGTCATATCAAAATTCATGTGACTTTCATATCACTCTAGATATTCGCCACAGTTTAGCGCTGGGGTGAGCCTTTTGGCAAACACAAACATGGAAGACAGCTGTGATGGAGGGAGTCAGTGGAGAAACATTGAGGTGTAAGACCTCATAAGAATCTGGGGAAATTCAGGGATCATATTGTAACCGGTCAGTTACAAATAGCCCTCAACATCCTGAAATTCTGGATGAAATCTGTTTCAGTGAAGCCATTCACCTCACAATCCCACAATTCTTGGTTCCGACTCTGCATCCACACACACACTTCCGCACAGAAGTAGCAGCCATTTCGGAACAAAAACCCGTTATGAAAAATTCTGCGCTCTTTTTCCTCGTCTTTGTTCTTGTCATTATCTGCTCCCGCTGCACATCAACTTCCAAATAAAATTGCAAATGCTATCCTCAGTGCCCTCAATGTTTATCTATTTATGACAGCGTGCCGCCTGTGACATCTTTGTTATTATTCTTTTACACATGAGGGTCAGTTCAGGACCATGACCGGTTCACACTGGAATCTGATGTTAACCACATTTAATGATGTGAACAACCAGGAAAAAAAAAAAAAAAAAGATCTGACCAATAAATCTGAACGGAGCACTAAGGCATGTAGTGTGAATGTCGTCTAAGGCCCTTTTTTGTTGTCTTTTCACATTAATCTGTCCATTCACACAGTAATGATAGAGAGTGTTTCAGTCTGGACTGCTTTTAGAAGAAGGCACAATGAAGGGTAGCCATTCAGAACAAAGGCAATTTACATATTTTAATTCATCTATACTATTTTATTTTAGTCTTAAAGGCACAGTAACAAAACATGTTAACTAACGTTTAATAATAAGGGATGGAGAAAATGGTCAAGAAAACTTAATCATGACTGTAGACCTCAGGAAAAAATAAACTTGTATTATATGGGCCCTTTAAACCAGACTAACTTGCATAATATCTTTCCGAACAACATCCTGTCCTTCACCTCTCAGAATCAGGAAAATAATTCAGCTTGTTTTCAGTGACCTTCATAACACAGTTTGCAGGGGTTGAAGACTGTTCTTGTGGGTGAAAAGTGTTATGTTTGCCTAGGTTTCACAGACAAATGGGAGTACAGCGTGCGATCATTTGCAATGGTTTCAACAAAGGCATTCAGCCCACTCACTGTAACACCAGGCATGTATTGGTAGGTTTCAGCACACTATTAATGTCTAGTTTTGAACTACAGTGAGTGTTCAGTGTAGAAGTGCCTCTGAATCTATAATTTAGTGTAATAACAGAGCTCGGTGTCAAAACAACAGAGATAAATATTTAAGCAAAATATATTGATAACAAATATAACGATAATTCAGAGAAAAAAGGAAACTATTCCTTATTGTTGCAGCACAGTCAATACATTGATCATTGGACAAACAATATGTATTGATTAAGCAAGTAAGTACATATGTGGACATTGAGAGGATAAAGTGCATTTGTAAGTGCCTCAGAAACAGAACTGTCTTGTGGCATTGCTTGTGGCATGAGGACGATTACAGCAAAACAAAAATCTGATGGGATTTTTTTTGTCCAGGCCAAGTCACCTCTCCCCAAACCCCTTCACACCCCCATGTCTGTCCACGAAATACTATTGTCATGAAAAGACGCACTTCCTAAGAAAAAACTTTCTCTGACATTTTGCGCCAAAGACAACGGCCTGTTATCTCAGCCATGAGAACACCTGTTCCCCATCTACACAAACCACACACTAAACAAGCTGCAGAGGAGGCCCCTGCATTAGGGCGTGTACACACTGTCTGGCTTTTTTTGTTTTTTTTTAGACTCAGCCCTTCTTTCCACTACTCAGTCGCTCCCCATGTTTCATGTAAAAAAGCAGGACACAGCTGAGAAGGTAGACAGTGTGTACATGTCCTTATCCCCTCAACATTTGCTAAACAGCTCTAATTATCATATTTTTAATGAGGACTTATGATTGAATCATTTCTTTTTTTGCCATGGTTACTTGTCAATAAAAATGTTGACCAAACAATAACAATGTTAATATCAGTTGTGGTGTGCCGATGTCTGACCGGTGTCGTCTGGGTCAAGCTAACACTTTTTCTAACAAAAAAAACAAAAACAAAAAAAAAGACAGTGTGTGCACACAATTTTAGCCTACATGTATAACTGAGATTGAGTTATAAACTGTCTGTTTACGTATTTATATCTCATGGTTTCATCAAGCTGCTGGCCTCATGGTGTCAGGACACCAACAGCCTGTTTAAGACCTGAATTGGAGGATAACTGTGGGAATGCATTAAAATGACGCTTTATACATAAGCCATGTTGGCCTATGTGTATGTTTTTATATTAAAAATTAGTATGGGGTCCATTTACGGTGGGTCCTTAGAATCATAGGACTACTGTGTGTTCTGTGTGTTTTTGTAAGTATAATAATGGGTTTTGGCACAACAGTGCCACAGCTAGAGCCTTGCTTTACTCTCCGTAATGCGAGGTGTAACTTCGCTGAAAACGCCCCACCACTTTATCTACACTCTGAAGCATTAAAATATTCTTGTCCAGGACACCATGAGTTTTACTGTCCCTGGACAGGATGTCCTGACAGTCCAAGTTCTCACATCTAGTATTGCAGTTCCTACTACCAACCCCCACCGCTTCTTTTTTTTCCTTTCAGATCTACACTGATCTCGTTTATGGCTTCTCTGGAATCTAACTGACGAAAATTCATCACAGCGACGAGAAATTTAATCCCTGCATGACAAAGCATGATAAACATGATTGCAGGGTTCTTGACCATAAACTCCTCAAAAGTTTTAGCACTATCATTTTGTAAATGAGAAAAGCTGTTTTTCCCTTTTTGAGGTTAATTTTCTTAACAGTCCTCTTAAGTTTTTGCTGCCACCCATTTTGTATTCATTGTTGTCAAATTCAAATAGGTTATATACCAGTGACTGGGATACTGCACTTTTTTCCCCTGATTTTCTGCCCAATTTAGTCACCTCCAGTTCCACTCACCATCTAGGACCTAACATTCAATATTACCGATACTGGGACAGAGTCAATGCTTAGGCAGTCGTGCCACTCAGGAGTCCCCACTCTGCACTTTTAATGCTAGCGTGTTCAGTTATGGTTATAATATGCTCTTCATGACACATTAAAGTCTTTTTGGTTATTTTTTCAAGACGCTTAAAAGAAAATCTTCCCTAATGCTAATGCTAAGCCTTTCAATTAATGTCTAATGCTGGGCATTAAGAAATGGCCAGTGAGAAAGTGAGATGACAGATGAATTTGAAACATGAAAAAAGGGCTGTATTAAGCACAAGACCCAAAGGAGCGAGCTGAAAATCACTTTCAGCTGGGGAGTGTTACGTCTGTGGGAGTATGAGCAGGGTGCTTATCAGTATCCAGTGCAGGTGTCCTTACCAGTCTGTCTGTCAACTGTGAAGAACTTCTCTCCATCCAGAACACTGTATACTATCCTGGCACTGCTGCCGTAGGTGGGGTCGTCGGCGTCCGAAGCCATCACTTTCATTACCGAAGTACCTATAACAAGAGCATTAATACTTGATGAGTTCAGATACAATTGACCTATTCATGCTCCACTCTTACATGTGTTCTTTAAAAGCCATTGCTGCAAGCCTGGACAAGCTCTACATAATGCTGAGCAATGTCCAATTCATCCTAGCCCTGTGCTTCTAATTCAGGTAGCCATGTGGAAAATTACCAATGTAAGTGGTTAACCAAATGAGGGAGGTTGACTTCTCTTGCCCTACTTTTTAGTTATTTACTTATTTGAGCACATATAAGAAAAACTGTGAGTGATAGTGTATGAATGTGCTTAACAAAATAAAAGAATATAATAATAATGTGGTTCACCAAGAGTTGTGGTTGTAGTATATTGTCTAGTATGTAACTGCAGTAGAGAGGTATAAATGTGGTAATTTGTCCTGTAAGAAAGAACAGAACTTTACCATTCAAGGCTGTGGTGTCTGAGGCAGCCAAGCGTGGTCAGTTTTGGTCTGAGGTCATTTTGCCAGATGAACAACCTGAACCATACACTTATACGCAGGCATATGTCATGCTTTTTGTACAAGCATGACATTTGCCTGCTGCAACGGCATTCAACCAGCCCAGTTCAACAGCTGAGTGTTACAAATTGAATCTATGCCAGATACAATAAACAAGGTCTCAGTATACAGTATATCACATCATCCAACAAGTTGGAATACCTCTATGATTTGCATTAAATAAATTCATAACTTTCAGCGGGTTGTTTATCATCACCACAGGACTAATTCAACTTAATGAGCAGACAATTTCCAAAGGTTCAATGGAGTATTTGCCAGTGTCTTGTAAAGCTTGTCCAACCTCACAGTTGCTATAAAGTACATTTGTGGGTGGAGCATGGACAGGTCAATGATTCGACAAATAAACAACTCACACACTCATGTTTTTAGATTCTCTGTCGCATTAGCATTGAGCCATTTGTATTTAAAGACAGGTTTGCTGGTTTGTGAGTTGATTTATTCTTTCCTCTGTTTTTTTTCTTTTCTTTTTTTTTTTTTTAGGAGTTGTCTGGTTGTGTGCTTCAGCAAGCCCCAGGCTCCTGGAGCAAAGTACATATTTACATTTAGTCACACGTTTTAACCAAAGAAAAGCCTCAAGCCTATTAAGCTTAATGGCCCAGAGTCTTGGGAGGGGGAAGAAAGGGGGAGCATACAGCGCTAAAAACATGCTTCTCATCATGTGGTGGATAGAATGAGATAAATAGTGGCTCTGTTCATGGATGTGAAGCAAGAGTGGCACTCAAGGACGGAGTAGAGGGCTCTACCCAGGGGCGCCTGGTCAGCAGGTAATTGCTGACAGCTGGTGGTGTCCGAGAAAGGTCAGCGTCACAGGCTCTCTCCTGGAGACCTGTCATGCTACTGTCCAGCCACACAATAGTGCTATGCTAATTAGGCTAATTAAAGGGAAGTGTCAGAGTCCTGTTTGTCTCCTGTCACCAAAGAGAGCTCCCGAGGGAGAATGGAGAACAGAACATTGTTTTAACATTAAAGTCAGTGAACCATTTTCGCCTCAATCTGCCAGTCTGATCTGTAGGTGCAGTAGAGTTCCCCTCTTTTTCTGCTAAACCTCCTGTCCTCAGGGTGGAATCTGGCATGAAAGATGGACTGAACTGTGAAAACCACCATGGTAAACATCAAACACTCCATTACAACTCCAAGGGGTGATTCTAATATGGCCTCTGCAAATCTATCTCTTTTATGTTCAGATTCACTATGAAGAAGTTTGTCTAACAGGGTTACTGAGGCATAAATATTGGGATATTGGCAAACAGTAAGTCATCATTCAGTGCATAGTGTTTGGTGATATTTATGGGTATACTGATATGGATATCAACAGTACAATATTGACTTTTATCTAAAGCAGTACAGAGAGATGACAAAATCATTGATAACTGCAAAGTAAAGACTAGTTAAAAAGGGGAATTCCCATTATGCTCCAAAATTTCTGCAAAATTAAGTGGTAAAGAGCTAAAGAAAACTATTCTGAGAGAACTGATGTGAAATCCTCCATTCTAGAGAAGCTTAACAAGCCAGAATTGTTCACAGTAGTGGTGACAGGAATCAGTCCAAGGCTTCATACCTCTAAAAGTTACCACACAGAAATTACATATAATAGTAACAAATAAAGCATGTAATCTTTAATTTAACTGAAACAGATTATAAGAAGCTTTCAAATCCATTATTAAGTCAAGTAGGTTTTGATAATGGATTATGTCAGCTAACAGATGTCAATAACCACATTCAGCTGAGTTACGGAGGGAGAACCGTGATCATAAACGGTGATACCAATTGCGTTGTCTTGGACTCCTGGACCATGGATGACATTTGCATCACTTGGGAGCCCCAGCTTTATAAAGGTATGTGTATTTTAAAGCCACTAATTAACAGAGAGATGCAGGAAAGGGAGCCAAAATATTTCCAAAAAGAAAATGTCTTTAACTGCAGTCTTTTTGGATGTTTTAGATTGCCTTGAAAGAATTTAAAAACATATCTAAATAATTACTACATACACTTTATGGAAATATAATTCTGGAGGACAAGAACAGAATGGTCAAATCAAAATAAGCTATTTTGGGTTTTTATGACACACTTTTAGAATAGCACCACAGTCGTCAGGAAGCATGGGTACAGCATTTTGTATGAATCATCTGATACCACTATATGAAAATCCTTTGGTATTTAATTTATGAAAACTACCCAGAAGTATTTACAGAAATGATTCTTCCACATTTTCAAAAAGCTGAATTCAATCTTCCTCATCATATGCATCTTCAGACATCACAAACGGCCTTCATCGCCAGCGCCTGGATCGCTATCGAGCTATTCCGTATCGCATTTAAACGCGAATCATGTAAGATTGCATTTTCTTTTCGCCCTCTGGAAACAGAGACTTATTAATGCATCAGCACCTGACTATGAGCTGGAAATGGAGGAGTCGTGCCTTTCATGGGATTACTTCCTTATCTTAATTTTCCGGAGGTCATAATCAGTGTGGCGCTCAGCTGTTCGGCAGCTCACCACACATCAGGTAACACCACCGGTGAAGAAACTATATAAATGCAAATGCTACTTTATTGTGTTTATACTTAAGCAGGAAAGGGAGGCTGAAACGTCGGCTCTTATTAATGCATTGCCGTGGACTCCCTAAGAAGTCATTACTTACTGGGTTGTGTGTCCTAAGCAGATTTTTTGGTGACTCAAGGGAATACACAAGAGGAACAAAAATAAATATATATTGGAGTCTTAAGACACGCGGAATTTTACTCTTTTTGGAAAGTGTGGAGTGTTTGCGCAGGAACTACTGGACTACTTTACTATGCTCACGGACACGGAACGAAGTGAAAGCCTGTGCCCAAAATCCGTCGAGTGTGGAGAATTCATGTTTGATTTCCCTCTGTGTTCTGCCACAGTGCAAATATTGTTCCAGAGGTAAAACACATTTCCCTCGGCTTGTTTGCACACGGTGCTCCAGCTCCTTCTCCTCTTTTCCCCCTGGTACGCTGCTGTAACCCATATCTAGCATTCGCTCACATATTCCATGTAACTACTGCACCTACCGGCTGGGTTAGCAATACCAACGTACATCACATTTATTACACTTTCATTACATCCGTGCTTCAAAATAACTCCATAAAACCAGAGCTGAAACTAGACAAATAAATACTTAAATAAGCAATCAATCTAGCCCTTGATACAGCAACAGTGGATGCAATATAAGCTGCAAAAAGTAGCTATTTTAATCTTCTCTGCACTTGCCACAATCACTAGATTATGATCAGTTACTCAATAAACAATTGTTTTTGTTTAATTAACTTTGAGGTTGCCATGCAGTTTGAATGATGAACATGGTATCTGCAGGTCATTATAAAGCCAAGCTTAGCAGTCTGAACATTTTCCACATGGGGGAGATCTTAGCACTTAAATAGCTTTTTACTTAGAACACTTGAAAAATTTGGAGATTTGGAGACATTACTTAGAGACAAATGACTTTCCCTGTTTTGTGAGTGTAACTGCATCAAGACACAAAGAAGGGCCTTTTGAGTAATAGTTTGTAACTCCAAAATCTTGAACATAGATATTTATGCGAGTGTCTGTGCATAATATTCATGGTTGCAAAGTAAAATTGACGGTAATATGTACATGTAATTACATTGTAATGTATATGTAATTACATGTAATCACATTCTCAGCATTCTAAGACTGATACTGGCCTGCTGTTTGTACAGAGTAGTTTGTATAATTGCAATGTGACCACCACGCTCTCCAAAGTCAATAAATCTCCAGTCCAACACAAACCAGAGTGAGGGAAATGAGGGAGGCAATGAAAGGAGCTGGGAGCAGGTGACTCCCTGAGTGAGAATGGAGGACATGGAGGCCTGCGGCTGCAATCTCTGCCACATCAGCAGAGCTCAGTGGATGTGACCTCTTCACCTCAAGGTCCTCTCTAGCTCTCAGCTGCACTGGCTCTTTAACACAGGAGGTGGAAGTTGATTAAACAGGGTTTCTGCTGGGCGACCCCAGGGGGTCGTCCTTACTGACGACAGAGTTGTCAGAGATTGGCTTGTATTGGTGCAGTCATAAATTTTCTAGTGTGAGGCATAAAAAGGCAGTGCAAGATCTCATGTGGCTTCACATTTTAGTTTAACTGATTTGGTTAGTTTAACTGATTTGGAGTTAAGACTTTTGAACTGGTTTTTGAGATACAAAGACATTCTGAGTAAAAGTCTTAGATGTATACTGAATCGGCAGGACCTACACTTATGGCAAGGTGCATTGAAAGTTTACAATAACTGACTGTAGCCCATCTGATGTAGATAAATTCATCAGCCCTTCTTCACAGGGTAAACATGGTAGTAGTGGCATATTACAGTGTGTGGTGTTTGATACCTCAGGATCACTTGTGGATTTAGAATAGTCCACTAACCAAATACATTCAGCCAACAACAGCCCACAGGGTGTACCAACAATGTAGATATGCATGATACAGTGGTCAGTAAACTGTTTATAAATCTCAGTGATGCTTTAGTACCTGTCACACTAGTGCAGGGGTCACCAATGTGGTGCCCGCGGGCACCAGGGTGCCCCAAGGACCACATGAGTAGCCCGTGGACCTGTTCTAAAAATAGCACAACTCACCAGTGAGCAGTGTCTAACATTTAATTTGATCCTGTTGCTGTTCTTCTTTAATCACATTTGCATCTATACAGATTTGAAAATGACAATATCTAAAAAAAAGCATTTAAAACATGTTTATTATACATGAAGTTTTGTTCTAGTGTATCAAACTGGTAGCCCTTTGTATGGCTCAGTACCCGTGAAGTAGCTCTCAGTTTCAAAAAGGTTGGTGACCTCTGCACTAGTGCAACATACACCATGGTGGACCCTTTTCATTGATGAACAGGGTGATAAATTGTGTAGCAACAAAGGTTCAACAATAAATAAGGCATGATCTTATTCACTGACATGTGAAACTGATTCCAGGTAGCTGAAACAATTGTCCAACATTATCAATAACGTTGACAATAAAAAAAAGACAATATATCTTTCCTCTGTTGGTTTTTTGTTTACATTTTTAAAGCACCTTCCAACCTAGAGTGAGGTAATGACTTTCCCTGAAGAGGGCAACAGTCCACCTGTAAGACTGTACCTATGTGAGAAAAATAACTGTGACTGGAAGCTCAAAAAGAAATTAAACCTCAGAGCATTTTCTGAAATTGAAAGGATTAAATAATCAAATATAACACGCAAGTCTGACTTACTTCTCCATTGTAGACTAACATTACCTTCAGCTGAAAACAAATATCATGTTGGTACTGAAGCAGAAGAATGGTAGGTAAACTGTAGCTTTCCTTCCATGCTGGCAAACTACAGCTACTCCCAGAGGACACAGAATTCACACTTTAAATGACCTGTCAGAATGAATTAACATTTCCTTTACAAACAGCATTAAGGCTCATTATGTTACATTACTGGAATATTCTAAGCTGCATCGGTCCTATTCATTAAAAGTATTTAGCATTTACTTTGAAAAAACTGACTGAACATGGACTGGACTGTCATGTCGGGGCTCCCTGAAAGGACGCACTGCAGAACCAGAGTTAGGAATACAAAGTCTTTTATTGAAAATCCCCAGAAGAAATGAGCTCACTGAGCTCCAAACTCAAACTTAGTAGTCCAACATGAAACTAGAGAGGTTCCAGGAAATCCAGTGTTCCTGCGTGAACGAACCCGTGTGCTTTTCTTGGTCTCACGAGCCAAGCTACGGTTTGGGGCTATCCAGCCCGTACTACAAATCCACTGAATTACCCCAGTGGAAACGGGAACACGAACACCTCACGCCTGTGCGGAGAGATGGAGAGTAACAGTCACTGATGCTCCCTGAAGCCAATGGAGCTAAAAGCTACTTTAGCAGTAGCCGTAGTCAGAAGCAGCTTCCCTTTTCAACACGGACACACACAGAGACAACCAATCACACAACGCAACCTATCAAACACTAAACAAGCAGTAGTTAACTAAGATTAAACACACATGGACTTGCTATCAGTAACTTAGCAACCCAGCTAATTAGCCTAGTGCTAACAGCTGGGCTGCCCAGCTACTCATAGCCACTCTCACCACAACAGATGATGTCATCACTGCGTGTCCAGGGCTGCATGTGGTCAAAACTCGGGGGACAGGCTCTGAAGGGGGCGTGACCGAGGCGGACCAGACGTGATATGGACTAAACATTTGGTAGCTCATCCTGTCACACTGTTACATACATTAGCTAGCTATGTAAAACCAGTTAATTAAATATATGGCACATTAGCAACTTAGTTATTTGTGATAAGTACCTCAGTCGCCAGAACATTGCAAGACATATTTAATATTTTTCCCAGAATTTAGAGCAGTAAGAAAATGTTAATAAAGATCTACATTTCTTAAAAAGTATTGTGTACACACAACAGTTTTCAAGTCTAGCCTGAAAACCTACTTGCAGAGCTGAAGGTTCATGGACACAGAGAACTGAAGTAAACTGGGTTGCTGGTGTTGTCGTCCCACCACTCTCACATGATTACCCAAGGTTGTTGACAGTGGAGTGGGGGGCCGCCAGTGTGTTAGGCCGCTCTCATGTCTGTGATAGTCCTCGACTCGGTCTATTTTTTAGCTAGGAGTCACTTTTTGCACATTTATTATGTGCACCCTGTAAATTCATCATAAACTCTGTTTTCTGTCTTTTCCGAGCTGCTGTCTGTCTGTCTGCTCCAAAGGGAAACCGTTGCCCACCCTGACTGACCATCATCAGGGTTTTCCACTCAACTGTACTCCAGACCAGACTGACCATCATCAGGGTTTCAACTGTACTCCAGACCAGACTGACCATCATCAGGGTTTCAGCTATACTCCAGATCAGACTGACCATCATCAGGGTTTCCTACTCAACTGTACTCCAGACCAGACTGACTAATTTGTCCACCATAGATCACTGCGGTGGACAGTGATCAGTGATCTTTTTTTTACCACTGTTGCCTTTGGCTTGCTCACTCTGGGCTCAGACAAGGATCCTGTAAAGCTGCTTTGAGACAACGTGTTGTAAAAAGGACTATCTAAATAAATTTGACTTGATAATTTAACTCCTGTTACAGCTTTTCACATTCGCAAGCCACATTCAGGCTAATTAACCAATTAACTGATTTGTCGACAGATTAACATGAATATTTGACTATTAATATATTTGTTTTTTGCAGTGCTAATCACAGATGAACGCTCTCCTAAAACATCAAGTGGAGGTTGATCGATAACAAGGCCTCCTTCAATTGCCTTAAGACACTGTGGTCATTAGTATAAACCAGCGTTTCTCAAACTTATTTGTCCTGGGGACCAGTCATGTCAGGCTTTGGGGCTGCAGGGCCCTCCATAAATATTCAGATATGTAGTAATTAGGCTGTTATTGTTGCTATTATTATTATTATT
>JBBPCZ010000115.1:23035688-23052961 GCA_037974445.1 Brycinus macrolepidotus | reverse complement strand
GCTGGTTCTGCAGTGCGTCATTTGAGGGAGCCCGACATGACAGTAAGTTTCTTCTGAAAATGATGGCATAAATAGAGAAGTATGTCCCAACTTTGCTGCAGTAACAGCCTCCACTCTATTGGGAAGGCAGTATATGTTGGAACATTGTTGTGAGGATTTGATTGCATTCAGCTACAAGAGCATTAGTGAGGTCAGGTACCAATGCTGAATGTTTAGTTCTGTATCGTAAGTGCCCTTCCAACTCGTGCCAGAGGTACTGGTTGGAGCTCCATCACTTCAGAGAATGCAGTTCCGCTGTTCCACAGTCCAGTGTTGGGGGGCTTAATACCCCTCTAGCATTAGGCATGGTGACCTTTGGCTCATGGGCAGGTGTTCCAGAGGTTCCCATTCTACTGACAGTGATTTTTTTTAGGAGATTATACAAACTGGGTGCGAACAACTGAATTCCTATCAGCAGTGGGTCCTTAAAGTAGCAGAATTAACTAATTAACAGATGTGCCTGGATACTTTCGGAATCACTGCAAATATTCATAACATTTAACCCTTAGAACTCTGAGCATATTAGTAAAATCTAATTTTAACGAATACAAACTGTGTAAAACAGTCTAAAACTGATGTTTGTTCTCCTACATACTCTGTCGCTCTCTGGTCCCCCCCTCCCTCTGCGGGTTTTCCCCAGCCACTTGTGAGCGGAGACTATCCAGAAAGTTCTCCCTGGGTCAAAGATCTTGTATTTTTTCCATTTGTTTCTAACACCTAAAATAAAAGAAATTTGGGCATTTTTGTTCTTATGGTCATTTGCGTGTGACGTCATTTTTAAAACCCCAGTGGCGGTTATTATGTTTTTTTTAATTACAATAACTTTGGTTTTACGTGACATAGGAACACCAAAGAAAGCTCAGCATGACGTCTGACATCTCGAGTATCAACAAAAACCAGGCAAACTTCCGTGTAATGAGTTGTTTTGCCGAATGACACACTAATTTGCCATATGTTGCGCTTCTGGCACGGAACAATGCTGCTTGCATTCTAAGGGTTAAACTGTATAGTAATAATAAAACTTGAGTTCTGAGAGTTAAGCTTACAGAATTTTTTTTGGCTTGTCTGTTGCTTTTGCTTTACTGTGGTAAATAAAGCATTTGGACGCAGTCAGCACTGTCAATCAGCACAGATAGTATCGGGTTGGAAGCTCGACTTCATGGGCACACCCTGCATGACCCAACCTGACTGCCCGTGGCGAAGGTCCTCCTGAAAATCAGCATATCAGTCACACCTTCGCACCACAGCCATCCATCAGTGTGGGCTTCTGTCAGTTTGGACTGCCCTTCCCTTTCACAGTAAGAGGATGTTGCAAACATTCAGGCAGGAATACAGAAACGTGTGCAGAAACAGGTACACACAGTGCTGGGTGATACTGATAATATTTAACATTGCAGTTTCCAAATATTTCACTGCATTTAATAGCATTACATCCCCTCAAGCCTAAAAAAGAGAGATTTTTGTCATGTGATGTACATGTACATGTGTTTATCACATGATTTCTCAGTGTTATGTTTATTTTAATACATAAAGAAGATGATCAAAGAGCCAAAAATAAGAGAATTTGATTCAGTTTGTCACACAAACTATCATTTTGATCAAGTAAACATATAAAGACGAACAGAAGTCACACATCTGATCAGTACTCTGATAAAACACAACAATAATAACAATAATAATACCTTACTGACCTTAAAACTGAAATATGTCTCTGCTCTGATTGGCTGCCTTGTAATGTGTCTCTCTCCTAAAGCGACCTGGGCTAAAAGATTTACGACTTTATGATTTTACCCTAATGGGCGGGGTTAAGCTGATGTAGACTGAAAGGGCAGATACTTTTTTTTAAAAAAATGAATTTAAAAGGGGCTGTTTATTGTAGCTTAATTTCCACAAACGAAGTCCTCCCATATATGAAACTTAAATATGTTCACATTTTTCAACAAAATATCATATAAAAAGAAGGGAAATTTTACTTGACTGATATGAGCTCTTTACATTTGCATCAATAAACATCATCTTTTCTGAGTATTGATACTCTGTGCTATAGTTTGGCCTGTTTCCTCCTTTTCTTCTCTTAAATCTACACCAAAAAGAACCTTCCATAGAGTATTTCCACAACATCGTGATGGGACATCACTGTTTTGTGGAAAATGGTGAATGGTGTTATAATGGAAACACCACTCATTATCAACAAAACCCGCTGAAACTTAAACTCAGTATTGTTATGTAACACCAACTTCAGTATTTCCCTGATTTACCACCAAAAACACTGTCTATATAATAACAAACATACATAATTCCACAAGCCGAACTTTCTTACAGCACGCCCACCTAGCGACACACAAACACACCAACCCACTAAGCTACAATCATGCAGGCAGAGGGAGGCCCACACATAGAGATAAAGAGTCACGCACGCTGACAAACAGCAGATTGAGAAAAAATGCAGATAAACAGAGAGAAAAGAACACAAGTTGATCTTCACAGCATGACACACAGGAAAACTAGGCCTAAAGCATAAGTCAAAAAAGTCTTAAAGAGAAATATAAAACTGAAGCCACACACTGCTGCAAGGTGGGTAAGGCTGATTCAGACCATCTTGATTTCTGAACTGTGCATTTTCATGCACATGTATGTTGTAGCGACGCAACGGAAAGAAAATTCCTGGCCAAAACTAAAACCAAAATTCAGGACACACTACAGTCAAAAAATTAAATCAGTCTGTCGTTAGTGAAATACAGTGAGTTGTCAGATTCACTTGATGCGTTTGGATAATGTAAGCAAACAAACTCAACATCTAAAACTCATTTTTACAATTAGCTGCTGCAACAGCTGAATACTGTTATCACCTGTTTTACTCTCTCCATCTTATCTTTCACCCCCAGCTTGCACTTCTTTATTGCGATGAACAGTTTAACCTCATTAATGTTGGGTGTAATAGTGAGTTATGACATATCATGCTGGTGTGTGCGTTTCTATGACATATGGGTAATATCAACATTTTAAAATTTCATTATTTTGAGTGTGACCTGTCCAGGGTGTTTCTTTGCATTTCGCCCTTTGACTCCTGTGACAGGCTCCAGCACTGCCCATTAACCACCCTGGTTAAGGATAAGCATTTAAGATAATGGATGCATGGATTGAATATATGTCAAAATAATTTTTTACAATTTTTTAGAATGCTATGATTTGCACTTTGTGAATTCGTTTTGATCATTTGAAAAACTGGCTACAGATAGAGTCAGCATGATAGCAGAGACTTTACTTCATGCTCTATTGTTCTGTAGAATTTTGTAGAGAACTCTGTTTCGAACTCTATAAAGAGCAAGACGTCATGTTGTCACGTCAAATCAAATCTGGAATGAAGTTCATGGGCTCTGCATCTAATCCTAAAACTCAGAATGAACAGTGATTACAAATTGCATGTCTAATGTCCCTTAAGGAATCTCGCAACTGACCCTTCACTGTTGCAATTTTATTACCTATGAAACTACTTGTGGCTAATACCAACCTCAGAGTCGCCAGGAGTCCAAAAAGAGCATAATAGGCCTCGCTGTCTCTGGGTGGTTAGGTTGGGCCCCTGTCCTTCTATCAGTGTGAAGCTATCCAGTATGGGTGTCTCCTACCTAGCGGGTGGAAATGATTAAATTGGGAAGAAAATGGTAAAAATGCAAAAAAAATGCGAAAGTCTTAGGTTTTGACACCTAACTGTATGACTTGGTAATATTCTTTTTTTTTTTTCACACGAAAACTGAAACTGCCACTCTTGATTTTTGTCCCAATTTTTTTTTGATTTACTGAAATTTTTGTGCACCCTTTAAGTGGTGTGACCTTGATAGCATTATGCGTTACATGACTTTGCCTGCAACCACACTTAATCATGAAGAATCTGCTGCACAGTGAAACCATGTGAGCAATGGTCTGCAGACGTATGTGTGCTACTATCATATTATTTTTGCATGTAATGCAAGATTTTCAAACCTACAAGCAAAGTGAGCGGGCTGTAAAATAAATATTTAAAGTAGTGCTTTGGCTGGTGCAGCCCGAAAAAGGAAAGAGATGTATCTTTTTTCAATTATTCAGGAGTTAGCCTGGGCTAAAACAAACAAGTCCAACTACTAAAAAAATACTAAAAGCCATCAAATGGGACTCTCTTTCTAGCAAAATGTTTTGGACAATCCTGTAAGAGCTTTCCTTCCGAGTAAAAAATAGTGTCCAAATCCACGCTGCAGCAGGATTGATCTTCTATCTTTCTTGACAATCCGGCTTTGTTTAATTTGTTAATCAACATAATCTCAAATCTAGCATGGTAAATCTCAGGCATGTATGCATATGTTCATGTCTTCCCACACACAAAAACACACAAGATTTAGTCAGTAAACACACTTTGCATACTGGGAGTGCATTACCCAAAAGATGTTTTTGGGTGCTTCTTTCAGTGTCTCGCACCTGCTTATTCCTCTAAGCCCACATCCGCATAAATGTCACCACTGATAAAGACTGTTTTTCCAAAGTCCAACAAATAAGAGTATCTTTTTTTTCCCCTCAGCCCTTTAATGAATCAGGAAAACATTAGCTTTTAACATCCTTGCATCGTTAACATTAATGTAGTCGCTTTCACAAAGAGATGAAAAAAAAGGAGGAAAAGTAAACCCGTGAGAAATGATAATGACCTCAGCACTTCTGAATGAGATGTAATGCATCAAATTTGGAGTTGCATTTCTGACTAGAGCGCACTCGCATGACAAAAGCTGCCAGCCGAACACAGCCATGGCCCTCAGTGTGAACTGGCAGCTTTCAGCTTTCAAAAACTAACGCTTCAGACCTCGCCATTGTTCGACTTGTTATTCAAATGCAAGCTGTAATGTCCATCCTCTTCTACAAGCCTCCTTTTTTTATTTTTTCTATTATACAGGTTCAGCTGAATCGCAAAAAAAAAACAAA
This sequence comes from Brycinus macrolepidotus, assembly GCA_037974445.1. Taxonomy (NCBI): domain Eukaryota; kingdom Metazoa; phylum Chordata; class Actinopteri; order Characiformes; family Alestidae; genus Brycinus; species Brycinus macrolepidotus. The sequence goes on along the minus strand of JBBPCZ010000115.1, from coordinate 23,047,978 downwards.
AACATTTTTTTCATGTTTGCTCAATCTTATTTGAAGAACCACTTCAATAAACCTCCAGTTGCTGAAATGCATAAACATATGTTCTAGACAGCAGAAAGTGGAGTGGTTAGCAATCTATTCTATCTGTGCTTTATGATCACATATGAACAAGAAGAAAACAAGAGTTCACAAATCAGAGGTAGTAAATCAGAAGCCACTACAGGGATGATGAGGGAACAGCCTTTTTGAAGATTATTATACAAAAAAGAAATGACGAATGAAATGAATACTACTAAGAACTAGCTTAACTTCGTCATGTTTTTTTTTTACCTGGTTTTGACAGGAACGGCTTAGTTTTTCCAGTAAACGTTCACTCATTATGCAAGGCCAGGCCTACGCTTGTGATGGTTAACTAACCCCTTGGTGGCAGTAAAAATGTATTTACCAGCAGCCTCAGTGATTGATTTACTTTATGTAAACCATAAAGTGTAAAGTAAAGTGACCATTTGTCATACGTGAACACACCACAGCACACAGTGTGAACAGCCCGAAATCCGTTCTCTGTATTTAACCTATTCACAAAGTGAAGAAGTGGAACACAGTGCCCTGGAGGGCAGTGTGTGGGGACAGTACCTTACTCAAGGGTACCTCAGAGGTGCTACTAGCAGTCCAGGGATTCGAACCCGTGACCTTCTGATCGCAGGGGCAACTCCCTAACCACTATGCCGCAAGACACTAGTACTCCTAAACATGAATATAACTTAATTTTTAAAAACATATTGTACTTAGTATAGATGACATTGCTCTAGAAATGCGGCTGTTGAGCTGTGCTGGTTGAACTCATTTGGGTGGATGCTAGCTGGGCCCAAGTATGTCACTGCGATAGGCAGATATCAGGAAAGCTTAGAAATCCACTATACAATGGTATACATTTTATAATATCCTCAGACCAGTGTTTCAGCTCTTGTTCAACTAAACATCAGACAAAACAACACTGGACTAAATTGTATCTGGTCAAATTGCCACAGGTTAATTAAATGTGCAGAACTGTAAAAGTTGACAATGTACAAAGGTGCATTGCATGTTACTGTAGTTACTGTATCTAGCCTAGCAACCTACATGGTACTTCAGTCAGTGATTAGCAGGCATACAAGATAAAACAGTGAGAGCAAGTGACAAGGTAGGTGTAATTAATAAACTGGCAACTCAGTGTAGAGTTTAAGTGTTATCTTACTTTACTGTGTTACTATGCAACAGGAGTGCATTAACATGCAACAGTGCAACTAGGTGAAGCACGACAGCTAAAGAAAATGTATTTCTCTATTCTCAGTGTGACCTTGACAAGGCATATTTTTGTTCATCAAGGTATAAACAATGCAAATGCACCCTCCAAGGTTCAACATGACCCTTAAGATCCAATTGTGTACCTTAAAAATATGTTTCACAGGGTCTGTTTGCATCATTTCATAACCAAATGTTTTACCATGAAAGTAATAATAAAATAAAAAGCCTGGAGTTAAGACATGGTGTATGAAATCAGTGCAAATAATTGAATGTGTTTTTTTTTCCCTGAGAATGCAAGCTCAAAAGAGATGTGTTAAAAATGACACAGGTAGGGTAGGATTTTTAACCAGTTTAGCAAGTGAGCTTTGAGACAGCACTTAGTAGTAAATGTGTCATTTGTCCAAAATCTACACTGAAGAGGTCAAAATAGATATTTTTTAGTGTTTTCTCTTTTAGATGGAATATAATCAATTTTTCTATCAATCAGTGGCCACATTTTATGCAGCTAATTATTCTTCAATATAAATTTACTGAAAGCCATATTACACATGTATGTCTTAAAAGCATCCAGAATCACATCCATCCTGACACATTAGAAGTGTAGTAAAGTACACATTAATGTAGCTCATCTATTAATTCAATTAACATTGGCTAAAAGATTTTCCTTCAATTTTGAATGACCATTGCAGTTTATTATTACATTTAATGATCATGTTTACATGAATATAGTCTTGTCTGCTTCCTCTATACTGATAAATTTGTCCTACAGCCCTGTTGGATAGGCACTTGTCAAACTGATTCAAACAGCAGTTGTCAGCAGTTGTCAAACTGATTCAAACAGACTCACATGATTCTCAATTCAGCTAGCTAAATTCTTTCCATAAGATAATGTCTTCTTCTGCAGCCTACCTAAAGACAGGCTTTCCATCCTGCTAAACAGGCGAGAATCAACTTCTTACACAAGATCAGTCATATGTAAATACCACACATCCTCAAACTTCTGTGCATTCGAGGTAAAGCTTAAGGCATCAACTTTGTTACACAGATTTAACCATTTACCACTGTCATTTTCCGCACAGTTTCCTGAATGAGAGGACTGTGTTAATGGAACAGGCCTAAGCCAGGCTAAGAATACAAATAGCATCAATTAGTCCATCTGAGAAGAAAGTAAGTGGAAAATGGGTTTAATTGTCAAATTGGTAAAAGGTAAAACTGCACTGAAATTTGCGTCCAAATATGAGTTCAAATTACGACGCAGAAGACACAGCCCAGGGCCTCGTGTAGATTGTAATGCACAAACGCAGTCACCTCCAAAAGACAAATGGAATTCACACTCTTGCTAGTAATTTCATGGTAATTCCGTTACCAGGCAGTGAACACGCTAGCACCTCGTGCCTCGAGTTCCCAGCTGCGCGCTCGCTCATTGTGTCATCCAAGATGGACTATCAAAGCAGCGTGAATTATATGCAAACAAATTCGACTTGGACTCCAGTGCCCCGCTAAAGGCCAGATCTAGAGTCTGAGAGAGAGAGAGAGAGAGAGAGAGAGAAAGAGAGAGAGGGAATAAGAAAGAGCGATGAGTGAAACTGAATATGGAGGGGGCTTGTCCGTGATTATGGTTTTATTATTATTGCTGAGCATTCGCCTCTGCGGTAATAAAACACAGCGGCGATCATACTCGGCCACTAGCTGTGATTAAATCTCATACTTCTGCAGGGCACTTTGCTTTCCACATCTGTGCGTGGGGTTGGTTACGGGAGTGCCACCGCTCCGGACATGTTAAATTAACTCTGTCTGTTATGTGACAATTAGCCTGATTAGGTGCGATCACCAACGTGATGGACGGTAAAAAAAACCTTTGTGGTGCTAAAACACGTGGGAGAAATGAGTTCCAGTCGCGGGACCTTTGTTTGATATGCTAAAGAGTTTGATGCTGTGATGCTTGGAGAGTAGAATATAAGCCCGGTGTCAATGAGTTCACGTGCTAACGGTGTCCATCAGGCTCAAGACTTTGATCAACCAAGTGTCTTTCTGTAATGGCTTTTAAAGTGCTACTCATTTGAAGACAAGTTCAATCCATGAACAGTCTAATGAAGCCTAAAATGACAAAGAAAAGTAACCAGAAGAGACAGTGAAAGATTGCACGTAATCAGTGTATGTAACGAAAACAAAAGATAGAGATAAAAAGGCTTTTATACCATTTAATGTTATATTGCATTATATTACATTAAGCTTGCTGACCTTTTCTGCCCAGACAGAAAATTCTGCCCAGAATGAGTTCTTTCAGCATCCAGTACAATGGGGTACAACTAATGATTCCTGCTATAGTTAGTTAATCTATTATACTATTTTTTTATATATTAAACATTATAATTTTAACATATATTAAAATTAACTATGTTAATAAAATACTAAAAATGCTTTTGTTTTTCTATTATTGTTAATCTATTTCTCTGCTTAATCAAAATAATGACTGACTGAAGAGTTTAAAAAGTAAGCTTTTAATCATGAGACTATTAAAGAAAATATATTAAACATCTATATATTACTTAAAATGTATAATTTCCTGAGCGTTTTACAGAGGCAAAGTTTTTATTTGTCATCACATTTCCTGTTTTCTTGATTCTGCCATGTTTATTCATTCATTCATTCATTCATTCATTCACTGTTTATACGATGCAGAGAGGGGCATGGCTGCCCAGGCAGCTTCTATATCATTGCTAAGCTTTCTGCATTAGACACAACATTAACATTTGTAATGTTAAGACTGTATTTGCATGTTTGCATTTGATAGAGATTCTTATCTAGGACACTTTACAATTTCAATCGAGTTACAAAAGGAGGTGAATGTGGCATGAGGAGCCTTGACTAACGTGCAGGTTTGGAAACCCATTATGTCGAATGGAGGGCAGATGTAACTTATTTTACGCAATATTAGTGTAAATGCAGGTGGAGAGGTTCTGTTTTCCAACATGTAGCCTGTTAGGGTTAGGGTTAGTAGTCCTATCAGTAGGACTAGAAAACAAACTCTTTCAGTTTTTCTACAATTTATAGTACATGATATCCATTTATGTGTGGAGTTTTTATTTTTATTTTATAAAAATAAAATAAAACATTTTATGTTTTAGTTTTTTTCCAATATGTTGAATCCACCAAATAAACAGAGCTGTGCGGACTGTCCACTCACATAATGACTTCACTGTAACTGAACACTTTTAAATGTTTCAAAATTTATTTTTGAAGATGTACAACAAATTATGAGCCATGAGGGCAGCCATTTTTGATTATGTTTAAGGAATAAGTGCATTCTGAGTATAAGAACAAAGACACTATAGTGTGATTATGCAGCGAGGGTCATTTCTGCCCTTTGATATGCTCTAGTCCTTTAATAAAGTAAAACTTAATATTACCTGAATATAATATATAGTACATGATCTAACAAAGCCATAACTTCATAGATATTTATTTATTTCATAAATTCCTCATGCTTATACATTTTTAGCCCCACAATTAATGGCAAAATCTTATTAAAGATGGGTCAAAAAGGTCTTTGTATTTTATTATTTCAAACTCACACTGAAAACAGAAGGAAAAGGCATCTAACTACTAAAGTAAATTTAGGCTAAGAGAACTCTTTAGTCTAAGAACTCTTTATCAAGAAACAGTTTTCATTTTCATGGAGATTTGGACATATGTTTCAGAACAGTGTTCTCTAGAAGATGCAGTTGCTGTCCAGCTTTTTGGCAGGGGCAGCTAGATTTTCATCTATAATCTCCTGGTACTTCATGAACTGCCCTGCGTCTTAACCAGGTTCCGAGGACCTTCCTTGGGGAAATGCAACTCTAAAGCATCACAGATCCTTATTACTGCTTTATTGCTGGTGGGCAGCTGTTGGCCTGGTGGTTAGCGAGTTGCCCCTCCAACTGAGGTACCCTTGAGCAAGGTACCGTCCCCACACACGGCTCCCCGTTGAGTGTCCGTTGCTTCACTTGGTGTATGGGTTAAGTGCAAAGAACAATTTCGTGCTGTTTGCATGGTTTGCTGTGTTCACGTATGACAAATGGACACTTTACACTCTTATTCTTGCCTTTTATTTGTTTCACCTGAGGGTCACTTATGATATTTGTCATTTTACAACCTCACTTTATACCTTGATTTGTTTTGGCTGACTTGTGACTGTTTTGTTGCACTTTCAAGACAGATATAATTAAATAACCTTTTTTCGATTGACTGCTCTGTGTTGTAGCTCACTATAACTTCACTCTGGATAAGTGAAGACTCAAATGGGAGATTAACCTCTTTCATTTAAACAAAAATAAGGAAAAGGTTTACCATATTACAAGTTCTTTAACAGTAGGCACATGGTTTTATCCTGATCTTTATCGGTGACAATGTGAGGCACACGTTGAAGAAATGTTTGCCTTTTTAAGCAGGCTACATACGGTGCAAATTGGTAAAATCTATTTTCTACCAGGCAGGTTCACTACATCCCCAAAAAATCTTAATTACTGTCCTAACAGTGAATCTGGATATGTTCAGAAACGTAGTTATTTTTACAAACTATGGCTAATTTATGAAGATTCACTAGTTTATTATTTAATCTTCTCCAGGTTAATGAATGATTAAGGGAATTTGGTCTCTGTGTCATTTATACCCCAGTGAAACAGAAACTCAGAGATGACCGCTTACTGAACACTAAGTTGGGAACATTCTTCAGTTACATCTTCTTCATACGCATTTTTAGGGGGCACTAATAATTTCGTTAATATATTTGTTACTTCAGAATCATTTCTCACATTTTCTTATAGTGTTTCTCACACTTCCAAAGTGAGATTGAGCTAACAAACCACAAAGACTTTTCACAGCGTTTTTCACTAGTGTGCCAATAATTAGATAATAGAACTGATTGTATTTTCATGTGCCTAAAGTGGACATGCACGCATACCAGCAACTCTAGAGGCAGATAAAGGGAACATCTCTAAATGTGCTGCCAGTGAGACGTTAGGTAACACAAGCTCAAAAATATTCTAATACCTCAGCTGTAAAATCTTCTTTTCTACTATTGCGAAACGCATGGTTAAGAAGGAAAACACCACTGTAAGTAGCACCATAAATCATAAGATGATTGGCAATGTTTTTTACTGAAGCATGTAAATAAGATTTATTGTGTTCATTTTGCAGTTGGGGTGTCATGCAGTAACTGTCAAGTAACTGTCAACCCGATTACGTAGATTGTAGTGATTGCAGGAATTAAGCTTTGGACTGTTTGCATTGTAAAATGAATACGTTCAAGCAATTGAGCAAACAACAAACCACCACTTAATATTCTGTTCTGAAACCTATGTATTCATCTTGAAATGGTGTGGCCCTGAGAAACATCAATCCCCTTTATATGGGCCTGAGCTATCACCCATCACTCTGTCTTACTTTGACAGAGTAAGAGTGACCTTATCAGGGAGATGCTAACATTGACGCCATTAGGAATTGTTCTACAGGAGAGTCCAACAGGAAATGCTTGACTAAGCAGTGATGTTATCTCATTAAGCTTGGCGCTTGGTTCGATGTATAAAACATGAAGTGCACACTCGTTTAATGCGAGAGGTGGAGAAACAAGAGGAAGGAGAAGTGGAGATGACACAAACATTAACTACTTGCCCACCCTCCCTTTCTCTCCCTCTCTTCCTCGTTACAGAAAGTGCTGCCCCTGGCTCAGGCTCCACCATGCTGAGGAAGCAGGAATTAATTCCAATCAGGAGGTTCACTGCCACCAAGGGCTAGAGTGCCGCATCCTGAGCCTAGTTTACTCTGATAAACCTACATCAAGGTGTTCTAAAGAAAACTGAAATCACACCGATGTCTGTCAGATGGAATGCCAAGTTTTTCATAATTCTTTTAATACAGTCAAGCATATATTTTGCAGCAACTTAAAGAGAAACTCCAGCCAAATAAAAAAAAATGTAACTATTGCTATATCTGTGGTAAACATGTCTACTCACCTCCTACAGCTGTGCTGTAGTAGTCTCTAGAGCGTGAATATGCATTTTAAACTCCAGGAAAACTCCCTTCTGATGATGTATTTTAAAGGTTGGAGGAACCTTTGAAAAACTATGTGCTGTTGGGTTGGTCTTGCGGGGGAAAGCTGTTTTGATTTTTTTTCCCCCTCACTGGTGAATGAAGATGTAGCTGTATAATTATAGTTACTGTCTTCAGATTATTGTACATTGAAGGCAATGTATTACATGAAGAACAGAAATATCTCGTCAGATGAGGAGGACAAGAAGCTAAAAGCTAAAGGTAGCTACCTGGCTATGTAGGTACAGTATCTTACATTACATTACATTTTCTCTGGCATTCATTTCGCACTGAATATGGACAGTCACTGGTTTCTTTGTGATATTGCTTGAACACCATGTTAAGTGTTATGCTAATGATAGCATGGCTGTGTTTATTAGCTTGTAGATCAGTAACTAGACCTGCAGTCAGGATTAGCCGACGCCATAACGATTTCCAGTGTTTTCATGATGTATTAGCCTAGTGCAGGCTGGGTATAATGACACAAAATTATGAATTCTGTCAATGCTGGGCTACAGAATACTGCAAAATGCTAGAATGCTACCTTTAACTTATTTGTGGCAATACCATATACCATACTGTGTCAGCACTCTTCAAAACTCAAACCTTTCAAGTGTTTCAGTAAAAAAATGTTTCAACATTAAATTCAGTATAAGATTCCTAGGCTTGAAAATCTTTAAAATCTGATATAGTATCAAATGACTTTTCTATTCTATTCTATGACTGTGCTCCAAAGAACGCTTTTAGGCACCTTCATTGTTTTAGAAAAGAGAAAACTAATCAAATAATTTATGAAGGAAAAACCAACTTTTTGTGCAGGTATTTTTGTCTCATTTAATTGAACAAAAAGACTCCACAGAAAGGCAAAGTGAACCTGACCTGACCAGTGAGAGCAAGTCAGTGAAACAGTTCTCTTAATAATGGTCTAAAAAATTCTTACCAATAGGAGACAGCTCAGGCACACTTCCAATATATGGTCCTTCCAGGAACTTGGGTTCACTGTCGTTGATGTCCTGGACTTTTATAACGAACTCGGACTCGGGTTCAAGCGGACCGTCAGTCTGACGGTCTCGAGCCTGAGCTCGCAATGTGTAGAAGGCTTTCTCCTCCCGGTCCAGCCGCTCCGTGGCGTGGATGTCCCCCGTCACCTCATCGATGATGAAGATAGTCCCCGCTCCCTCTCCAGATATGGTGTACTTGATGGAGCCATCTCCTTCATCTGAGTCTGAGTGAATCTGCCAGTCAAAGAGATTAGTGTAAGGTAAGAGACAGCCATAAACCTCTTCTCACTTCTGCGTGCATTTAAATGAAAATAAATCTAAACAAACATAGAGCCTGATTCCCAGTCAGATCCGTGAGGTACAAGAACAAGTAAGACTCTGGATCTAATTGGCAAAATTTCTACATGTCATTAGTACCTAAGGGAATAAATTAGTGGTGTCAAAGTCAATTAACTACTTTAACTGTGACTGTAGAACTCTTGTCCAGATACTGTTTTTAAATGCCAAGTTGCACTGACAGCTCCCTTGATAAAACCAAAGGTATTTCCAGCTACTGTCACGCTGTGAATTTCTTTATCACCGAAGCACATCAAGCCTGAAGTACCATTTACACCCCGCTGACGCCGACAGTACCAGTAACATCAATAATGCTAGAAACGAAGGACGCCTTTGGCAGACCACGCTGGACAGTGGAAAGTTTCAGTTCCCCTTGAGAACTGTGAGTGCCAGTTCATGGAGTCGGAAGCGTTGACTGTATATAAGATATAAGTGATACAAGCACTCACTGGGTGGAACGTGCAGCCAGTGTTACACACTGTGATGCAATCAGCCAGTGAAAATCATGTCATTTTCATGTTCAGCTTCATGTGAACCCTTCATTAACAGGACAAAAAAAATGTTACTGAATTAACAACAGTAATAAATCTATTAATTCTGATTAATTTTGTCAATTTAGCGATAACTAAATCAGCATTCTTAAATGAATTTTTAGGGTCAAATTTGAGCGAATAAGATCAGTCAGTGATAACAAAAGTGTGATGTAATTTAATAATTACTATTTTTCGTTGAAGCAAGTGATTCTATCAAAAGTGCGTTCTAAACTTTTCACCAATACCTCATGTGCGTTTGTAAGGAGCAGAGGGGATATTTTATCATCATTTGAATATGATACGACTATTGTTGTTCACACAGAAAAAAAAAACATACTTTACTTTTTTGACATTTCGGTTAACATTGAAACATTAAATAGAATACAGTTCACTATGCAATTATGCAGTTACTTTACACTATTCATCGCTGTGTGTTAAATTCATTACATGTGAATTATTCATTGATGAATGTATTTAATGAATGTTTCAAAATGATTATTCAACTGTAAGTGTTACTGTACTGTTCATGAACATGCCATGAGTTTTTGATGTACATGAAATTCCTGTGGCATGTAAAATAGTACAGACAGTATAAAATAGTATAAATAGTAATAACTCTCAACTTTTAGGCTAAACTACATTAAGGTAAAAATATCTTTAGTTAAAATTTTAAAGAAGGGGAGACATTTTATCAGGTACCACCATTTCATTACAGCACATAATAATAAACACCACATGTCTAAATCCCTTGAATGTTGGCGCCAGCTGACATCACTGCATCAAAAAAGAAAAGATCTGTCCTGTCCTGGAAGCTACTGTAGACATTCTTGTAGACACAGTCTTCTTTCTCTGTGGACCACATGTTTACAACATCGCCCCTCTATTTCGTGAAAGTCGAGTGCTCTTTTAGATCTCAGAATCTCACACAGCTGTGTGTGCTGTGTTTAGCAGGTAAGATGAACATCACAATACTATAGGGAACCATGGCCCAGTTCTCACTCCGTTTCTGCCTTGTAGTCCTCCAGAGCTTTAACTGCAGACTTACTGCAGAACTGGGGGTGATCCAAAAAAGAGCCTCAAATCATCCCCTCAGTTTCCCCTTACCCTCAGCTAAAGGTAAGACTGAACATGGGAATTTAAGAGTGAACTTCAAAAGATCATATAAATCTGCCTGGACTTTCTCCTAATGTCACAGAGAGCCATTTTCCTTGATCTAACACACTGTGGCATCATCAGCCATCTCTCCTTCTCCATCGCTCTCCTCTCCTCTCCTCTCCTCTCCTCTCTCTCTCTCTCTCTCTCTCTCTCTCTCCCCATTATCATTCACCCTCTACTGTAGCCCCCAGTTCCCAAACTGAAATGGACAGAGAGCTAAAATTCCCCTCCCTGTCCCTTGTATTAAATATTTTATAAACCCTTAATTAAATACAGGGTTCTATCACCCCCGTGGGGTTTTTCATTAAGTATTCGTCGTAAAACTGAATGCAAGCCTGCCCATACCGCATCTCTCTCTACCTCCCTTCCTCTCTCTCCCCATTGTGAATCTTCCTGAAGTCAAATAAAATGAACGCTCTGAAAATATACAATTTTTGGGGCCCATCAATATTTTAACAGTAATGAAAAAAATCCTCCCTTGGCAAGAGAAGGAACCTCAAGATTTGAGGAATGAGAAATGCCCTTCAGTGTCTACCATCGGAAAAACGAAGGATCAGCAAAAAAACCTGAATCAAAAGTCAACCATAAACATGCAAAACCAAACAAAAATGCACAGCCTTAATCAGGTGGGGCTTATTCGTTTTCCAATTCTCATTCCTCTCTTTCCTCGGCCTCATTTGCACAGCAGAAAAAATCAATGAAGCACACTTTCCCCCTCATCCCTTATTATATTTCTTATTTCCACAAAAATGAAATGATTTCTCTCTAACAAAAGCACTCAGGGCTGACAGAGAGGACCACAGGCAAACACAGTCGTGGAGATTGATCTTAGGCAATAATGTACATTAAGATAAACAATCATCATCTGTGGAATTATTGTGATAAACGATGATATCATGATCCAAATTCAGTTATGAAAGTACCTTAAGTGAGTGTTACAGAGCCTTTCACTGTCACGTGACCTTTCACTCGCAGCCGCTACTTTAATGATGTGCTTTGTCTCAGTGGGAGTGCGATAGAGACATGAAAGAGAGCAAATCTTTCTAATAAAGTAATAAAGTAGTAATGTGCTGAAAAAAAGTATTGGTTTATAGTAGTCTTAGTTCTTGTAAGTTACTGATTTAAAGTTTTTAGTGGTGCAGATTCACTCAGACACAAACATACTGCAGTAACTTACCAATAAAACTGCTAAAAACATTAATGTAATGTTTACAGACTTGTATGTGTGTATTTAGTACACACCCCGTCTCTGTGATTTGTGAAGAAAGCCTGAATGTTATTAAAAGTAGGCTACTGGTGCCTGCTGCTTGGCACTGGATGAGCCAGCAGTACGGATTTAAGGAGGGAAAAACAGGCCAGTGAACCAGAGAGAGAATATGTGATATGTGAAAAACATATTAATATTATATTAATATAAAAATAAGGTCTGATTCACTAACTGCAGGGTTCTGTATGGCGATTCTCTGATGTTGAATGGCAGCGGACCTTCACCAGGCAATGAAGTACACTGGTAACACTAGAGCATTCACTTCACTTTGCGCTGTCATGTTTGTACCTCATAAATCTTGCAAAAGGACCTGCTACTGTCAGGTGTTTTTTTTCTTCCTGGAATGGACCCTGTCCTCTACAGTGGACAGCATCCTGTTTAACACACAGAGCTGTATGATGTATGATGAGATGTGCCTACAAGTTGCCGGTGTAATAACCCTTACTAATAATCTTCTGCACAGTCAGCATGTAGCTCTGTTAACATCCAGTGGTTCTTCATGTTTGTAAGGTGGTAAAGCAACATTTTGCCAAACCGGCACCCTTCCTCTTGACCAGCTCACCTAGATCCCGGCAGCTAGCAAACCAGTTCCATTTTACTCCTAACCTGGAGAGCATTCTCTGCTTGTGCTTAATTAAGTGTATTAATAAGTATTTGGAATAT
>JBBPCZ010000115.1:23016424-23035588 GCA_037974445.1 Brycinus macrolepidotus | reverse complement strand
TGGGGTGAGGAAGCGGAGAAGCCTCACAGGGCTCTCCAATATATATGTGTGTGTATGTATGCGTGTATGTATGTGTGTATGTAACACTAGTGCATTTGTATGATACATACACACACACACACACACACACACACGCACGCACACACACACACATATATACAGGGCACGTAAAAGTAACTTAATATCATCACTGCTTTAAATTATCCCAGTATTCGATAATATCAGTTATCGGCCCAGTGGAGTCATACATTTTCAACATTTTCAACCTATGCCTTGCTGATAGCTGAAGTGTCACATGTAGAGGCAGTCAGGCAGTTCTAAACCAGCTCTCCTCTCAGCAGCCTTCTCCTCGCCTGCGGCTGCGATTTGTACACGCATCAGCCTGTGCTAACTGGTGTGACTGAGGTCTTGTCTGAGCACAAGACTTCAAATTAAAGGTCACGCAGGGGTCCCCTCCCGTTTAGCGCCCGCTGGCGTGTGCAATGCGTAAACCTCGACAAAACTCCCCCATAGCTCATTTATAGATTCAGCCTGCAAAACAATGAGGATTGCATGTCTGTTAATCTTCTGCAATAATTTGTATGCTATATTCAGATGCACTGACCCAATTTACTGAGGAAAACACTCAACTGATTTCTCTTCTTCACACTCCCTTGGCAAAGGAAAGGTTTAAACCAGCCGCTTTGGCTTCACAATGTTCTATTGCTCGTGTCTGCTCCATAATAAGATGCTCGTGATAAGAACTAGGGGTGAACGATATATTATTAACCCCCCTAAAATCCCAGGCTTACTACATCCAAAGCATATTATTCAGTGATTACACAGAAAGCAATGCAAAGTGGCTGAGCTATTTTTAAGTCACAGAAGAATGTAATAAAGTTTGGACCCACTGGCGGATCTTGGCCATTAATGAGTTAATATAAATGGAAAATAGAATTATCTTAGTCAAATTTTTGTTTTACTAACACGGTAATATTTTGGCCAGTTTCTTTATTATTCATTCAGTATTCATGTCACCTTGTGAGATGCGTTGGAGTGTGGACACCAAAGGCGTTTTCTCTCAGGTGTGAGTGGTGAGTGGGCTGGTTTGAGAAACAAATGGACATTAGATTCCTACACATTAAAACAGATTCCTACACTTCCTATCTCCCTTAAAGTGTCACTGTTTTCTTCATAGCCTAGAGCCACAAAACTGCTTAATCCAGCCCTGCTGACAATATCCATGATAAAAGCTTATAATGATGTAATTTGCCACAACAATGATAAATACTGTCTTATTGTCCACCTCTAATTGGTGTACGATACAGTCAACTCACGATTCGGTTCGATAGACATTTCGGTTCGATACAATTTAAGACTGAACAATTCAATTCAGTCTTACAACACTAAGAATGAAATTTAAAAGAAGAAAAATGATGACTGTATTCACTTCTGGCATAATTAACTAATGAAACTAGAGCTGGAAGGCAGGTGAGAGGGGTGTATGATATGAATGTGCTGGACTGGGTTGTTGATGGCACTGGTTTAACACTACAGACAATGCATTTACATGAAATATCATAATTCATAGAATGCTTACTCTCCATGATGCACTGTCACATGTCCACAATGGATATTTTCACATTTTTGCACTGTGATACTATGATATTGTAGTGCATTGTTACCCTCTACCACCTCTAAGCTATCTTGAATCTGAGTGAGTGAGTGTGAGTGTGTGTGTGTGTGTGTGTGTGTGTGTGTGTGTGTGTGTGTGTGTGTGTGTGTGTGTGTGTATGTGCATGCGTGTGCGTGTGTGTACAGTGAACAGTTTTACTGCATTTACTGCACTTCATATATAGATTATAGTGTGAAATTGTCAAAAAGTAAAAATGTTCAGTTATCGTTCTTAGTATCAGCCAGTTGTAAATAGTTATCATTATCAGCCCAGAAATTTCATCTTAGTTCATCAAACGACCTCTGTTTAAGCCCTAATCTAGGCAGCTAAGAATTAATGTTAAAGCACTGACCCTTTAGCATGGGTGCTAGCACTAAGCAGGATTAAAGATGTCACAGTGGCTTTGGACAGCTCGTGTTGGGCCGCTGATGGGGGGTGGTGGGTGAGTCAGAGTCCAGGATAAGATGACCTGTCTCTTCTAGGGTCAACACACTAACGAACCGCCCCCGTCTGCGGTGGCAAGCTCTCCGAGCAAGAAGAGTAGAGGACTGAAGGACACTCCAAATGTCTCACTTCAGATGAGCGCTGGGGTAAGAATAGCTACAGCATAGTGACCTCAGCCTCAACTCTCACACGAACATGTAGAGAAAAGCACAAAGCACAGCTCCTTATCTGATTTTTGTTCATTTGAATTTAGAAATGTGAATATAATACATAATACTAAATAAAAAAGAAATTCAAATGCTTTGTATAATTCCAGTCAAAAAATCTGACACATAGACCACAAACTGTGATTTATACATCATGCATGAACTATAATCCACTATAAAAACCCACTGTTAAATGGCTTCAGCCAGTATAGTGATAATCTTGCATAGTGCTGACCCTCCTGCGGTGTTCTCTGTTATATAATGTAAAAAAAGCCACTCAAATGAGCCAAGAATGGAACCTATTTCTCTAATGGAGCCGAAATTAGCCCGTTGTGATATCATATTTTTGCATGCAGTCCAATATGATTTATTCCGCTGTGCTTTTTATAGTGAAGGAACAGCTCTTTTACACAGCTATTTTTGTGTTCACAATGTTTATGATACAAATTATTATAATATAGAAAGTTTCTAACATTTAATTCTTTTATTTTTTATACCATTTTAAATGCTAATCGATTTCACATTGTGGGAACATTTCACGAGGCCTAGGCCAATGGTTAAAAAAAAAAGGCTTTTATATAAACAGTTATACAAAAGCTAATTTATATAAAAGTTAAGAACATTTTTACTCTTTATCTGTAAAACTGCCGTTGTCGAAATATGAAATCTTAAATGGGACACTACAGTGTGGGGAAACTAGTAATCAGACACTTTTTGGTGTTTGATATACTTCCAGAGCATTCATTCACACATATAATGTATTCTGACTCTGTATTTATAGCAATCATAGTGAAGATAAAGAGGTAAAAGGTAAAAGTATGTTTTCAGAAATATAAAGAAAAAAATGAACTGACAGTTATTTTGGCTGTACATTTTGGGTCATCTTCTGTTGTCTTGGCCAAAGAGATAAAATTCTTCTCCAGATATTTTCTGGTACATGGCCCCATTCCTTTGACGGCGTGTAATGCCCCAGTACCGCTTGCAGAGAATCATGAATCATGATGTACTTCACTGTGAGTGAGGTGGTCTTGGAATCATACATGCAACTCTTCCATGTAAATCTCTGGGTGTTCTTTAGCAGAGGAGCTTTGATTGCTTGTTCTCTGTGTAACTGTCATTCCTGCAACTCTCTCTGAACAACTGCCAGCTTCTCTCTCACCTTCCTTATCATTATTCTGAGAGAAATCTTGGTGCACCTGTCTAAGGACAATTACTTGTGGTTTAATTAGATTTGCACTTGTGTATTATCAAACCAGTTGCACTGGCAGAGACGTTTAAGGTCTTTGCTATGGCTCCTCAGCTTTTTTTTTTTCATTCAAATGTTGCATAATAATGTTTTCCCAGAGAACTTGAGAAAGCTCCTTAGCCTTCACCTAACATTAATTATCTCATTACAGTGGCACCTGTCAAAGGGTGGGATATATTAGGCAGCAAGTGAACAGTCAGTTCTGAAAGCAGAAAGAAATGGGCAAGTGTGAGGATCCAATGACTTTGACAAAAGCCAAATTGTGATGGCAAGACGTCTGGGTCAGAGCATCTATAAAATGACAGGTCTTGTGGCATGTTCCTGGAATGCAGACGTAAGTACCTACCAGAAGTGGTCCAAGGAAAGATAACTAGTAAAGTGACAAGAAGGTCATGGGTACCCAAGGCATTGATGCATGTGGGGAGTGAAGGCTAGACTGTCTTGTGGTGTCCATCCCTTGATGGACCAGAGTCATTTTGGGGCACAAAGGGGAACCTACATGATTAACCCTTAGAACACGAGGGGTACGTGTCGGCAGCACAGCAAATGGTAAATCATCGTCATACAACCCAACAACTCCTTATAAAGAAGTTCCCCCAGTATGTGCTAATGCTCGCGGTGTCAGTCAGTGCTGAGCTTTGTTTGGTGTACCTATGTCACATAGAACCAAAGTTATTGTAATTTAAAAAACATGTAAGTAACCACTACTGGGGTTTTAAAAATGGTGTCACACAAATTACCATAAAGAACAAAAATTAATTTTAAATTTCTTTTATTTTAGGTCATAGAAACAAACAAAAAAAAAACACAAGATCTTTTAACACGGGAGAACTTTCAGGATAGTCTCCGCCTACAAGTGAGTGGGGAAAACCCACAGAGGGAGGGGGTCCGGAGAGCGGACGAGTGGCGGCATGCCGAGAGAAATTGCAGCAAACGGCGAGCGTGTAGGAGAACAAACACCGGTTTTAGACTGATTTACACCGTTTATATTTGCTGAAATCAGATTTTACTAATACTAAGGGTTATGCAGGTGCTTTTACTGTTATGGCTCATGAATATTAAATAACAGAATATTTATTTCCCCTCACTGGTGCTGGTGTGTTGCTTGCATTGCTTAGGTTTAAACTCATCCACAACCTGCCAATCAATATCCTCTCCTAACAGACATGTTAGAACCCAGACATTTAAAGAGACAAAGCGCACAGTTTGAACACAGTATCTGACCTTCAACAGCTGGTTGCAATTCACCTGCTAAACAGCAAAGTCCTAAATGTCTGATAACACATTCATTGAGCTCTGTGTCTGTTTCAACAGGTGCACCATCTGAGCACCTCTGACATTTAAGAGTTTTTAGTTTTGTGAAGAAAAGAGAAATTGCGTCAGCCTCATGATGCATTTTTAACCAAACCGCTGCAGTGTGTCGGATGCAGAAGCTGGCAGAGGGGATATAAAACTAATAATTGTTAATGAATTATTTAAACAGCTGAAACAGGAACTGTAAAACAAAAGCCATAACTGGGGCACAAATTTCCGTCCCTCAGGTTCAACAAATGCCGCACGGAAGGATGTTCAGAAACCAAGAATCAAGAGTGAATCTCACTGAATAGGGGTGTTTTTTCTTTTTTGACTGCTGATGTATAAAGAATCAGTTTTGCTCTTTGTTTCATCATAATTTGAAAATCTAGTGTCTCCATGTGAGCTAATTAATTCAGGTGTTCTGATACAGAAGTGAATATTGTCTGATGATATGGATTTTGCTGCACTGTGGGGGCTGTGACATGATCAGAAATGGTAAACCACATACAGCCCATCCTACGAGTGTTAAACAGTGAAGTTAAACCTCCGCTGGACACTTACAGTATGTTTTAGACAGAAAAGTCATTAACTATGTGTGGTCTCAGGAATGTAATGTTTTGAAACTTAGTTTCCAGGAACTTTCTGCAGAGATATGGCAAAAATATAATACACAGTACATCACAATATGCATTTTTTCTGATATTCGATCAGTTGGAATAAATAAAAAGGGCCATTATTTAAAAATATTGTGTGCATATAATTTTTATTTAATGCCTCTCACTGGGATAAAGTTAATTAAACAGGATTATGCTCTCTTTGTAGTGAAACATGCACTTGGTTAGTTATTTAAGAACTAATGATCTTCACGATACGCTTTGAAAACCATATTAAGTAACCATTTGCTACCAATATTAACATACATATTTTCACATAATTTATCGCTATAACAACAAATATCATCATATTGCCAAGCTACCCCTCCAAACACAGGGACAAAACAGATGAGTATGATGAGGAAGAATGAACCAGCTTGTAAAATTCAACAGACGTGGGCTAAACATAATGTGGTACGCAGCAATAACAACCTGCCTTTTGTTATTACAGTAAAATCATATTATTTTACAGAATTGAGGATCCGTGAGAAGGCAAAAACAAGCAACAACTGAGGTTTTTGTAAAATGAGTTATTAAAAACCAGTCCCAGCGCCTCGACAATGTGTTTTTTAGACAAAGAAAACATTTCAGTTGCTATTTGTCCCAAGTGTATGTTTTTTAGGCTGGAAATGAACAGCTGGGCAGTATGATAACATTTTATCATTATTGTGCTAAATGTTGTCCTTGTGATACACAGCATATCATGATCTTATCAGTACTGGAAGAACACTGACCAGCAGCATCTTTCATCACAAAGAGAGAATAATTAGCCCCGTTTAATTAGATTTATGCCAGATGTTTAAATAAAGAGTGGTATTAGTAGTAGTAGTTGTAGTAGTGACAGTAGTAGTAATATTAATTCACTTTATTTATACTGTGGTATATCGTTATCGAAACAGTGGAAAATCCTGCATCACCCATTCCTTCGGGAGCAATAATACTGGTTGAAAGGTGTGACCCAACTTACAGCAGTGACTACTGGAACACCCACAGACATGCTTGGCATGAAGAGCATGTTTGGTAGGAAAACTTGGCTCTCTTGAGTGTTGTCAGTCAGTGTTCGGCAGTTGTCTCTTGAAAGGTGCTGGCAGCCTCTCGAAGCACAGTACAAATCTACTTTGCTGCACTGCCCACATAATACACCAAGAGGGGAAAAACATACATATATATATTTATATATGTGTGTGTGTGTGCGTGTGTGTGTGTGCGCACCTACTGAGGAGACTACATTACAATGAAGGACTGTGTTTACCTCCTTTCTGTTGAAGTAATGTCCCGATATTCTCCATATGTTTGGTCTAAATAAAAAGTGTGGCTGCATCAGCAGTGTGCGGGCTCGAGAACATTATGCAGGATCTCTCAGCTAAACAGTGAAGGTCTCCAAGGTGCCTTTGTTAAACACAAAGAGAGACTGAATACACCACGTTAGTTGTTTAATAGATCAAGAATGGACTGCAAAGACTGTGAAGCTAAGAAGGAAACATATGCAGCATACAACAGGTTCTATGTTGAATAGCTAAAACAGTTTACCACATCATCCAACACTACTATAAATTGCTGATATTTAATTGTAGGTTTAGAGTACGGCTTATATGGTGGGGTAGTCATTTTGGTAAGAGAACTCTGAACCTTCTTAGCATTCAGTTATATTTTTGGCAAAATCTACAAAAACATAGAGGAAAGATACTCTTCGTATTAAGGCTCTTCATATTAAGAGAATGAAATGCTACTTAAAACTGCAACTGAGACAGCAGAGTTTCTTTCTTTTTAGACTAGAGTCGACCTACAGATGTTTGTGTAAATGTGGGGTGGTGACAGGTTATCTCCAAGTATGAGGTTCAGTACTGCTGCAAAGGCGACTGGAAAAGACCTGCATCACAGCAGACTTGTGGAGTCTTTTTCCTCCTACACAATGTACATTGTGTGTAGAATAGCCTATTTATGTAATAACAGGAGACTTGTGATAGCATAATAGTAGAGTGAACAAAATGGGGCAAATGTACATAACGTATCCAACATTCCTAAAAGCTTACATTTATTAATAGACATTTAAAATCAATGTTTCTATTCCATACCAGATGATTATATTTTCAGTTATACTTTTGTTCTTGTCAAACGACTGGTTTTACTTTCATTCCTTGAACAGGTTAAGTTGTAAACACTGTTCACAACATGTTAAAGGGCCTCACTTCTTCATAGTGAAGTTATAAAGAGTGTCTCAGCCCAGAATGCTTTTTGTATGAGGCACAATACAAGACAGCCATTAGATAATGACTTATTTACATATATAATGGGAACAAAATCTGTTCAATTCTGAATGTTGAAAATGGTCATGTAGAAATGAATTATGAAGTTTTGGTTCATGACCCCACAAAATATCACTGGTGGACATCACTGGAAAAAATAGAAAAACAAATAAATGTGTCTTTTAATAATGCTCTCCTCATGTACTACAGCCACACAAAAACTGGCTAAGTAATACAGCGTGAGCAGAGATCATGGCGGGGTGGGGAAATTCATTACCCAAATGAATTGAGCAAAGCTGCCAGTTTATGGCACAGACAGGGACCATTTAGGAAGAGAAAAAAAAAAATCATATTTCATTAGCAGAATAATGGCCAGGATCTTCTTGGCATCCTTTCTGAGGAAGGGAAGACAGCAGGAGAGAAATGGGGGAGGGGTGGATGAGAGAAAAGCCCTCCAAAAAAACGGGTGATAAAATGCATGCTGGTCATATTTAATCCTATATTGCCCTAATTAAAGTATTTGATACCCTCAACGATAAATGGGTGTAGCAACACCAGCAGCCTCTATTAATAGTCTTGGCTTGTGCCCTGGCTTCATGGGGTGCAATAACTCTGGATAATTTTATTAATAAAATCATCTCTCTCTCCAGACACCCCCCCACACACACTTCCCCTTGTGTGCCTTCCCATTTAGACATCAACTCCTGTCTTGTCCAGTGCACGCACACTCCAGCATAATGAATCACTCTAAAATGCACAAGTCCTCCTCTTCTCTCTCTCTCTCTCTCTCTCTCTCTCTCTCTCTCTCTCGCTCAGACACCACACACACGCCCACACACTCAAACCTCTCTGGCTCCTGACATGCTGAGCTAATATAGCCAAAAGAAGAGACTGGAGGTAAGAGGAGATCTAGCACAGAGTTGTATGCGAATCCGTTCCAACTTGGCCCAAATACGAGGTAAAGAAACAAGTTCTGGCTTGATCTGCCTCACTTGGCCGGCTTACCAATGTTCCAGCATGTGAGTTCTACCCGCAGTATCTGTATTCAGTGATTCAGTGAGTTTCTGTCTTTTGAATCAGACACTGCAGTGCACATAGAGACAGCTAAGCATTCTCTATAGCAGCGGTCACCGAACCTCCTCCTGGAGATCTACTTTCCTGCCATGTTTAGACTCAATCTGCATCTAACATGCTGAGCCCTCTTCCTTACTTAACACTCCAGGCAATCAGGGACTTCTGAAGAAGTTCATTAGCCAGAGCATTGCGGCTGCAACTACGCTCAAGAAGGGAGATTTCCAGGCCCGGGGTTGGTGACCCTGGTCCTGAATATCTACCCTCTATAACCCTAAAAGAAGGTTCAACTATGAAATAGTTTGCAAAAATCCCATACTTGAATGCAATGCACAGAAAATGTTATACTGTTGCATTCATATCAGAATTTCTGTTCACTCTGTGTCTTCCTGTATCATTACACAATTTTTACACTAATGCCTGTTACACTGCATGGACGTTTCAAGATGAATGGACCAAAGAAACTAGTTCAAAATCGAATTAAGAAAACATATATTAATATTCAGAGCATTAGTTTGTGGTAAACCAGAGGTAAACCGTGACTGTTTGATGTAAGCACTCAGTTCAGGCTATAACTTGATCAAAAATAGAGGAGAAAAGATCACCTCTCTAAAAATGCCTGCTAGCACATCTATTGAATTTCTAATTGTAGAGTGCTTACTGGGTGCACAATGTTTTTGGACCTTTTCAGATTAAAGATGCAGATTTGAAGCTTGTAAACGACATTTCATTTGTGTTATTTGAAGCTAGTTAGAGATATAACAATGTATTTTATATTGTATGTCGGAGTGATGCTTTCATTAAAGAGCCCTGGCATAGAGCTGCCATCGCTGTTTTCCATTTCTAACAACTGACTGAAACCTGGTTAGACTACGAGTCGTATTTACTGTCAGTGATGTATTTAGGACCTGTGTCTAGGCATGGAATGGTGTTTTTTTGTCACGAGATTGCTCCCACCCATTGGAAATCAAAATATGATTGTTGATTTCACTGTCATTTCTTGATTATGTTGTTAGTTAATATAATGTGCAAAGCCTTGAGTCCAGCCTCTGAAGGCCTAACCAGTTATCTACCTAGATACCACGGAAAAAAATCCTGATTGGACAATTTTCCATTTCGGGATTTCAAACCTTTTGTTTACAACCAGAACTTAAATTTTAACTAAGAGCTAGCATAAAGATTCTATAAATAAATAAAAATAAACTAAAAAATCTCAGAAAATATTAGACCTTCTCAGAAGGTCTAGAAGACCTTAAGGGTTATCCACTGTTTTTCCTTCTCCTGAAAGGTTACTATTGTGTAAAAATGTGCTGTTATTCAGAAAGCAATAATATTTGTATTTATACAGAACCACACTGACAACACATCATAAATTACTTCCACATACCTTTCCGACGTAGAGCGGCTCCGTTCCTGTGTACTCTTCCACCACAAAGAACTGGTTCCACACCCAGCCCCTCTTCACTCTTTCATGAGACATGAGGCTTCTCTCACTAGTCCTTTCAAAATGACAGGACACCCATCCCCAGCAGTGCAGGACCCCCAGAGTCACCACTAGAGCTGACGTCCTTCTTCTCCAGTGGGCAGCCATCTTGAAAAATTCTACCTTCTACATGGGGCGAAGGTTGATAACTCAATTTAAGATAAACTTTCCCTTCCAGTTCTGGCTGTTCTCGTTTTTTAGGTAGAAAAATGAAAAAAAAAAAAAATCCAAGTAATGAGCTGTGAGTCCTTTCCTCTTTGTGGAAACTATAAATCCGATCAATAGTTTACCATTTTGAAAATGTGCAGATGCTGCTGTTCTTCAGCACATTTCTGGGTAAGTTAGGGGAGAAGTTGGATCACTGCAAATACACACCATATTCTGGTGAGTGCAGTCAAAAGTCTTTGTGTTTTTATCTCTGTTTGGTTCCCTTGCGGTTGTGCAGGGGTTGCAGTGGAGTCACAGGCAGAGGAGTTCACCGTCTGCAAGGCAACAGGCCTGTGCCTTTGCAGCAGAGTCTCTGTGGGATGAGCAGGATTTGGACCAGGTGATACAAGGCGAAGACATGTTTGGAAATCAAGAAAGCCAGGTAAAGAAAGCTGTGAGCTTTCTTTGCCTTCAGGGTGAATCTCAGCAATCCCAATGAGGTTATGCCACTGGAGAAGAAAGAAGAAAAGAAAGCAATGCTGGCAATGCTTTTAGTGATTTTTGGAAAACCAGACCTGTGATAACTAGTGTTGTGTTATCCCATAACATTACTGAACATTCACTCATACATGTGTACAATCAAATCACTCTATTTCAAAGAGATACAGCAGATGTACCTGATCAGTTGAGTGAAATCTTTTTCCAAATCAGGAAACACTCCTTTCTGTGTGGTTCCAGGAAGATCCAGAGCTGAAAGGGTTTGGAGCTTTGGCATATCTTCCTTGACAAGGCATCAGCTGCATCCACACTTGACCTCCTACGATCTTCAGAAGAACATGCTGGAAAATGAGCAGCTCACCTAAAATAGGGCATAGAGAGAGATAGGGAAAATTAATGATACTCCTGTGTAATACCTGGGGATTTCGATCCAACTCATGTATCTGTTTAGGTATTGAAAAGAGTAGTTTAAGGAAAATAAATGGCCAAAATGTTCAAATCCAGCATAGTAGCAAAATCTGCTTAAACCTGAAAGAAATGGTGAATGAACATTACTTTGCATAACAACTATTAAAATATTGATATTCCTTTTTTTTATAGCCATTTATGAGTTGAAGAGTTATGCTGTACCCGGCAACCCAATCTATTTTTATGGAAACCGCTTGACCTGCCCACAAATGTGAGTCAGTTGATCCTTGTCTCATTGCCGTTGCTTTGTGCACTTCCTTTAAAATGAAAATATCAACAGTGTTTAATGCTGCTGCAGCTCCAAACAAAAGACTTAATTTATTCTTTCCAACCAGTTACAGACAAATGCGATTTTAAAAACCATTCCTGACTGCAGCACTCCGTTGCCATTTTAATTATTTGATTTGCTGTTTTGTATTCTAAAAAAAAAGGCCTGCACGCAGAAAATATGCTTTTAGTTCAGATAATCCTGCAACCATTTTTCAAGGCAGAATGTCTGGACTCAGCAAGAATCCCAGTAATGGGCTAAGCCCAGGAGCAATGCCTTGTGTGTGAGCTAGCCAGGTGTGGTGGAGGGGAGGTGGGGAGGCAGAAGGACGGTTATACATCAAGAACCTGGCCCACAAAGCATCTGACTGCCTAGCTGTGGCCTACGGCATGGGCCTTACACGAGGGGGCATCTGATTAATTGCATGAGGGACCACTAATTGGATAAACGCATTAATCAATTAATTCCATCCATCAGAGCAGCAAACCTAATACTTCAAACAAACACTGGGCCAGAAGGTGTAGATAAGCTACGGCCCTGTTGCACACACGTAGATCCGGCGCTGGCCGGGGATAATGATTAATGGTCTTTTTGAAGCCTTGTGAATGTGGAGAAAAACAACATTTAGCGCGGCTGAGGTGTCACAACCTCAAGGCTAAGTGATTGCGGCAGCAGCACACTAGCAAAAGCAAGAGAAAGCTCCTTAGGCTATTGTTTCGGTTAGCCTTTTGCTCTTCAACAAGCTGCGTGGAAGATTTCTTGCCCGGCGCAGGGCCCGTGAGCAGTTTTAGGTTTCATGTCTTACGATGCTTTTAAAGGAAGTTTTTAGTTGATGTACACAGCTCATATAGAGGAAAGAAAAAGCCAACAGATGAAGGAAACAAATAAGGCAGTAGATTCAACTGAAGTCCACAAGAACAGGACCAGAAGAACATTTTTACTGCATTTAAATGAACTGCTCTATAAGAAGAACCTAAGGGTACTGGACTGTGCCTCCTCCACAAAGCAGGCAAGGAGAGAGAGAGAGAGAGTGTTTTTGTAATTCAGGCAAATCCAGAGGCACACAACAAGCAGTATAGTTACACACATTAGCACACTCAAAGTGTCAGCAGGCCCCAGGAAGGATACCAGTAATAGCTTAGCACCGTCTTAGCAGATGTTTAATGGCGAGTGTGTGACTTCTCTTTGATCATCACCGGTGGAGCTTAAATTTGCAGAAATAAACACTCAATTTTCACCAAGGGCGCCTTGTTAGCCTCCTACAGTCAGAATTTGATATCTTTCTGCTCACAGGAAAGAAGGTACTCTTGTGTATTCTGATTCTCCATTGGCCAGTCTGAGTATAATCATAGTTTGTTGCTCTAACTCCAAGCTACGTTTGACAAAAAGGGCCTGTGACGCGTGTGGCATTTCCGAGCCCTTCTCGGCTGGTGACTCTGGCCACAAATGCACAATATCGCTTTTTTTCTGCCTGGAAAAAAAAAACACAAAAGAACAGAAGACTGCGACAAATTTTTGCTCCTTAAGACATGGCTTATGTTTTAGAACATGCTCTAGAGAGACTACAAAGAGAATAAAATAACATAAAACAACCACAACAAACACCACAAAAAAAAAAAGCAAATTCCCATCACATCCCAACAAACAGCACTACTTGATCACATATGTTGAACCGCAGCCCATCAAAACCATCAAACAAGCTCCGTTTTACAATTATTTGATCAAAAAATAATGTTTTTCATGTTTGCAATTAGTCTTGAATGTTTCTGGCGAAAGAGCTCACTTCAAAGTTGAGGCATGTTGTTTGTTCCTTTTTTTTTGCCTCAAAGGAAAACATCTCAGGGAAAAAAAAAATTACAGATTAATTCATTTCAGTCTATCTCCATGTTCCCCTGTGCCGTTTCCAGCAGATTTTCCTACTTGGGCCTAGCCATGTGCTTATGATTAATTATAAACCATTTGTATCAAATAGTTTTCTGGGTGAACATATTTCTGTGAAGTACTTCTCCAAGCCCAACCATTTGCTCGCACTCAGAACTCTTCGGCATTTAGTTCACGAAAAAAATAAAAAATAAAAAAACAAAGTGAAATCCCCACCCCTCCCCTTTAGCCTCTGACTTACTTCCCACTCTTGAAATTCTTATTAAGGGTACGAGCAATTTGTCCCTAATTAAGGCAGAGAGTCTGGTGCCTTAATGATTTGGCACTGGGGGGAAAATGAGGACTTGGTGCTGGTGGAGTTGGTCACACACAAAAGCCACTGGCCTGGGCTAATTAGCACGATGTCAATTAGCACGCTTGGGGCCGGCGGGGGGGATGGGGGGGTTGATACAGACGTAAGGCCTCCCTCTTCCCCCCCAAAGCGCTATCGGCAAGCCGGGTGCACTCATTCGTGACCTATTAGGTCGCGGATTGATTAGAAAACATGGCTGCTACTTCTCATCAGTCGCCACTCGGAGTGCAGAGGCCGTGACAGCTGGCATCCGCAGCCCGAGAGGAGACTGATCACCACTGAGTGATGGGCCTGGGGCCAGAGGCCCAGACTAACAGCCTCTCAGTCACTCTCATTCTCTTTCAACCTGCTCAACATCCATCCCTTTAACGCAAATCGCTGGACTCCATTGGCTGATGTGTGCCATTCACCATTAAACAGGGACAAACACGACGGCTGTGCAAGGTACATGAAACACTCTTTCAATCTACTGCTTACAGTGACATTTCAAGCACAGTCACCCCCCTCCACCCCCTTCAAGAAAAGTTGCAGGAAATGAAAAAAAAGATGAAAAACAACCTGTAGATTAAAGAAATGACCTGAGAAGAGTATTTCGAAACTAACAGCTCAAAGTTAACCCTTAGAACGTGTACGGCATGGAACGGTCCTGGCAGTGCAACAAATGGTAAATTGTCATCATACGGCCAAATAACTCCTTATATCTAAGTTTTCTCAGTTTGTGTTGATACTCAAGGTGTCAGACGTCATGCTGAGCTTTGTTTGGTGTTCCAGTGTCACGTAGAAACGAAGTTATTGTAATTAAAAAAAAACGTAATAATAAAAACCACTACTGGAGTTTTAAAAATGGCATCATGCGCAAATGAACATAAAGAACAAAAAATGAGCACATTTCTTTTATTTTAGGTTTTAGAAACAAACAGAAAAAAACACAAGATCTTTGAACATGGGAGAACTTTCAGGAGAGTCTCTGCCCACAAGTGGTTGGGCAAAACCCGCGGAGGAAGGGGGTCCGGAGAGCGAAAGAGTAGCAAATGGCGAGCGTGTAGGAGAACAAACACCGGTTTTAGACTGTTTTACACCATTAATATTTACTGAAATCAGATTTTACTAATACACTCAGAGTTCTAAAGGTTAAAACCCCTCACCTGTCCGGTATTATGTTTGCTGATTGATGCCCTGCCGCACTTTGCCTTTCTCCTGGCTCTGACAAATGAAAGCTCTCATCAAAGCTCGACCCAAAAGGACTATGTACGGCTTTGGTTATTCAAGTGAGCCTGGCCTCTACGCTCAAATCCCCTTGCTGTGCCTATTAAAAACAACCAGCTCTGTTATCTAAAATCCAAATTTGTCACAGTCGCTTGGCTATTCTGAACTTCAGGAACTGAGAACTGAAACTCTAAAAAAAATAAACACTTGGCTTTCAGAAGGGCAAAGAGCAATGGTGTTTGATTCCAATGGACAGATGGGCTGCTGGTTTATATAGGAGTCAAGAGTGCAGTAGAAGCACCTCTACTGTACAACATGCATAAAAGGCTAGCTGTGAAGGCTTGCAAACAAACTATGTTGGCTACCTCAAAATGTCGAACTGTTTTCCTGACCTTGAAATCTGATTTTATTTATTTTTAATTTTTTTTTCTCCACACCCCAGCTGAATTTCAACAATGCATGCTCCAAGAAAACAGATCGTTACCAATCTCAAAGACAAATATTTGCACTCCGATAAAGGGAAAAAAAAAGAAAGTCACAGAGAGAAAGGAGGAGAGCCACCCCATCCCCACAGTTATTAGCATTCAGTATGGAGGCACTCGAGTAGACCATCAAGGAATGCATCCGTGAAAGTATGGCAAAGGTTTCGGAGGAGATGACTGTACTCCGTGAATACTTAAACTGCTGTGAAAACACAAATGGACCAGTTGGAGAGGCAGCAACAGCAGCTTATGGGCCACCTTTGTCATCCACACTGTTCAAAAGTGTGTGTACTGTGTTGTCTTCCTGGGGGCCAACATATCCTCCTGTTTCTTTTTAAAACCCAAATGTCAGTATGTTTTTAGCAATTTCTGTAAGTAATTATACCCATCTACACTCTAATGATTTTCCTACTTGCTCCTTGTGACCCAGCAACTGTTCCCTCCTGAGTAGCAGATATAAATAGTTTATGTTCAATATCAGCTTATCAGAAGTACAATGAACATGAAGAGCTTGGAAAAAGTATAAAAACGAGATGAATTAAACAGAGAGGTTGGGAACACACGAGAAGCTTCTGGAGTAAAGCTTCTGGACAGACAAGCACAGACTCTGCAATCCTATGTAATCACTGGGAACGCTGCACTGTGCATTATTACAACAGAGAATAGAAAATATTTTAATTGTTTTGATTTTAAATCTCCACAGAGTGTCCCCTTAGGGTTGAGTCTTGGTATTTATTTTTATGGTGTCCCATGAATTCTTCCTTTTTACAATGACTTTCCTGTGTCTCTGATGCTTAGCGTACATATTTCTGATTTACTGTGAATGAATAGTCCTTACCTACTGATTGTTATTGTTCACCAAAGACTATGTTGTCTTTGTTAAGAGAGCAAGCCTTAAGCCACCAGAGTGCATATCATTTCTGATTTAAAAGAAGGAAATGCTTTTTTTTGTTTGCTTGTTTTTGTTCTTTTTTTAAAATAAAAGTTCAATGTAGCATGTTCATATAATTCTTAAGTAGAAACTACACAACCAATTTTAAATGAACTCCTTTTATGATAACACAAAAACCAATAAATAATACATAGTGTAGGTGCCAGATGTCTGTTTTACACACTGGAATTTAAAATAAGTTTATATTTGATATTTCATATAAGTTCATGATTCACATAATTCATAATTTAGGATTTATAATGTACATGGTTAAAACTTGGATTTAGTGTCATTGCACTTTGATGATAAAAATAGGTACTGCCACTTTAAGCATGTAGGTGCAATGGCTGCGCGTTGTGCTTGATAGTGCCTTTAGTAGATTGACACGGCTGAGAAGCCTGGAGTCTCACAGTTTTCTGACCGTGTCGTCATGTCATGTCTTGACAGCTTATAGATTTGCGTGTTTACGAGTCAGTATTTATTTAGAATCTTTTGACTTGTGTGTATATGGAATTCGTATCTTGTTTGTTAAAATAAAACTGCAAACGTAATTCAAGGGGAAGATTTGTTTTTGGATCCTGGAACACGCGTCAGCCACAAGACTCCTCTTCTTCTTGAAATTAGCTTCGGAAATACCCTACACATAGAATAATATATATACAGTTTTTGAGCTTATGCAAGACATCATCATATGCAGACATCATTCACTGTGCTGTACAGAGACAAAATAAGCATAAAATGCAATGAAGCAATGCATGTAAGCAATACATCAATGCAGAAAAATTAAAGCAAAATTTAAAATAAGTTAAAAGAATAAAAAAAAAAATGTGAAAGCAAGATAAAAGAATTCAGATGCAAGCGTATGGTTTTTGTGCAAGCATTACAAATAAAGTAAAGCCACTCATTAACTGAAGGCAGAGGAAAACAAGACGTTATTCAGCTTCTTTTTAAACAGTTGTCCATGAGGAGCTGGTTCCAGCAGCGACTAAATTTAATGACTAAAGGCCCTTTCACCCTGTTCAGTTTTAGCTCTGGGCACCACAAGTTGACCAGCCAATCTAAGAGATCTAGCAGACTTATTAAACATCTCAGAGATCTATTTAGGGCCCAAACCATTATAAACAAAGAGTATACTACTTTAACTGAATCTAATTGGAAGCCAGTATAAAGACCTGGGGGTTGGAGTAATTTGTTCTCTTTTCTTGTTTTTTTTATTAAAACTCAAGCAGCAGTCGTTTCAATCACCTGTAATTAGCTGGTCTTTTTGGGGAGGCTAGTGAGAAGGACATTTTAAATAGTCAACCCTGAAGGATATATACGCATGAATAAGTTTATTTAAATCTTGCTTTGACACAAAATCTCTGACCTTAGCTGTGTTCTTGAGATGCCAGAATGCGGATTTAGTTACAGCTTTATTGTGGTCACTGAAACGAAGATCTCCATCTGTAAATACAGCATGGATTGCAGTCTTTAAACCTCTAGATTCCAGATACACGACCTAACTGCAAATTGGCTATACACTGAATATGTATTATTTGGTCAAGAATATGGCAAAATTGGAATATGATAATGTAAAAATGAATTACGTATGTAGACTTTGGGGGGTGGGGGGGGGGGAAGGAAATTCCATGAAAATGGCCAGTTATGGATCCTTTAAGAGATTGTTTTGATCACTGTATTTAATATCTAAATACACATGTTCATGTTATGTAATGAGAATAATTCTTACTTCTGAATGTTGTATTATTAGCCTAAACACATAATTACCCAAAATAAACGCTTCAAATCACCCTGTGGCTATTAGTCCACTTCCTCAGTGTAGCATTTGTACAATAATGTTAGGGTAGTGAAGCGAGCCAGAAGCATTTGAATAATCATTTCAGGCCTTCAAACTGTTTGTGCTCAGAAAAACCAAACATTTGGAAATACGATGTTGATTAGGCAACATTAACCAAACACCTGGACGAGCATCGGTGTCTCTAGTGTTGTCCCATTCTTCCATTTGGCTGCTGGCTGGGCGCTCTTGAGACTGGCTATTATGCCTGGAATGAAGAACCACTTTAAAGCACCCCATGTCCAAGAGACTCTCTCTCATCTTGGCAGAGTACAGAGGGCTGGGTGAGTGAGCCTCAGAGGGGAGTAGCCCGGATTGGCAAGCCAAGTCTGCCGTAATGGATGGAGCATGTAGCGCGAGTGGCGCCGTGCAGCACGCTGCATTGCATTAATTTCCATGTTTGCTTACAGGACGTAATGAGGGAAGACATATATTGTCACAGCCTTAGAAAAGCAGGTTGGCTAATTATGCTAATTGCAGACAGCTTCCTCCGCTTTCCCTTCACTTTTCCTTTCTCTCCACTCTGTCACTATACTGTTCTCTGCCTCTCTGTGGTAACTGCACAGCCCTTGCCAAGAGAGGAGCACTTAGCAGGCTATCCCTTCCTTTTTTCTTTCTTTCTCTTTTTTTATATTCGCTCTCCTCTTTTACCCACCTTTTACCTCTAAAAAAAAAAGCCCTGCCACTCCATCTCCCATTTGCTTTCGACCTTTTACCTTTATCTTCTCCTAATCATCTCTTCACCTCTCTCTCTCTCTCTCTCTCTCTCTCTCTCTCTCTCTCTCTCTCTCTCTCTCT
>JBBPCZ010000115.1:22994759-23013820 GCA_037974445.1 Brycinus macrolepidotus | reverse complement strand
CTCTCTCCCTCTCTCTCTCTCTCTCTCTCTCTCTCTCTCTCTCTCTCTCTCTCTCTCTCTCTCTCTCTCTCTCTCTCACTACTCTGCACTCCGCCAGCTGCACAATTACCCAATCGCTCATCTCATGGGCTGCTGGCATGAGTGAAGGGCCAGACACCAGACACTGGCCAATGATCAGAAGGGCAGGAGCGGAGAGAAAGGAAAGGGGCAAGCAAGGGGGCTCCACAGTCCCACTGGCAAAGGCACTCTGACAGGCGAGGGAGGCGGCTGGGCAGCTGGCAGCTGGGAGCTACGCAGAGCCGTCACCATGGCTGCTGTCTGTGCCAGCCCGGCGTGAGCTCTCCAGGCCAAGTCAAACCTGAGAGAGCTGGATCAGTGTTCTCTAGGAAAAGGCTGAACATGATCCAGACACTCACAGTTCGAGTACAAGGGTGTAAACATGCATCAGTCCTTTCATTCTGCATCAGTCCAAAGATGGCAATTCAGCTGCCTGGGTTTTATAATGGTGAAATTAAAGATGGTACTACTTTCTGTTTTCCAATATCGATATGAAACCTTCAACGTTAGCCCATATCTATTCAGTAGTTCTCTATTAAAAACTACTAAGCTCTAAAATGAACTGGTTTTAAAGTGAACAACATCTATAACCAAGCTATCATGCTCAAACCACCCCACAGGAAAAAATACAGAGTCAACAGTTCCACATCACACAGTATGAGTATGTGCTATTCCAGGTTTGGATTGGATTCATTCTTTCAAGTGCATATTGTCACTGTCCAATGTATTTCCTTTTTGATTTCCATCTTTGTTCCGGACTGCAACAATATACTCACAACGTAAAGGTGCCATAAAGGTTGCTTTGAAGTGATGTCTTAAAAGAAGCGCTTTGGCTCCATAAAGAACATTTTAATACTTAGAACACAAGCGACACGGATCTGTGCCTAGGAGTTTTAAAAATGGCGTCACATGCAAATGAACATAAAGAACAAAAATGAACAAATTTCTTTTATTTTAAATAAAATCCATTAAAGCCAGTACTACATCCCGGAATGGCTCCACTCACTAACAGAGCAGTGTATGGCAGAGCCTGGCCTATGGGCAGGAGGAGCAGAGGTGAGTAGTATGCTTGTTACGGCTAATACTAGCCCTTCATTGTATATCTTTAGTTATATAAACTATATTCATATTTCTATTACACTGCATTTTACTCATGTTTGCATGTCACATTTGTGTATTCATCCATAAATCATTTTCGATTAAGGTTTGTACCAACAAGACCTAACAGTATTCAAGGAAACACCCTTAGTCAGGCTTGCAGCTGACGTTAACTCTTTACTCTTCCAGGTGAGGATAAAGTTACTAAGTACTATTAGATGACAACTAAGTGCAGAATGTAAACTAGACCTATGTGCTGATGTGTCGATAGCTGTTTTTAAAATAATAACTTTATTTTTTCCTCTCTTGTATTGTTTGATTTTACTCAGGATTTGGTGTAACTGTAGAAGTTTGAGTGACTGTGTGAGTGTGGGAGTGCAGAAATTACATATTATTACTTTGTCAGCATGTCTGGTAGTAAAGTATTTTAAACAACTGTCTGTACACAAATCTGCATAAATGTAGATATGAGTAACTGTGTGAGTGCAAAACAGTGCAGCATTTTGTTTCATTTCAACCAATAAGTTAATTATCAAGCAAGGTAATTTAGCCAGATTAGACACTTTAGAGTGGTGGGCTCTCTCAAACAAATGGAATATGAAACTGAAACCACTGGTTCCTGTTTGGGTCAGTTCTCGTTTTTGATTGCGCGAAAAAAAAAAGAGCTGAATCAAATCATTGTGAGGTGATAGTTTTACACCCCTTGCACGAGACATCATCTATAAATAATGAATTTTTTCTGCAGCCTTGGTTAGCAGTTATCTTGCACACCTAGATCTGAAATCAGATCCAAGTGCTGCTCAGTTAGACACCATCCTGGAGTTGTTATTCTCACGCCACCCTCAACACAATGTGGTATGATTTTTTCTTCCATCGGCTTACATAAGACTGTCAGTCAAGAGTCAGTGTGGGACGTGAAAATGTGAATTCCAATAACGAAGCAGAAGGAGACAAACACAACTTAATTAGGCCAAATGCATGCACAGCCAATCAACACCCTGGGAAGTGTTTTGACTCCCTTTATTGATGGATTCATAAGAGAGAAGGGCAATATCTGCACTAGAGACACAGGTTGTGATTAGCCCTGATTGACTCCAGTATTGGCAAATAACAAAAACACAAAGGTCAAAATGATTGGCAGGGGAAAGTTTACAGCCTATATGACTTCAAACATGCAATGATACACACAACAATGCTGGATGAATGCAGCATCTCTCTCTCTCTCTCTCTCTCTCTCTCTCTCTCTCTCTCTCTCCCTCTATATATATATATTCCCAAGTGTGAAATACAACCCAATGAATAGATTTATCATCGCCAGTAACAAAATGAAAAGAAACTTATTCGCCAGAAAAAACCTTTTAAAATAAACAGTGAACAAAATCCTGAAGTGTCAAGTGTTTATATAGGCTCATTCTGAGTGAGCAAAAACAATCCAATCCACTGCCACCGCTAAGGCGTGGATGATGGCGGTATTGAAGCAAAGAGACAAACGGGCGCAGATGTTCATGCAACGCTCTGACAAGACATAAAAGGAAAACCTTGCTATTTCATCATCAGTCTCTTTGAGTGGCATTTTGCTCTAGACCCTATGCTGCTTTCCTCTTTTCTTTCTATCCAGTCTTCCTTTCCAGCACTTTACTAACCCCCTCCCTTCATCCTTCTCACACTCCTGGCTTTCCTGCACAGTGCAGTTCATTTTCTACATGTCAGCGCCACAGCTGGAGCTCAGACTGTGTGCAGGACTGCACATCCCTGCAGAGACTCAGTCAGCCATAAGATTCCCATTAGACCAGCAGCCGTCACCACGGCCAGCCCCCCTCACCTCTGCCCCATCAACTCCCTGCCCCTGCAGCAGGTAAGGGTAAAATAACCTCACCCACAGCAAACGGATGAAGCCAATACCTTGGCCAATTATTGCTATGGATGCAACCAAGGAAAGTCTCCACACACAAAAAAAATAACTGAAGCCTGGCGGGAAAAGCTTAGACAAACAAATGCGCCGCTCCCTTGAGTGGGCAATTTTGAACAGATTTGAGGGGGAACAGCTTATATAGAAGTCTGCAGTAATTATGTGGTTTTGTTTTGTAATTTAATTCAAATCAAACATTAAAGGAGCTGTTACTTTCATTTTTTTTATCCTTTGTGTGCAATATAGATAAGATAAGATAAGAAAGAACTTTATTTATCCCGAGGGAAATTCTTTTGTCATAAACATGCTCAGTGCAACAAGAGGAATAAAAATAAGACAATAAAGAGTTAAAGAGTTTTAAAAAAAAAAAGTTGCTCAAGTTTAGTAATGTTTTAAGCAACTATTTATATATTTGTTTATTTAAAATTCATATTTGAATGTATTTTTTTTAACAATTCAATGTCAGTTGGCTGAATGCAGTTTTCTGTTTTCATCACCAATGTCCAGTGCGAGCAACGATGGCTGAATGTTCCATCCAAACAATATATATACCACATATACCATATATATCCTTCATGATTGGAGTGTCTCGCTCTCGCTCTTGTTCATACCGTTCTTGGATTATTGTTGTTACAGTGGAGGCTCTGAAGTGGAGCTTTCCACTTTGCTGTTGGTTTTGTTAGTTTGCTATTCATTGATTTATCCATATATCTCCCACAAGCATCTTCCCTGGAAGTAGCCTTCCGAAGGTGCTGAAAGGCATCGCTTCAAAAGCCTTTACAAGCTGTATTAAAATGAGAAATCTCAGATTCTATCAAAGAAACACGCAGCGTGCAAGCAGCTGGACTTCAGTCTGCAGATGGTTCAAAGAGTCAAAAGAGGAAAATGCATCAGTAGTGTTAAAAAAAGTGATGGCATTCATATATTGTGCTAATAATGCAATACTTTTAACAGCATTAGTAATTCAATTATTACTTTTATTGTTACATAGATTACACTAACATTAGATTTACATTCCGTATCAAAATTACTGACAAAACATGACTGTCCACATAAGAGTAACCTTTCATAATATATTTCCATTTCTACTTACATTGTGGCATCGATTCAAATTTAAAATCTCATCTTTCAACAGTATTGCTCTTTTTGTTTCATTGAGAAACAAGTAAGAAAAGTTCATAGTTCATTACTAATTGCAGTGTTTCTCCTACCACTACTGCCCAGTCAACTCACACAGTGTCTGGTTTAGACGAGATACACACATTATGTGATTATGTAATATTCTCTCATTTTAACCGTACATTGCCACTCAAATATGGTGTTGTACCCCAAAACATGGGGTAAAAAGGAGACGAAGCTGGTGTTGTGTTTCAGTGTTGTGCTTTTATTATGTGAAAACCAGTGGCAACCTGTGAAGTTTGCAGAAGTAAGCAATCAATTTCCATTCTTCAAGGCAGATGACAATTGAACTTCTTGAGAGAATATGTAGATAATGTTACCCTTGGTGTTTTTACATGCATAATGTATTCACTGTAACTGAATAATTCTGATACAAGTCCCACATGTGGTCTTTGAGGTGTCTACCACTCAATCTGAAAAAGAAATCTAGATGAAACATGTAAATGCTTTTCTTTTCACTGATGTATAATATTGAAGCATACATCAAACTCTGTACAACTATATATAAGGTATATAAAGTCAAGTTTCTTATATTAAGGAAAGAAATGAATACCGGGTGCATTTGCCTGCTTGTAATCTTGAGGAAATGCATATTTTCAAAGTGCATTAAACATTGCAGTGTGAGGCTCTCTGCTTGGCTCCACTGCAGTGCATGGTTCACAGTTTGTGTTCATCATAAAGTATTATAATAAAGATTAAACTCCATGTCAACTGCATTAGCATATTGCTAGAGACTTCACACAATGGCCCTTCATAAAGCGTGCCTCGCCATCTCTGCAATGAGCCATTACACAAATCAACAACCAACTGATGGTGCTCTGTATACTTGAGCTTCTTTTTACATGAGCTTTATCCGCGCGAGAGGTCCCTGGGCATGCTGTATGATTTCTCTTTTTTTTCCCCCATCCAGCGTTTTCAAGCCCTATAAATATTTTGACAGCCCCAGCCTACTTCTAACAAGACCCTGGGGACCTCGCGGGAATGTAGAGATTACAGGCAAACCCTTGAAAACCCATGGCTCCCCTAGAGGAATTGGAAAACGAGAACGAGGAAAGAGAGAGAGAGAGAGAGAGAGAGAGAGAGAGAGAGGAAAAAAACACACTGTATTGTTATGATTTGAGATAAATAGTTCAGACCAAAGTGTGAACTCTCAAAGAAGTCGTTAATGCTCTTCTGTCTGGATCGGGTTCTGGATGCCGCCTGCAACAAGATGCAAAATGGACCAGCCGGCCGAGTGTCAATCCACTCCGACGTGGCGGGTACTCATGGGAAACGCTGTGCAGATTGGAAGTCTTTAGCTTTTAAGTCTCCCGGGCTGAATGGGAAAGCGTGGTGTGCAGATGGCAACGTGGCCAACTGCTGCATCTACGCTCCGAAACGTCGGCATCAGACAAGGGCACATCTGGCCCATGCGTGTTTATCATCTTTATGACCTCTCGATATGATGACAAATCCAAAACAAAGCTGCAGCATCACCGCTCTGGCATACACTTTGTTTCATTAACTGCACACCTTCTGTTACAGAGTGAAGCCCTATATTTTCATTTAACCCTTGGCCTCTCAGTCTTGTGACATAGATGTAATAGTAAATAATAACTTCCTGACCTCTACCCACAGTATCTGCGGCCATGTAGCCCCAATACATATTCTATCTTTTCATTACACGCGGAGCAGCACTGCTCATTCAGGTGGCACCCACACCGTCACCTCCGTTCTACAACAGCAATTGACACACCCATTACTCTTGTCATGATTACAGCATTGGCTAATAAATCTATTCGGGAGCATTTTCCCCTGGGCTGAAAATATGCAGGCTCTCAACAAAAGCAAGTGGAAATACTCAAATAACAAGGCCAAATGGGAGAGAAGGAGGAAACACCCCATTATAGATGAAGGTCAAACAAGAGTTCACCGAATCCACCAACCATGACAAGTTTCCAAGGCCTCGAAAAGTTAAGGTCAGACGAAATGAATGGGATGTTATTATTTCTCAAAGCTCAAACAGGTTCATGTAGAACACATTGTCCAATTTCAGTATATATTTATTATGGTTAATATATGAAGGTTTCAGTTAGAAGTGAACTGTAGAAATGCTTTCTATCTAGTATCTTTCCCCCCTTACATGATTTATTCTTATAAATAACACATTGTTATCTTTTTATCCTCATACTTCCTCAACGGGACACAGCCATGCAGACAAACAATCTCATAAATTAGGAGCAGAGCTGATGAATTTCTTTAAAGCCTTAGCTGTGCATCTGCATGCGCAAATTCTACTTGGAGCCATGCTCCCTAACAAGCAATGTGGGACAAATATCAGCATATTCCACACTGTTATAAAATAGTAACTCTGCCCTGAATACACAATTAGCCCTCCCTCTTTTGCTACTTCCCCTCCACCTCCTTTCGTACCTGAAAAAAAGGTATGCTATAAAAAGTCAGCAGCCCTGTGTTTAACGCCCGGCCCGCTACAGGATATTCGGGACGATTTTGAGGCCAATTCACCTTTCCCGACAATCACAAAAGGTTTCCAGATTAAAGGAAGGTATGGAAGGATTATCTTCCCAGATTATCCTGTGGTGTGGGGGGGCGTATAATCCAATCTCCGATCTACACACAGTCCAAGTGTGAGTGGCCCAATTTCAATTCACAAATATTAAAATGTTCAATATTTACAACCCATTCTGCAGTGTGGAGGAGAGCACCAATTATCTCTTATAAAGCTCTGTGTTAATGTCATGTGAGGAAGACCGTTAACCAAGAGCCAAGCTAACAGGAGAGCCAAACACAATAAATTAAAAATGACTTTGTCCTAATATATATTGTAAAAAAGCAAATAAAATGTATTTACACTGCTGAATTCTCACATGACTAACATCATATTCTGTGCCTGGCTGTCATCTGCCATTATTTTAATCTAAAGACATACTCATCCACAGATTTTGTGAGGTCTAGGATTCTTTTTTGTTTTTAACATCATTTAGAATGAAAAAATCTGTAGTGTGGTCCAGGTATAAATAATGCTAACCAACACACTATGTTATAGTTTTTAGGGCAATAAATCTGTTTTTTTTTTTATATCTGTTTAGAGTGTTTATGTTCTTCTTCAATTCTGCTCCTGGAGGACCAGTGTCCAGCACAGTTTGGTGATGTTTACTTTTTTGCTTCTTTGCTGGACACTGGTTTAGATGTATCACAGTTTTTAAAACTCAGAGGACTACAGATTCAGATTTTGTTTAAAGCTGGAGCCCTTGGAGTGTACTGTTGTAATATTTGCTCTGTCAGGTGAAAGATCGCAGTGTGGAGAGCAGCGCAATATTACGAGGTGACAGGAAAATGATGATGCACCAGTGCCCTTGTCAAGCCCATAGGCAGCGTTGAGCCAAGAAAGGTGAGAAGAACAAGAGACAGCCTCTGGGTGGAACAAATCCTCATATCTCATATGGTGGAGAATGCAGTGCAGTAAAGGACCTCTGAATAAATCCTAGTGTAAAGTCAAAGGCCCACTGGTTTGGACTGTGTTCAATATGTTAGCACAACAATTTATCAATACGTGAATCAACAGGGTCATACTGGTACTCATGAATGTACGTCTACACAGAGTGTCTATGTAGAAGTGAAACTAGCACTGCACTCAGTCTGAGAGTGCATAATTTACAACATGCAGCAAGTGGGAAACCTATGCTATGGTTAGGGTTTTGCTGCCTGTGTTATAGAAAAAAAGCCCCTTCTGCACATCACAATTTCAGGAGGAAATGATAACTGAGTGGGGTTAATGAATTAGTGTGCCGTCTGCTGTTGTGTGCATGAATGAAGTTAGTTAATTAAGGCACGAAAGCTCTTTGGTAGCTGTGTACTTGAGCTAGTTTCAGTGATACTACCGCAGGCTCTCTGCAGAGGTAAGTGGAACTAAACAAATAGCAAGGCCATAGGGCAGAGAAGGAGAAAACACCCCATTATAAATAGAGGCCAAGCAAGAGAGTTCACCCGAATTCACTAAGCATGACATGTTTCTAACTCAAAAGAAATGGTGCCTCCAAATGTAGTGAGTTAGTGAATTAGCAAAATAATCACCTGCTGTGATTAGCACTTAGCCATTACCATTTTGGTGAACAGTGTTATTACGATGTAAGTTATTCTGTAGCATGAAAACATTATAATTTTTGCTCTTAATTTTACAGCCACCCACGCTCTACTCTATGAGCAAATCTTGCATCAAATACACATTCTCATGCTACTGCATGCAAGTCTCATACAAATGCCACATACACCTATACACACGCAAATATACATGAACACAAACAATTGCAATCCACACTTGAGTGCTCCGAATCATAGCCCTGAACATTGAGAGCAGCGCGACCCGCTGGGACAATGACAGAGTAATCTTTACACAGAGAAGACCTCCAAACTGCACGCGATGAACTGCTATTACTCCGACCACTGTCATTATTACAGTATTACTACTGTTATTACCATCATAAACAGCATTACAGCCTGCCGTACAGGCATCATTAGACCTCCCTCAGCGTGCTCAAATGGCACCTCTGGACCTGTAGGTTTCAATTCAGCAGGAGGATGATTCAGAGAGCTGTGCTGGACTGCTGGGAAAGGTCGAACCGCTGGATAATGGCGAGACTGCTTTCTCACACTGCTTTTAAAACACAAAATGACCACAACCACCCAGGGAAACCAAATCAACCTATTAATGTCTGTTTCTGACAATTTAGGCTTCTTTTGTTCTCCAAGCTTGCCAGAGCACAAATCGATCGAACTACGACTCCATTTATCATACCAAATATAGTCCTTGGACAAATAGGGCTACTAATTGTAACAAAACGACAGAAAATACTAAAGGAGAATTAAATATCAAAAGTATGAAAATGATCAAATAATTGCGGTGTGAAGGTGCACCTGTCCAGCGATGCTCTGTGGCTGGTAGTTCAAAGTGTTCTCCAGCCAGCCAACAATTCCAGCAAGAACAGAATATTTTCACGCACATCAAAGCAAGCATGAGCATGAATATGCATGCATGTATTCATGTATGTATGTATGTATGTATTTATTTCATTCCAACAGTTAAACCCATTTTAAATACTATTTGAACAGGATTAGTTTTCCAAGGCTAGCTGGGGTAGTATAGTTTTATGACTCATGTTTATGATCAATTCTCAATATAAATAACAGAGACAGTTACTCAGTATATGCACTGCAAAACTCACTCCAAAAGTAGAAAATATGTCAAATTGTGTACTTCACCTCCAAAAAAAGTGCTCAACTGTTTATTTTGCTGTTTTAAGTGTCATTAACACTGACACTGGCATGGGAACTTACAGTCAACATCAACAGCAAAAAATCTGAAACCTTTTTTTTCTATCATTTTAGGTTTTAATGATAGACAGTTTGTCGACTTGAACTGAGCCACAGAGAAAACGAGTCAATGATATTTTCTGCCTCCATACTTAGTATAGTATAACCCCATATTGATCTGAACAGATTCATAAGATCAAGGGTTATTTTCTATTGTGTGTTTAATGGCAGGTGAAAGGTGCAGGAATCTTTTTCGTGCATTCCTTAAAAATGACAGCCATGGCAGTTTAGGACAGGACTGAAATCACTGAGAAACTGCAGTAAAAATTATATTACCCTACATCCCCATGCAAAACTAATGCCATCCGAATAGTGCTTTAATCACTTTTCAGACGTGTTATATATTGTTGCTATCATAATTTTAAAAAAGTGACTTACAGGAGAAGGAAATACATTCTGGACCATTTTATTGGTATGTTCATCAAGTTGATTAAGTGTAAAGGGCAGTTGATATATTCCAATTATGTAAACATTATGTAAAAAAACGACAAAAACGGAGACAAATTACTTCATGTATAAGGAAAATCTATGGTTAAAATGAAATCTCTCATCTGAATCTATAATTACCACCATGCACATCTGTAAATGAAAAATAAACACATTTGGCACTTTTATCTCTTTTTCTCTTTTCTGATACTGTTATTGAAACCTTAAGTATCAGCCAATATTCTAAATTTCTAAACTTAAAAATCCGCTGTTTTTAATTTGTTCTTCTGAATTTATGGACTTATAAATCATCTGTTATGAGAATCATTGATTCCAATAAAAACAAACAAAAGTATTCTTTCACGTACAATCTCCACAGAGACTGGCTCAGACAGTTCTGCAGAAAAAAAGGTTCATGAAATAGTCTTCAAACACCACCTTCACCAACATCTGTCATGGCATAGTGGGCACGAACTCTGAGGTAAGAGATTAGATACAGTTCAGTGGTCAAAACATCTTTGAAAGTGTCTGGTTACTGCAGCAACTGTTTCCAATTCAACAAAGGAGTTCTGATCAGTTATGCCTGATTCACACGGCGTACTGCAAAGGCACCAGCTTCCTTCAGACAGCGCGGCCCAAAGCTCCAGAGTCATCTGCAGATCAAGTCTACTGAAGTACTAACGAGACAGTAGACAAAATAAAGCGATACATTACAATGCACAGATTAACATAATCAATTCACTGTTATTTTTCATTCTGGCAGCTTATTTGGTGCCAGGTGTGTACAGAAAATCCTAATTAATGCAATTTTATTTGATGATAAACACATATGCATAAACACACTTTTAAAAACAGAGGGGAAAAAAGGCACAGCTCAAACAAATAAGAAAGTTTTTGAAGAGAAAGATGTCTAATGTGCTGATGGCTCCCCCCAAAAAATGAAATATATCCATTGGGGACAATTAAACACTGATAGCATTCTCTTCCAGAAACAGGGCATTGATGTTCAGAACAAAGTCCTTCGTTGAGGGATGAACAGAAATAGCAGTAGCTATAGAACATCAGTAGCCTTATGAAAGAGTTGCACATTGTAGACTTTCTTAAAACACATTGTTTTGGCTGGAGAACACCACTGCACTGTGTTCATTAGGAATCCTTTGAGCTCTCGCTTAGTCACGATCGATATGCAGCAAACCCGTCTTGCAACAAGGAGCGGCCCAAATTGCAGTTTGTAGCTGACTGTCACCTTTTTGGAGGCGACATCAATGAGGAG
This sequence comes from Brycinus macrolepidotus, assembly GCA_037974445.1. Classification (NCBI taxonomy): domain Eukaryota; kingdom Metazoa; phylum Chordata; class Actinopteri; order Characiformes; family Alestidae; genus Brycinus; species Brycinus macrolepidotus. The sequence continues at coordinate 23,002,508 of JBBPCZ010000115.1, read as the reverse complement.
AGAGACAGAGGAGGCTGTAATCAATCCTGTCGATCAACGGAAAACCCAGAGTGGCCTAAACATTATAAGGCTTTATCTTCCTGAAGTAGTAATTCAGTGGCCGCTGCTGTGGGCTCCTCCGCGCAGGCCATCCTGCATCTTCAGCCACGCTGCATTCATCACACGAATGATGGAAAAGGTCACAAATAAAGAGTGGGGTACAGACAGAGAAAGGAAGAATGGCAGGGAGAGTAGAAAAGAGAGGACAATTATGGCGCACGCAGGAGCCTCTACGTCGTCTCTTTTCATTTTTCTTAATTACCAGAAAAAAATCCCCTCTCCTCTGCTTCATTAGTTCTTTTGTTGAGCAGTTACTGATGTCAGGGAGAAGATGGAGGGATTCAGCGGCAGAGCGGCTGGGGTAAATATAATAAATTGACAGAAGCTGCTGGTTTCAGTCGGAGATCAAACTCCTCTTTTTTGGTGAGGAAGGAGCAACGGGGAGTGGCTCTCACAGGCTACTGGGTCTCTAAGACTTCACATTGTAAGAGAAACTGACAAACTACAGAGACCAAAGCCTAGAACTGCAGCATAGACTGTGGAAAAAAAAAGCACAGAATTAAAAAAAAAAATAACAAAAAAGAAGAAATACTGTTGCAAAAATCATTGTTTACTGATCATTAATACTTCAAAAAAAAAAACTAACAAACAGGGACCAAAGCATAGAAAAAAAGAAGAAATACTGTTGCAAAAAATATTGATTATTGATCATTAATACAAAAAACAAGACAAGCATTAGAAATAATACTAAATAACAAAATGAATGAAGAACATGTTTTAAAATAACTTCAAATATAAAACAAAAGATGCAGCAAAGTCAAGAGATCAAAATGAAGTCTTTAGAAGCCTCTTAAAAACACACAGAGCCTGACAGTCTGATGTCCAATGAAAGAGTTTAGGAGCATGGACAGCAAAGACCTGCTCTCCTTTTGATTTAAACTCTGTATCTGGACCTGTCAGAAGGTGGTGTAGGTGTATTTACATCATTATTTGAGGATAACAGCTCAGAAATATGTTTAGGTGCACCAACATGCACCTGATAACACCTGCTAAGTGAGCACCATAGTTTTCAAATCAGTCCTGGTGTTTATTGGAAGCCAGAGAGGAGAGACTAACACAGGAGCAATGTGCCTCTGAATCTGAACCTGCTGAAGTCGAGGCAGCGTTGGCGGCTCTTCTGCGATACACATACGAGCCTCCAACAAACCACTATCACTAAATCACTTCATCACCCACCACACATGATCCAAATGTGTTTCTGTGGGTGTTAAGGTGAATCGAGGTGGTCAAATGATTTAAGAGACTAAAATAATGCACGTCAGTCTTTAACTGTTTCAAATATTCTCTAATGTGCATTAGAATATCATTGGTCCTACAATCAGTTCTAAAGTAAAGTGGCCCCTTATAGTCACACGTGAACACACCACAGCACAGCGTGTGAACAACGTGAAATTCTTTATCTGCATTTTAGACTTTACATTATATTGTTCTTGTCTGTGTCTCTGTGTGTCTCTGGAGTCACTACATAAGCAATCTCCTCCGGGATCAATAAAGTTTTCTGATTCTGATTTTGATTCTGAACCCATTCACCAAGTGAAGTAGGGGGCTGCCACCAACGAGGGGCACACGGGGAGCAGTGTGTGGGGTCGATACCTTGCTTAAGGGAACCTCAGTGATGACACTAGCAGTATTGGGATTCGAACCCACAACATTCTGGCAGGCCACCAGCTGCCCTTTAAACTGATATTTAAAAAAAAAAAAAAACATAAAAGCCCCGTGCAAAAGTTATGGCACATTTTATGTTTTTATGTTTAATTTTTGCCAACATGTTATACTCAGCAAATAAACTGTGCTCAACAATTTGCAAAAAATGCCACTTTTAAATTTGTTTTCTTTAAATGACTTTTTTATTTTCAGTAAGACAATCAACAAAACATGCAATTTGACCAGAGATGTTCAAACTTTTTCATATGCCTTGATGTGCAGAGACCTGTTGGATGCTGCTGATGCCTATTTTATATAAAAAAAAATATGTATATTGCACATTTTCTGTCCTTTCTGAAATATAATGTATTTCAAAGCATGTGACAACAGCAGTATGCAGTAATATAATCACAGAATGGTGTTTTGTTCATATTGTGCTGCCCTGATGAGAAATAATAAAACCAGAAAGAGATAAGAGACAAGACAACTAAACAAAAACAAAAAGTAATTTCCCCCTTTTAAATTACAAGTTCCAGTCCTTCAAATCACAAAAAAGGTGTCTGGTTTTGCCTCAACAGCCTCTTTGTCTCTAATCATGTGCACTGACCTACAAAGATCTGCCCTGCTCCTAAATTGTCATTCCTCTGCCATTATCTTATTTGTGTGTCTTCTGGCTGTTTCAAATCCTCCAGGTACTTGAGCTCTCCACTGGCTTCTGGAGGGGCCTCTTATCCAGTGCAGACGCTTGAGATGTCAATCAGGACTGTAGCATCCTCAAGCAGGGGAGCGGGAGAGTGCAAAGTTATCAGGGCCTGCGAGAGGACCCAAACGAGGGTCAGACACCATCGCTGCCTTGCACGCTGCCATGGCAACGATAGGTGCTCTGAGATAGCTCTGTCTTTTTCCTATGAATTAAAGTTCATAGATAAGACACGCAGCAAGGCCAGGAGCTGGAGATGTGGCTGAAACTTCATTTAAAAACAGACACAGAAGGCCGCTGTCTACGCTTTTATTAGCTGTACTCTGGCACACAACTCTTTCTCTGGAAGAGGAGGCTGCTTTGAAAAAGGGCTTGGAAGAAAGCACTACAGATTTCCCTGAACTTCTATGATGAAAATCCGCCAACTCTATTGTAACATTTTTTTTTTTTTTTTACATTTTTTTGTGAGCATTCACTACCTGTTAATGTCTATGAATGAGTTCAAACATCTCACCATCATCAGAGCCCAACTACTGATTAGTATGGCCTGTCTCAAGTGTACAAATATTTTAACTTCTGAGGGAAAAAAAAATCATCACAGACTCTTTGAATCAAGTATTTTCTTTGATTAAAATGAAAATACGCAAACCTCACCCCACTGTAACTTTTTGTAGGTTGCATTTCAAGGAGCACATATGTGCTAGTGTGTGTGTGTGTGTTTTTAAATAAAAGATTAATATAGCATGTAAACATTGTTAATGTTTCAAAATGTAACATTCAACCAGCCTGCAAGCTGCAGCAACAGACAGCAAAAAACAATGCATGTATACACATCAGCCTATATGGCCTACAGTAGTTTAGCCACACCAATCTCAGCGAAGTTATAAGAGATGTTTAGGCTGGACTGCTTTTTGAGTAAGGCACAATACAGGACAGCCAGTCAGAGATAATCTGCATCGATTAGTCTTAAAGGCATGGTAACAAAAACAGCCTGTTTATTTCTAAAGCAAAGTTTCCCAGCCCTGATCCTGGTCCCAGTGCACATTTTAGTGCTTCCCCTGCACCCTCTTAAACTCAGTAAGGGGCTGTTAACTGATTCACTGGATCAGGTGTATCAGGAGCAGCGAAAACACTAAAATGTGAGGGCAGTGAGCCTCTAGGGCCAGGACCAGAAAACACTGTTCTATGTGATATAAAGAGGTTGGATTATGACTATATGTAACACGTAAACACACAAAAATGATAAATGGGACTCAAGGAAAAAATAAAGTACAAGAAAACTGCTCAGTCTCTAAGATATGCTGTTTTAAATACCTCACCACTAGAACACAACTGCTGGTAATTCTGACCTTTACCAAGCGTGCAGCTGCTGGAACTCCACAGTCCTGATGCCCCCAATGTGACCATTACACACTGATTTGTGTATGTGTGTGTGTGGGGAGGGGGGGGTGGGGGGGGGAGTATTTGAGTGTGTGTTTCCTTGCTCTTTGTGTACTGCATCAGAAAGAGCCCCGCTCTCCACAGCTCTGTCTTGTTACATTAATCTTTACCAGGTCAAGGTCAGGCGCATTACAGCGGTTGCCATGTAGCCGGTGTAGCACGCCCACAGGTTTGGTGGGGCTCTAATGTAATTTAAGCAGCCCAATCTGGCCAAGCGAAGGCGCCCTCACAACGAATTAAACGGCGACCGCCTCGGCACCTCGCACCAGGCCAGCAGCGATCACCAGCGGGCCGCATTAACTAACACATTAGCTTTCCAGGCACAAACAATTAGCGAAGCGCCAACATTGCCGTGCAGGGAAACAAAAGGACAGGATTAGAAAGAGTTTGAGGCTCACCCAGCTTTAACTCGGTTTTAGGCTGTTGTGATTTAGGGAAATGGCACTTAAGCAGGGGACAGTGTTGACGTGATGTGGGAGGACATGGAGGTGCGTTCACCATTACCCTTATCCCACTCACTTATTTTATTTGTTATCAAGTCGTGAATGATAATGGTTTTGTTTTCCTCCAGCCAAGGCCGAGTCATTAGCAAAACCGCGAGGTACAAGGACTGAAATTCTCTTTTCATACAGCGGTGGTAGCTTTGGGGGAAATACAGCGTGTTGATTCTCGAAGCCAGCCTAGTGCTGTGCACCGAATAAATTAGTCATGTATTGGAACAACCCCAAACAGGAGATCTGATATGATACTTCTCCAGACGACACATTTTCTGACTTTTGAATAGGCTTTCAAAATCTAAATGACTCTAAATCAAAAGTACTGATGCTTCTAAGCTGTGGAAAACCTGCCAGTTTTTCATCCAGGCAGTCATTACACTCGTATGCAACCAGCAGAGCTTCTAAACCGGTGAAAATATAGGTAATTTGGTGCTGTTCCTGGGTAATGACAAAACAATTTCTAGTGCAGGACGGTGGACAGGAATATGCCAGGCCAATTGCAATTATGAAAATGTGTTACAGAGTTTCAAAAGAAGGAGTCCAAATTGTTGCAATTAGGCTACTAGTAATGACCTTAAAGGCGGTCAGTAATACTACACAGCAGCTATTGTTGGTGGAAGTGAAACCACATACTGCATGAAACATCATCTGTGGTGCCTAATCTATCTATCCATCCATCCATCCATCCATCCATCCATCCATCCATCTATCTATCTATCTATCTATCTATCTATCTAATGAAATGAGTGAGTTTGCGACGATATGTGGGCAAATTCTGCTGCTAAAGTTCACTCGATCCCTCAGCCCTCCAAAGACTCTAACAAACCTCATTTCTGCTACTATAGTAATGGGACATACCTTAAGATGTTGTTGTGGATTTTGTAGGTAAACTCAATGAGGACTTGTTAGAAAGATGATTAGGACAAGAGCAGTACAAGGCAGTGAGTGAGAACACAAGCGAGAACAAATCTGTCTGCTGATTTGTCTTTCCGTAACATACAGCATCTGCCCAAAACCCAGCAGGCACGGTGGCACTTGCCATACAGCCGTGTGTTAGCCAGCGTAAATTAAACCTACCTTTGTCTTTTTGGTTCTGCTTGGCAAGCAGCACAGCAACATGTACAAAGTGTTTGTTTTTGATCTGAGTGTATTTTAGAAGCATGCAAAAACCACACATTTCTTGTTCCTATCACTCATAAAAAAGTACAGGGGAAACACACCGCTTTGTCTGGGTTAAAACAAGGTATGTGTAAATAGCTGGTACGTATCAGATACACAGTTTCACTAATTTACACTTAGCCTGACACTTGACATATAAATACATCAATGCTGCCTCAATAGATATTATTAACACAGGATAACCATCTCACTACATAAACTTTATAGAACAATTCTATCATTATATCCAGAATGCAGTGACTCATAACGATGTAACAAATCACTGAGCCAGTGGTTGGCTTCCCGTATTTATATCCTTAAAAAGTTCTTTTCAAACACATTATATATGTCAAGTCCAGTAAAGTGTGGAAAAACTACAAATTGTTTAATATATCGTACACCTGAAATTCACCTTTCTTTAGCCTGGATATGAAAACATTTAGAAGATTAGTTGGTTATGAATGCATGTTCATTCATAATTCGTAAGCTGATATAACCAACTGACCATCGTGTGACCATTATATTTCCCTGAACAGTCATCTCAGTGGTACTAAAATTGGTGGAACTGTTTTTAAAATGCAACTCAGCCATTTACAGAGTTCTGTTTACTGCTGCTTAGTCCCCTTGGTCATATTCTACACAAATAGGTAATATATACATGTGCAGTGTGTGTGTGTGTGTGTGTGTGTGTGTGTGTGTGTGTGTGTGTGCGCGCGCGTGCATATGTGTCCAGATGCAACATAGTGCTAAATCACAGGCAGCAAACTAAAACATATCATTTGTAACGATGTGTCTAAACCCTGCGCAGAGACCCTATGGGAAGAGAGAGAGAGAGACAGATGGGGAAAAGAGTGAGAGAGCTGGCATTAGTGTACATGTTAACATAGAAAGTAGTCTATTCCACTCCATTCATCATAGCGCAATGAGAATAGTGTTCACCCCACTGCCAGCCTCATTACAAGTTCCTGCTGCGCACTACTGAAGAAACACTGCGCTGGAAACACACCACACCTGACGAAATGTGGCAAGAAACCAAACAAGACCCAAACTATTTCTTGGAAGGATCCTGTCCACGTCTTACCTCAAAAAAACTCTCTTTAAGCTTTGAGGAGCTGCACATCTTAAGCAGGTGTTCATATCAATTAGCCAATTAGCTTGGGTGCAAACAAGTACTTTTGTACAGCAGGGGATGAGCGCTTTTGCTTTAAGTGTGAGCTTTCAAGCTCCATGTGCCTATATTCTGCAACCGGTTCTGAAATGAAAATGATAGTTAAGCCCAAGGGTCGTAGCTCGTTCAGGAATCAAAAACAAACAGCATTTTGCAAAAATGAAATGAAAAAAACGTAAAGAAAGGCGCAATTTTTACCAGATAATAATAATTTTTATAATGAACATCATGTCACAGGGAACTTTGTTCAGGGTATTAATTTAGACATGCTGTGCAGCATGGGTTAGCTAGAGCCTCCTCTTTATTGTTTGTTATGGTCTGACCTTTCATGCTCTTCATGGATGAAGAACAGAGGTAACCTGAGCTTACTATAAAGCCTTTCTCAAAATAAATCCTCAGGCAGTTAAAGAATGTGCTCGACTGATAACCAAGTCTGTTTGTTGTGGTGCTGCATGTGAGAGACATTCATTAGACCTTCTCTGGTGAGAATGAGAAAAACAGGTTGTGTAAAAGGAATGAAATTAACAGGTTTTAATCAATCTAGAAATGTTATGTTGAAAGAGCAGAAACATTAGAATACTTGTATTGCCCAGATTCTGTTGCTGAGCCCTGTTTGTGTCACCATGTTTTATATAATTGTGATACTCATAATCATTGTAAACGAAGAGTTCTGTAAATTACTAAAAACTAACAACAGTCAATAGATCATCATTGTCCTACAAACACTTGCAACTCCAAAATGAAAACTTTACAAGAGAACAAAGAAGGATTATTACGTTTATGTATGTTAATTGGGGATGAGTATGGTCAGGATTTTACTAATATTAAGATCAATACAGATACTGATTACCGATACTGATACTTATCAGTACTCTTATTGACACTCTACATAACTTGGTGCAAACAATTGTCACGGGGTGGTTGTACGCATAGCGTAGAGGAAGCGAGGCACAGGCGCGAGACTCCATATATATATATATTCTTTATTACTAAACACAACAAAACAAGGCTCGAGGGCCCAAAACAACACACTACACAAACAC
>JBBPCZ010000115.1:22973636-22994659 GCA_037974445.1 Brycinus macrolepidotus | reverse complement strand
GGGGTTTTTGGGTTTTTTTGTTTTTTTGTTCCCCCCCCCCCCCCCCCCCCACACACACACACACACACACCCGAATTCCACATAAAAGGTTTTATGTAGCAAAAACAGCCATAATTCATCATTAAATTACTATTTTCCAAATAAATTCTCTTTATGTCTAAGAAATAAACAGTCTGTTGTTATTACTGTCAGGACAGAAATAGTCCTTATAACTTCAGGGTGAATGGGCAGCACTATAATACTGTAGACTGAATATGCAGAACAGGAACAACATTAGCCACTGGCAGGTGAAGTGAACAACATTGATTATCTCATTACAGTGGCACATATCAGGCGGGGTGGGATATATCAGGCAGCAAATAAACAGCTCTTGAAGTTGATGTGTTTGAAGCAGGAAAAATGAGTAAGAGTAAGGACTTGAAGAGACTTTGAAAAGAACAAATTGTGAAGGCAGGACGACTGGGTCTGAGCATCTCCAAAAGAAGCAGGTCTTGTGGCTACTTCTTGGTGTGCAGTGGTTAGGATCTACCAAAGATGGTCCAAAGAAGGACAATCGGTGAACTGGCAACAGAGTCATGGGTGACCATGGCCCAGTTATGTGTATGTGATTGAAAGTTTGTGCGATCCCACAAAGAGGCACTATAGCACAAATTGCTGAAAAAGTTATATAGTTATAGATAGAAACATATCAGAACACACAGTCCACCGCGGCTTGCTGCATATGAGGCAGCACCCATGCTGACACCTCTCCTGCCAAAAGTGCCTACAATGGACACATGATGATCATCATCAACTGGAAGCAATGGTCTGATGAATCATGTTTTCTTTTACATCATGTGGATGACCGGATGTGTGAGTGGCGTTTACCTGGGGAAGAGAAGATTCTAGGATGCACTATGGGAAGAAAGCAAGCCAGCAGAGGCAATGTGATGCTCTGTGCAACATTCTGCTGGGAAATCCTGATTCCTCGGATTCATGTGGATGTTACTTTGACAGGTACCACCTACCTAAACATTGTTGCAGAACAAGTACACGCCTTCGTGGCAACATTATTCACTAATGACAGTGGCCTCTTTCAGCAGGATGATGCCTCCCGCCACACTGCAAACACTGATCAGGAATGGTTTGAGGAACATGACAAAAGGACAGAGTGTTGACTTGGCCTCCAAATTCTCTAGATCTCAATTCAATATACCATCTGTTCCACAAAGTAGTCCAATCCTTGAAGGTCCTATCTTGCAACGTGCAGGGCTTAAAGAATCTGCCGCTAACATTAAGATCCAGATACCACAGCACACCTTCAGAGGTCTTGTGAAGTCCATGTCTCAACAGGTCAGAGCTGTTTTGGTGGCAAGAGGGGGGCAGCAACTGATTAACTGAGCAACTGGTCAAAATTTTACCTGCTTGTCCAGCAAATTAATTTAATGCCAGACAAGCTTGAGAAAGTCATGAAACACATCCCTCCCTACACTCATCTACACAAGGTCCTACCTTGAAATGGTATTCACTTCATCCCTAACAGCATCCAACAAGTCTGTCAAAGGGTGGCAAAAGATTACGACAAATGATCCATACGAAGCACACACTTGTACTCCACTTACAGTCTATACGTCCCTTCCCCTTATTGAATTACTTTAAAAACAGCGTGTAAGATAACTGATATCCACCATGAGGAAACCTGCATTTAGTACATACTTTACTTTTAATGTTCTACCATCCAGGCAATGAGTCAGTCACTGCTTAAATCTACTGTCATGGCAAGGATCCAGATATTTAATTCCCCATAGTAAAACATTCTGTCTCAACTTCTGCGGCTTGCTAATTAGCTTTACCCCAGTGGCATGGTAGAAACTTCAGTGTTCATCTTTCTTTTGGAAGAGTCTAACCCCTGGGAAAATGTAATATCTTTATCAGAATTCTTTGGAAGCAGAAATATAAATGGAATAGAGCACATAAACACAACCACGGCGTCAAATTAACTCCAATGACTTGCTAAATGCTGGTAAATATTTATATATACCTGGTATATTTACTTTGTGTACCAGATACTGTGGTGGATGAGTTTACATAAGGTACATGGAATCAGCTTTAGCTAATGCTAACATTGTTGAAGGCAAAGATAAAGAGCTCCTAGTGAGTCGAACTACACAGACAAACCTAATAAAACTTAGATACACAGACCAAACTGGATGTTCAAAAAGTGACAGAGACAGGAATGTAACTTAGCTACTTGGCTCATTTTCTGCGATACAAGAGTACAGCAGTGTAACCCATTATAATTTTGTTTAAAAATTAATGGTAATCAAGTTTAATGTATATTTACTAAACTAAACTAAAAAACTAAACAGTCTAAAAACTAAACATCATCATCTTCATTTTCATCATCATTATTATCGTCATCATCATCATCATCATCATCATCATCACTAGTAACAGCAGTATGATAGTAGTAGTATAGGTGACTGGCAAGATCAGGGGAAACGGGGGTGATGATGGGGTGATGCAGGACCCTCAAATTTCAAAATAAATTAACTTAAAATGTGAAAATGAGAATGAGTACTGTATTGATGTGTGTTGTTTGTGGACACTGTTGTACGTGTTCTTCAAATTAAAAGCGTGCACCCAACTTAAAACATCTTCCCACGAGATGTTTCAGTACTTGAATTTGGACATCTATCGATACCGATACCGGTGCACCTTTTTTCTTGATGATGATGATGATGATGATGATGATGATGTTGATGATGATTACTATTATAATTATTATTATTATTATTATTATTATTATTATTATTATTATTGGGGGCCAACCACTGTAGGTGCAGTCACCTGTTGTAAATTCTTTGTATTGCCATGAGAGTCTATGGCAGCCTATGGAGTCACTTGGTGGATTCTTACAAAGTATCAAGGCACCAAATTTGAGTCAACCCATTCCTATCTCTAGCACCACCAAGAGGTCAAATTTCAAGGTATCTTTTGCTTATAACTTTTGAACCATCCTAGAGCTGTGATCATATCTCCCGGTATCTAAGTAAAACTGTAAAACACTTGCTGCAGAACAAACACCACAGGGTGATAATGTTGGAGATGTAGGTTTGTATTTTTTTGTTGTTTTATCTTTTCCTTTCATGAAGTGGTTGCTGTATGAGCATTGTCAGACTCTGCTCCACTAAACTTAAGACAAGAGGTTTTTGATCCATGCCTGCCGGGTTTTTGAACTTCTCCCCTTTGTGTACCACTATTGGTACTCAAACTCAAAACTTGAACTCAAAAGTGAGCTATGTCAGATCAGATTTTCCTGACTGTACTTCCTATCTACTCAGTAGCTGGTAAATTTGGGCCTCCAGCAGACACTTTTTCAGGTGGACTGCAAAGTTCATGTTTCACAACACAAAGAAATGGAACTATTATCCAAACATATACTCAGAGAAGCACAGGCATGCAGACACAGATAGTCAACTCACCACACACAAACACACACACACACACACACACACACACACACACACACACACCATTAAAATGTCCTTTGACTTTAGTTATATTTGAATAAGATAGCAAAAATTCCAAAAGCTTCATATTTTTTATTTTAATTGGAAAAACGTGGTGTGAGAAGCCCAATTAGGTGTGTGTGAGTGTGGGGGTGGGCATAAGCGGTGTGTGCCTTACTGTTGATGTGGATAGAATAAACTGTACATAAACTTTTTCAGCATTATAATACTAACTCATAATGTTAACTTTTACTTATAATGTTACAACTTACAATACTAACTTTTTCAACATTATAATACTAATGTGTGTGTAAGCTGAAGATTTCCAAAATGTTTCATATGCATGTATGTGTTTGTGCATTTTTACAGTAAAAAAGAGAATTTTGTAACATATTTTCTGATTTTTTTTTATATATATTTTTTTTTATCCAAATAGTTGGTTAAGTTATAAAGATAATCTTTTTATAAGATTAAGTAGGTTGTGCTGAAAAAAAGGATATGGGACACTTACATTACACATTGTTTACGGCTTTAAATATTAGAAAACAAGTAATGCATAAACAGGGTTCCAAGGGTTACGTTGAAGGAGGCACTACAGAGGCAGTTCAGTTCACCAGCAAAATTGCAGCTAATAGGCTGAAGCTCAAATTCTATAGAAGTGATAATAACACTGAATGAGGGGGGAAAAAAAAACAGAGACTTCTAAACAACTCACCGTGTCCATGCCCCGCACCGCATGCCTGCTGACATTTTCCATGTAATAGAATTTTCTGAACACTATTTTCTTGCCTCTGCAAGAACCATTTGTGAAGCCATGAGACCTTGGTGGAGTATTGAAAAATCTGCAAGCAACACTCAAATTTGCTTGTGCAAATTCTTCTGACAATACTAAAGGCCAAGTCTGTTCACCCAGACATTCTGAAGAAGACAAATGGCCACATTTTTATGTGGAAAGCAGTGGATGGCGCACGCGGCTCTCTATCACTACAAAATGATGCAATTCTGGCCGCAAATAGGGTGGCGTGTTAGTTGTTGAATTATTTAAGTGACAGACAGTTGACGTGGGTGGAATAATTGATATCAATCACAGCTGGTTACGAGGCGAAGGCCCAGACATGCTTTATTTTGTCACGGCGAATCAAGAGTGAGTAATCTGATTGCTAAAGTCAAACAGCTGTGACAATCAGTCCGACACAGTAAAACACACGGTCGAATCAGGCTGTGGGATAGGACAGTCTATGGCATACGGCTACTGGATAAACCCTTAATCACAAGTGGAGGTTTTGAGGTATTGTGTGCCACTCATGGACTGTCAGCAAGAGACAATCCACCATTTCTGGGAGCAGCAGGCTGATGTTTTAGCTCTGTTAGTGCCACAATAAAGCTTGCCATTGCCTCCTCATTCTAAGATCAAGGCAGAAAAGGAAAAGAGGAAAAATACAGTGCCATAATCACATCTGCATAATTGCGTTGTTTATCCCATCCGAACTCAGAACATTCCTGACTTCCGCTTTTATTTCATTCTCAGCAGCTGAAACACAATCTGAGCCAATTGCCCAAGATGAGAGCGCCAGAGCTAGCAGGCATAGAAAGTGCTTAATCAGCCAAATGCTCCTAATGTAAATCAAAATTGTAAGATTGTATTTTTCATGTGATTGACATATAAAGCCACCCCCGACACACACACATAGAAAAGGCCTTCCTTGTGATCCTCTCCTCAAGGCCTCATCTCAGGCTGACTCCTGATGGGAGAGCAGCTCAACAAGCAGCTCAACTGCTTTATCCTTCTAAGTCTGAAACTACTGTTATTGAGTTATTCAAGGATGGCTGACTAAGTCTAGGAGACTGTGGCAATATCTGGGAAAGAAAAAAAAAAAACAACAGCTCACGAGGCAATCTCCTACCTGTTCGACTAATCAACTCCTCTCGCCGCGTGTGCGCCCAATGGGGCTCCTGACACACAGAGAACCCCTTTTTCAAGTGTGCTGCAGTAAATGTTTGGCATTTCCTTCCCACTTGTGAATCCAATCACGCACCTGAAGCTAAACCTGCACTCTAAGCTTCGGCAGAAATGCAGTCAACATGACACCAGATTACTGCTACCTTGGCAAAAGTTAATTCCTTTGTACCCAACCTCAGTTCCTGTGTACCGTGTGGCCTGGATAAGTAAACATCCGGTCGCAGCTTGGGTCCAGCAATGCTTGCATGGTATGGAGGCCAAAGGTTTCATTATCACACAAAGCAACTCAGACGTTTTTCTTTCAAATCAGTACTAACGAACAAGTGTAGACAGAGGAAAGGGGTACTTTACGCTATTAATCAGATGTTTGGGCTGTGACACCATGGCATGAAATTTAACTCTGTTAAGAAAATTAAAGCACACTCTAAGTTTAACTTGTTATCACAGTACATACTGCTGGGCTGACAGTTCCAGAACAGTTTATCTTTGGTACAACACACATATTGAGTAAGCAAAACATAGAATAGGGGAACATTTTTATTGTAAATTCAACACAGAAAGACCAGATATTAAAGCTTATAAAATACTTGAGCAAAATACGTATTGAGTATTATTCAGTTGAAGTCAGTTAAAGGGCCCATACTCTACATTTCTCTTGTAAAGATTTTTTAAATTTATTTCATGTATGACATGTAGATGGTTTCATGTACCAGAAAATAGTAATAATTAATTTTTACCTGACTGTTTTCCAAATTCTCTTTGTGATGTCACTAAAAAGGAATTCAAAAGGGGCTGTTTTTGCAGCTTAGTTGCCATTTCAGTACTGTATAGACAGAGGAGTGACTAACAGTGTTTACATATTAAACTCCTATTTCAAAATGCAAGAAACTTTGGTTTGTCTATGATAAGGGTCCTTTAAGAAATACAGTAAAAGATGTATTTAGAAACTCACTCGGATAACTCAAGTATTCCTCTTTTGCAGTGGTATTTGTTTCTCTATTTAGCACAGGTGCATATTTAGTATTCAAATCTGAAGTCAAGATTGAGTTTGATTATTTATATTTTATGTGTGTACAATATAAGTATTTAGTTAATACAGTTATTGGTTTTGCTCTGATCAAAAAGTCAAACAGAACTTTTTCAACTTTTACCCTCCCATCTGAGCACGGGTGCAAGCAGAGCATAAGCCCCAGTCCTTCCCGCCCACTTTACATAGATTTTTGATCACTGAGCATTAGAAGACAGTACTAAAGGCTGCACTAATATAGAAACGTTGGGCTTATGCCAACATCCAATATTTTTCCTGCATAATATCTGCCAACACCACTACCGATGTTGATGCCAGCACACACACACACAAAATTTAATGCCATATTTCATCAGCAATGGCCATTACATAGAAATGTTATGATTAAAATATGGAAAATGTTAAAAATAAAGTTGAATGCATCCCAAATGTGTGCCAGTCATCCAGATTACTTCGCCTCTGAGTGTAAAAAACCACACTAATGAAGCCAAAAAAGCGAAGACACATAAGAAGTCATATGTGTCTAAATTACAGGACAATAATAAAAATGCTCAGCACTACATTTGTGGTAAGAGGTTGATATACCATGGAGGCATGATGAAACACATTAAAAATTTTAGCATGGTGATTCTTATCCGAGTACTGCTCACTAAACTTGCTCTATGCTTTACACAATGCCTGAATTCAGTTCATTGCGCTACCTCTGGTGCACACTATTACTGTTAATACAACACCCCCAGATATGCACACTGCAAGGATTTCAGCAAAGATGTGGAGGAGACTGCTCCTGGGGCGTCAGCCCTTCTTTGTCTGGAGCAAAGGAACTCATCTATTGGCCTTTAAGTTTCAGTAACTTAGCTAAAGCTTATCTTAAATGTATGATCAATGTTGAAACAAGCCATCAACAAAGTCAAGCTTGCAACAGGTGTTTCTGCGGCCTTTGTGAAAGTGAAGCAATCAAGTCCTTCATTTAAAACTACAGAAACCTTTTTCCCTGGACCTTGGCAGATTAGGCAGATTAATTCCACAGCAGTGACTAGACGTCGTCTGCTTTCCAACTTTTCCCTCCAAACTCCATCAGAAACTTCATGAGGATGATGGACTGAACTTTAGATATCTGTAAAAAATATCTAATCACACAAGGTTGAACTTTATATATCTGGGCACAGCAGAGTACAGCTTACCTTCAGAACACAAACGCTGTAAAAGTTCAACTTTGTCTGAAGAATCTGAACTCAAATTTGTGTGCAGCGCTACATCTTTGCAATCTCTCCATTAACTAACATCATTCTCAGCACTCCTGAGAATTACTAAAACTTCATATTTATGAAGCTAAACACCATTAGTTGTATCATAAGGCTGAATTCATTCTCAGCACCACACGCACATTTCAAACTTTGCCATTGCCTTTGATCTAGTAAAGACTAGATCAAACACTCAGCTGATCTCATTAACAAACAGTGCAGCTTATCACAGAGCCACACTGAGAAATCAACACCATATTTCCTTTGTCTCTAGCTTTCTCTCTCTCTCTCTCTCACTCTCTCTCTCTCTTTCTCTTTCTCTCCCATTCACGGGGACGCAAACACACTCCTGAGAGCATGCTCACTCAATCATTTACTTACTCAGTCACTAAAACCTTTAACTGTAAATATACTGATGTTCATCTGATTGCCGTATTTGTGTTTTAGAATAGACCGAGTTAATAAACGCTATATTTATTTTCATTAAGTTGTCTTGATTTCATTCTAATACTGATGTCAAAATCTATATCAAAAGAATTCACATTTGTTAAACAAACTTCAGAACCTAAACATTAATATCAATTTCTTTAGTTAGAAATTAAAGATTGTAATATTAAGGATTTCATTACACTAATGTGACTGATTTGTTTAGTCAATGAGGGCAGACCCCACATTGTTGTCGCCTATTGGATTTTTATCAAACTGTAGAAATGGGTACTCCTTTGGAAATACTGGTCATTCAAAGCCTGGAAAATGCTGTTTGGTCCAGCCCTGAAAGTCCCTTTGATAAAAAAGCAGTCCTTTCTAGTAGGAAGAATCATCCTTGTGAACCTGATCGCATTTCATATAACACAAATTGTAACCAAACGACTGTTAAAAAGCATCAACCTTGGGAACTGAAAGCATTCTGGTGCCCTAAAAGTTTGTTGGACTTGCTGGGTTTTTTGAAGGAAAATAGGAGACTGACAATAGCTGAGACTGAATGGTCAAGACTGGCTGCCCATCTTAATGCACCCTTATTGATGGTATTGATTTCCCATTTCAGGAGGCACTTCTATGCCCTGTGGAAAAATTGGCTGTTTTGTTGGTTTACACTGACTGCAAGCTTAAGAATAGAAAAATCTGCCAAGGCAGAAGAAAGCTGCATTCTATTGGAAATATAAGATATATGATTTCTTGTCTTGAATGATAACATAATAGCATGAGATGTGACTTTTCTTAGAAGAGGGTTGTCATTCCCAGATCCATTCCGAGAGTAGAGGATGGTGACTGATAAGTAGTTACCCAACGTAACCTCCCCTCTGTCTGGGATATGCAGGTACAGCTGAGACGAAGCTCTACAGCTCCATTACCCTCGCAGGTTTAGATTGAGAGCAGTGCACTTAGTGGACCTAATGTCTCTCTTTGAGATGGAGGCCTTGCCACCTTTCTCCGTTAGAATACTGCCTTGGTCCAGCTGACCTGATAAGCAAGCAGCTTTGGATGCAATTTTCTGGCTTCTTTGAATGCAATGTTTGTTTCTTACCCATAACAAGGTGGAGGGAGGGGGAGGTGGGAAAAGAAGGAAAGATAAATTGCTATTCTTGAGTGTTAAAACTACAGTGTAAGACTTTTTTCCCCACCATATTCTGAAACAACTATGCCTTAGCAGAGCATCAAAGGCAGAGAGAGAGAGAGAGAGAGAGCAAGAGAGAGACAGACAGAGACAGAGAGAGAAAGAGAGAGAGAGAGACAGAGAGCAAAGAGTGGTATCTATCAGCCAGAGCAAGATGGAGAGAGATATTGATCGGACTATACTTTGAGGACTGGCAACAGGAGTTTGAGTCACAACAGAACCCACAAAAGATGGACAGCTATAATAAAGATCCCCAGCCCTGCCACATCATCCTAATACCCCCTTCCTTTCCCCCAGTGCTCTTTTTCCCATCCTGTCCAGAGCGATAGCAGCGAGCCATAAACGTCTTCACACAGCGCTGTTCTTTTCACTGGCTTTTCTGACTTCCTCTCCAGAGCAAAAGGCGTTAAGAGTGACAATTGTGCTCTGTGATGTGTTCCAAATTAACTTTGAAACCTAATAATCTGAGTGTCCTCAGTCTGTAATTTTGCCAAATAAAATCACAGTCACACATCCAGAGCCACGAGTGCTTATATTGTTTTCCTTTTTAATTGCATATTTAAAAAAAAAGAAAAAAAAGAAATGAAAGCCAGAAAAATCTAATAACAACGTGACCCCCCCCCCCCGCCCCCCCATCTCGTGACATGAACATGACATGAACAAAAAAAATGCCAACCTGCCAAACTCCAAAATGTAGAACTATCAAAAACATTCAATTTCTGTTCTAATAACACAAAAGAGGTTTTTACTCACAGTGTCACACCGGGCTGTTTGATTTAGAAAATCAATTTATTCTGCATACCTTCCTTCAGAAAACAATTACTATTACTTTAATAACACACATAAATAGACTGCTGCTGCTGAGGACAAACATGTATGTCTTACTGTCCTTGTTCAGTGTTTACTGTCTGCTGTCCTATACCAAATGTACAGTTTTTTTTAGGAGAGTCAGAGAGTCCACACAGTAACACAGGCTAGAAAGAAACTGATTTTAATTTTGTTACATGTGTTCAGGTAGAATGTTTCACAGCAACACAGATTTTTCTTGAGATTTCCATGAAGACTGTTTTTGAACCTCACAAGTAACATTTTTCACAAAAAGTATCATCCTCTCTGTGGCTGTAATATAGCACTAATTTGAAACATATAAGGAACTCACAGTGTAAGCAAGTCAGGCTGAAGTGCAGACTCCCTATCGGGGGGTTAGTTTTAATATCATGTTACAATTAAACCTCATCAATTAAACAACACAGACGTTCATGTGCTTTTACATAAAATCTGATCGGTCTTTACTTTCTATTCACGGGTTAATAAATAAACATACTATAGATATCATGTGAATAAATACCATGCTGATATTAGCCATTTTACTTTGTAGTCAAAAACAAATCTTTGAAAAATGTTTGAATGTACTTTGCCATTTTAAAATATATTGACTTATCTTGCTTCAGTTTTTCAGAGGAAATGGGTTGTGAGTTGTGAAATTGTAGTGGGCAGTTTGGCTGTGTTCAGCCTTTACCCAATGTTATCTGGGTATGACATGATATTTTGATTGATTTGATTTCTTTTTTTGGATTACTTCATGTCCTTTGAGTACAGCATTTCTCCTGGTTTAAACAGTGATGAATAAGCCTTTAATTCTGAAAAATATCAGAAAGAGTCTTGGATTCTGTTAGGGGTCTAAAGGGTCAAAGACTATTCAAATGCTAAATACAGAAACAAAGACTAACACAACAAACGAATTCTCAAATATTCAATTTGATGCCCAAGTAGGCGTCTTGTATTAATAATAGTAATCTTACAATAGTATTTTATAAAATGATCTAGCAGAAAATAAAAATGAGGCTTTGCCCCACTTTCACCCACAATGTTGAGTATAGTCTACTGTATGAACTGACTTCTGGGCAGCTGTCACTTTGATGTCAAACGAGCAGCCGTGCTATTCTCAAGAACCGAGCCAAACATGTTGCTGCATCAACAAAGAATCTTGCCCTGCTTGTCAGTAAACGGAATATAAGATCTGTCTCCTTACAGTACATCTGTTCGATTGCACGCACAAAGCCAGTTTGTTCCAGAGTGCCGCAACCATTAGCAGAGACTGTAGAATCTATAACAAAAAACAAGGGCCAGGATATGTCGACTGGGCAAGTCCATTCCGGCCAGCCGTAGTGTTAGCAAAATGTTGGATCTCACTGCCAAGCGGGAGGGAAATTGAAACTTTGCTGATTTACAAGGCCTGAAAACACCAGCAGCAGTGCATGTCCAACCGTAAATGGAGTCTGACAGGACAGCGGCTGGCAAAGCTTTCTCACTCCTGCTTTCAAACGTATGACTGTATTTATATGTCGACATGTAATAGTGGGTGGAATGACTACTAATTGTTTTTTTTTCCCCCAGAACAGATTGTGGTCACTCTCATTTATAAAGTAGTGTGAACACACACAGGTTTTGCCCTTTGCAAAAGCAATCCATCAGGTCAAGACAGCAAGTCATTTGAGAGCATAAGGCAAGTCTACGAGGACACAATGGCCTTTTCACTATGCCTCCGCTAGGCCTTAAGCCACTGCATAACGGTTTGCTTTAATGTGGAGAGAAAGGAAATGCACCAGACATAAATTAATAAAGGTTACAGCAAGTGATCTGATTATTAAAATGTGTTCAGGGACAAAGACTACAGTTACTTATCTCAATTTGCTTCCTTCTTACTGAGTTTAGGCTGGTGGCATCAGGTACAATGCAGTAAAAAAATAAATAAATAAATAAACAAACAAAAAAAAAAAACAGACAAAATGATGTGACAACATCATTCATTAAAATGCTTTTTAACTGCAAGAGTAACATCCCTAGTGGGAATTTGTTTCCCCATGAGAAGTGACCTGCTTAGCTTTTCCACCCTTTACCTCAGTCTACCTTGAGTTCAGAAGCAGAAACACACACACACACACACACACACACACACAAACACACATACACCCACCCACACACACACACCTGTTACATTAAACATACGCACTCAAGCAGTACATTAATTCATTCAGTTTCCAACCACTCTTAACTCCCATTTCCACAGTCAACACAAACACAGTTTCAACTCCTATTTGGCATGAATGATATGAAAATATGTTACTGTTGTCATGATGTGCATTTGTGACAGCACTGCAGTAGGGATGCACTGATATTGGAAATCTAGGCCAAATTCTGAGTCTGTCTTATCTCAATCATTTTTCTTGTAACAATTATATTCCGTATGTAATATACTAGACATTTTTCTGGGATACAAGTTTTGAATATTTTGTGTTTCGAAGGTTTGACAAGTCAGAATACACAAAAAAAGAGCACATGTTGACAAAAATGTATTAAAAACGATTACAAATACTCTTTATACTTAACATATCATAGTATATTAAAATTAAAAACTGTAGATAGGAATGGGTATTGTTAGGTTTTTACTGATACCTAGTCTCATCCTGATACTACAAAAACATCACATCAAAAGATAT
Organism: Brycinus macrolepidotus; assembly: GCA_037974445.1. Classification (NCBI taxonomy): domain Eukaryota; kingdom Metazoa; phylum Chordata; class Actinopteri; order Characiformes; family Alestidae; genus Brycinus; species Brycinus macrolepidotus. The sequence goes on along the minus strand of JBBPCZ010000115.1, from coordinate 22,981,822 downwards.
GAAAAGATTTATTATTTTTACTTTTTTGGAGAAATTACAAGCTGACATTCCTGCATTTATAATGAGGGAGGAACGATTGCTACAAATGAGTGGTGATGATGTGCAAAGCGCCCTCTCCCGTCCCTCCCCCGATCCAGTCTAGCATCGGCCATTTGATAATGTCAGTTATGTTAGAATGTATAAATGCTGCAGAAATACTGATAGCAGTGCTTTTTGTCCAGGAGCTTATCCATATTTCAATACTGTCCAGTCAGAAACCAATTTAGTACTGGTTCTCCATGCCCGTCCCTAACTGTAGAGAACCTGTGAAACAATTCAAATTCAAAACAATAAAAAAAAAAAAATCTAATTAAAGCAATGATTTCATGCCCATTATGCCACTCCCCTATATAATTTTAAATAAAAAATCCATTGCTTGATTTTTCCTTTGGTTCCTATTTAAAGTAAATTAGATTAAATTAGATAAATGTTATTATACTTGCACAGGCCTTGACACTAAACTTTTTTTCTTTGTTGTTCGCTGATTATTTAACAGCCACGGGCTCTCACATAAGCTTGTGCGACCAAATACTGACTACTGTTCCTATCGTGTGAAAGTACAGACAGCCGGATGTGCATGCAAGCACAGGCGCAAGCAAATTTTAACTTTCAATTTACTCAGATTACAACTTATCATGAAAAGTTCGAGACAGGAGAAAGAGATGGCGGCGTTAAGAAATTAAGTTCTTTCTTACCAAAACCTTCTCCAGGAGGGTAACTCTACTCCAGTAAAAGAAACAACAGAAACTGCACACGCCTGTTGCAGTAACAGGTGGAGAAGGAGGAAAAGGCGGAGGAAAATCTACACAAAAACGGCCGCAGGAAGGTTCTCAGATTTCACTAAATTGAATGAAATGCGTAATCCGCCACATATGTATTACCTCTACCCACTATTGCGTGATCCTCTAACATTTTCTGCAGCATCCCTCAGATATATATGCATGCGGAGGAGAAGCGCATTTCACCATGCACGCGTCACATAAACAGCGAGTTTAGGCTCATGCAGCAGTTCTGTTCCTAACACCCTGGCAGAATGTGTACAGTCTGTGCCTTAAATTGGGACCTAAGGTTTAGTACATCAGGCTTGGAAAGTCCTCTCTTCTGTTCTCCTGAGATCTGACTACTACCCCAAAGTAAAGCACACCTAACATTGTTAAAAAGTAAGGTAAATAATATTTCCCAACTTTATTTACTGATTCATAATTAATGTAGGTTTCTAAACAAATTTTAAAGTAAACATTGACGAAAAAGATCATATTGTATTGCAACGCTTGTATCGTGACATGTAGCATATCGTGAAGCTCCTGCCACACACACACACACACACACACACACACACTCCCTAAATGCTTTGGAAGAATTGCCTAGTTATACACTCCTGACTGACCTGTAACAATAGCCATTGATCTTGTCCGCTCCATAGACCAGCAGTGCTAGCCTCGCTCTCTCACTCTGTTTGCCATCCTTCAACAATTAACCAAACCAAACCTGACCATGCATTCATTACCGAACCAATGCCCACGGCACCTTGGGATGGGGGCACTTTCAGTCACTGCGCCCGTATTTACCCGGAACCGGGTACTCAAATATTCAATCAGGGAGGAGAAAATTGCAATGCGCCTTATCTGCTATGGCTGCTCGGCAGAGAGGGGGAGAAGAGAGGAGTAAATATCGCAGACCTTTCCCACCTCCTCCATTCATCTCCCATAATCCTCTTTTCTATTGCTTTGCCCTCCTGAAATTACACACTAGGATTGATATTTGCCATTACAGCCAAATAGGCATGAGGCACGACAGAGTGACCACGAGCAAGACCGGGAGGAAGAGTGGACCGTGGAACTGCAAGACCAGCACTGCCCTATTATGATCGCCAGTGTGCTAATAGTCAACCTGGCAAAAACAGGCAAAAGAGATATATTGTCCTCTTTTTTGTAACAGATTCCAAAATAGCTTTTTGATTATAGTTCTAACAGCTCGCTCGCTGTTTTGCAGTAATTTTTCAAACAATGCAGGCAGAGGAGAATGATGTTAAAATTTGAGAGCGTACTGCTTACTGCTGTGTGTAATTATTATCATAGAACAGGTTTCTAACAGGCCTCTGGAGAAACATATGAGGTTTTACTGGCAGACATTTCTGAGGCTGAGCTTATGAGGAGAACAGAAAAAATGTTTTTTCAATGTATTGCTTTTATTAGCTCAATAACTATTCACTGAGAGAAGTCCAAAGCTTTAGATATGACAAAGAAATATTTTGAGTGGATCTAATTTAACTGTATACTAGCAGACCCAGGAGGACTTTCGGTGAGGAAGCTTTTTCTCACGTCTTCATTTCTTGCCAAAGTTGCTTGCATTCCCTTCAAAACAAACTACCGGCAACTTTTTAAGCAAGAGACACAAGTCATTGTTTTCTTTGTGTGTGTGTGTGTGTGTGTGTGTGTGTGTGTGTGTGTGTGTGTGTTTTGATGAGACCACAATCAAAAAAGCTGAATAAAGAAAATTTCCCATTTTGTGGAATGAGCTCCAGTGTCTTTGGAACAGATTTAGGCAGAGCGGCTTTGTGGGGCTGCCACAGTAAGCTGGATCATCATGTCATTTGCTGATTAGGCCTTTGTCAAGTCGCTGTCGCTCCCGAGCGGAGGCCACGCGCTGCTGCTCCGGCACTGCCTGGAATGCGCCTTCATCCAATCCGCAGCACATGGCTCCTTTTTGGAAGCTGCCAAGCCCTGCCGCAGGAGGGGGCGAGCCAGCGGCGTTTGCCTCCACGCTCACGCCGGCCCAGTCTGGTGGCACTTGGAACGAAGAATTAAAACTCACTCGTTTTCTCAACAAGCGCTCCCACGATAGCTCTCCACTTTGAGTAGCAATTAATGTGTTTTCTTGCTCAGTGGCTTGTCAAACACATTAATCTGTGGCAAGGGAGTGGGGAGAATAAGCAGAAGCAGAAGAAGCTGAAGAACAAGAAGAAGAAAAAGAAGAAGAAGAAGAAATAGAAGAAGAAGAAGTAGAAGAAGAGAGGCAGAGAGAGACAGAAACGGAGAAAGAGGTGGGGTGTAAAGTGGAGAGAGGAGTGGTATTTTTAGAAATCATTTGTCTGTCAGATTTAAGGCAAATATAGCTCAAAAACAAGTCTTCCTCATGAATGCGAGTGAGGCGCTTTGAAACAGTCTTGAAAGGCAGGTTCTCTTTGAGTTCTCTGTTTCAACGTCCACAGCCTTTCATCCAAGCTATAAGCACTTGTGGAGTGATGTGAGCACACTATATTTCTAATACCAAATCAGCAAAATGAATTCGACCTGACAACTACCTTTCATATTAATCGAAACCAGATAAAATGACCATCTAACAAGGAAATGTACAGGAAGGGCTTTACATATACTGACTTCAAGTGATCACAGCAATACCAGTTCAACTGTGTCCTGTACCACTGGGAAAGTATTTATTATATAAGATACCATAAATGAAATGCAAAGAGAATTAAGAAGTAGGGGATATCAGGGAGGGTTGTGACACTTTTTGTACCAGTCTCCTTAACTCGGTGGTGTTCTTTGCAATACTTTTGGATTTGGTATTTATGATATCCATACGGCCATAACAATAAAAGCACCTGCCTAATATTGTGTAGCTCCCCCCTTACACCACAAAAAAAGTTCTCATCAAGGCACGGACTCCACAAGACCCTTGAAGGTGTATTGATGTGCAAGATGTTAGCAACAGACCCTTTAAGCCCTGTACATTTGTCCAGCATTTGGAGGTCATATCAACATCTTGAACTCTTTGTCATGTTCCTAAACATTTTTTTCAGTGTGGCAGGGCTCTTATTCTGCTGGAGGAGGTCATTGCTATCGTAGACTATCAGCTCGTCCCCAGGTAATGACACACACACCCAGTCATTTGCATGTAAAAGAAAACATAATTCATTATGCCCCCAGCTCCCATTGCTTCATGGGCAGTACTGATGCTCACATGCAAATTGTAGGTGCTCCTGGAAGTAGACAGGGGTCAGCATGGGCTTTCTGATTGGTCTGCAACTACGCAGGCCCTTAGTTAGCAAGCTGCAATTTACTTCATGTTCTGACACATTTCTATCATAGCCAGTATTGACTGTTCACTTGGTGCCTAATATATACCACCTCTTGACAGATGACATTGTAACGAGATAATCATTCACTTATTCACTTCGCCTGTAAGTGGTCCTGGTCAGTTGTGATATTATTAGGGTTTTAGCGTGTATGTTTGAAATTAGAATACATGTAAAACATCAAATTAAAGTAGAGAAAGTGATTATTTATGCCAGAACATTTAACCTTCATTAATGAGTGCTAACCAAGCTATAATTCAGATTTGTTAGATAAATACATCACTGTTTCATGCAAAGTGCTCAAACCTCCTCTGCCAGCTGAGAAGGGTGATGGACCTTCATAGCTTACTCCTGACTGGTAAAACTGGAGGTGCTGCAATTTAACCCATGTTGCCAGCCTTCCCAGTCACCCAAACCTAAAGAAAGAACTGGGAGGTAAAGCTTAGAACAAATTCTGCTCGTCTCTTCCACTTTCATTTTTGATAACACTCTTTCAATACAGTACATTAGATATACTGTATATACCTTTTCCCATAAAAACATACAATTACAAATTTCCCAGTGACTCGAAGCAATTATCCTGACCTGTGTTAAAAAGAGACCTAAGTCAACCTGATTAGAGGCACAGAGCTATATTCAAAGAGGCTGCCATTGATAGTCTCCATTTTGATAAGAATTATAGGAGAGAAAAATAACAAATCATGCCTGTCAGCTTGTGTTACCACATCAATTTGCTGCATCTGACAAAAAACTGAGCCAAATAGTCTCTCAGCAATTTGCTGATAGACTGACGTTTCAGAAAAGAGAGGGCAAGACACTGAGGAGAGATGGAGGACTGACTAGTTCACATTTTGGAAAAGATGGTTCCTGCATCCCCTATTACAGACAACATGTGTTTTCTGTCAGGTAGGGATGCTTGACATAACTCTTGTGCCCAGAATTCAATTCACCTCAAAACTGTGGTGTGTGACTCATAAAGAACTCAGGTTAACTGTGTTTCTGGTCTTTAAACTGCAATCCTTCCTTTCCCTTCCCTTCCCTTCCCAATACCGCTGGAAAGAGGCACTGTTTCAAACAGGCCATTACCTTCCTTTGAGCTGAACAAAAAAAGCACAGTCCAAAGCTTGTGCTTCACTCCATGTGGAACAAATCGTCCGGCAATTCAAATTATATCACTTTAAAAGAGTGATTAAAAAATTCATTCTGTTGCATTCTGTTCCATTCCATCCTGCTAAGCACAATTTCAGCGTTCACGCTCCGAGATCTGTACACAGCAATGTGCAAGACCTCGAGTCACATGGATAAAAGAACCAATCCCCCAGTGCTTTTTTGACAAATCCCCTAGGGACCTGTCCTTCTGCTCCAAAACACGTTGTCGTCAAGAACCCACGATAAACATTAAATCAAACCCTGAAGAGCTATGAAAGACACATCCCTAATTGACAGTGTCAAATGCAGAAATCTTATGCCTTGGTGCCCCTGGATAAATGACAGAAAAACAATAACTAGTCTCTGGAGAGGAAGGAAAGAGAGGGAACGACAGAAACAGACAGAGAAAGAAAGAGAGACTGGGAGAAAAATAGAAATATTCTCATGCCTGGTTTTTACCTACTGCAGTGTGGCAGACCAGAGCACCATTTGCATGTGCTTGGCACATGAGCTGGTGAGCTGGTGGCTGGGAGGGTCAAAGTGGAGCTATGAGTCACACACATGCACACACAAACACACACACACACACACACACACACACAAGCATCCGCACGAGGACCGTGTACGAATAACCACGGTCGCTTAAGCGCCCATTACGGACATAAACAGCATAATGAGTGGGCCCGGGTGGAAGTCACAGCTGAAGACTGATCTGGTAGATATGATGCTGTGGTTTTTTTTCCTTCTTCTTTTCCAGTTCAGTGACACAGAACATGAAATTAATGCAGGAGGTGACGGCCCCCGGCTTGATTTATTATTTGTTGTGACTTCACTGGTGAAGGCCATTAATATTGCAATGCCTTTGAAATATGCACTATTTATTCCTTCAATATGTTAGGATGTTGATGCATTTGAGCAGCAGGTCAGATTTAATTTGGGAAATATGCCTCCACAGGAGTGAAACAGAAGAAAAAAGGCACTGGATGCTAGGTGTGGGCGGCACAAGCAAAATCTTTTAGTACAGTTTGGGTCATTTTATAACAGCATAAGGTACAATATCTATTGTCTCAAATGAAAATTCAAATAAAAACCTTGCTACAGTAGCTATTTTTGGTCAATCCAATGAATTCATACATTACAATCAACAATTGACAATAATTCTTTACTTTTGATATTTTCTATTGTGGCGGCAGGCTCCCAAACCCATGGTCATGCAGCAGGTGCTCCTCCCTTGGCCACGGTGGAGGTGCTGATTGGACAGCGCCCACTCATCCACTAACCTCCACCGGGCCTCTTCAGCACCTCGGAGAGCTGACCAGCCAGCGGACGCCGATTAGAAGATCACCATCAATGAGGAGTATGGCGCATATATAAGGGGGCCGTGCCGGAGCATAGGAAAGTGGGCTTCATCACGACTGTGGATGGGAAAGAAGTATTAGCAACTCTCTCTTTCTGCAGACTCCAGCCTCGAAGACCCGATACTCCATGTGTCTGGACCCCCCTTCGAGAGAGCGGAACAGCTGCCACCTCACCTCCCCGCACTCCCTCATCTATCACTGTCCTCCTGCACCTTCCCCCTCCTCACTGAAAGAACTCTTCAACATTATCTTTGCACCACTTGTGGGACTAATAAAGGATTATCTTATCTTATCTTATCTTACGTTCCAGCTGTGTGATTGGGTCCGTGCCCAGAGCCCCAGGGCAGTGCCACACTATATATATTGGAACTAGGCATGTATGGTCATGGTCTCAGAAAATATTACAGCTTTAAAGTTTAATTATTTTTTTTTCCAGGTAATTTATGACGAGATTTTACAGAAAAAAAAAACTTTTTTGTGAGCAGGTTTGTTTGTTTTAGCCAGGCTAAAATAATTATAACATGACCATGTTGTCCAAACTGCTCACAGTAAGAAAACGGTGAAGTGAAAATAGTGAAAAAGGTTAACCTCATTCTCTCATGTGTTTTAATGTTTAGTTATCTACCAGACAAGATAGAGGCCAAATCTCTACCAGTAGACAAATTTCTTCTGCTGCACGAAATATTCTGCTGCAAGATATTAACCATGAATTTGATAAATTACATCACAAAATATCACAACTGTCACAACCCGAATCAGCGGCCACTAGAGGCCGCCCTGCCAGATGGGGACTCTTAGTTTGACACTGTGTGTATGTACACCGGTCGGAGCCCCTGTGAATGTTCAGCCAGCCAGTGTTTATCAGTTAAGTGATTGTCTGTTTTCATTGGTCCCTGTCTGAGTTCTTTGTGTATTTAGTTTCCTTTGGAATGTGTCCCTCTGTCGGTCCACCATCATACGTACTTGGTTTGTTGTGTTTTGGCCCTCGTGCCTTCTTTGTGTTTTGTAAATAAAGGTCTGAACATGGAAATCTGCACTTGCACCTCCCTGTCTCCGTGGAGCCAAGGTTACACGACACAATATGTCTTTCGAAGCATATCGTGAATAACGTCAGTATAGTAGAACACTGCCCAACTGCAAAGAGAGCATATTTAGTTCTGTTAATTTAATTTACTGGGTGAATAAATATCTTTTGTGCTTAGTTTTCATACTCTTCAAACATGGCACAACTTTTTTGTTGGTTCCAACTTAGCAGGAAAAGCATACATTTATTTTGTGACAGTTTGTGTATATATACGTTTGATATATTTTATTTTTTGCCCATCCCTGCATCATCATATCACATACAACTGCATATTTGCAAGAGCTGACGGTAAAACTATATAAAGTGACGCTCTAACAATGTTCCAAGATGGCGCCGCGGATGGCAGCCTCGGTACTCAGTGGACTTCAGGAGACATCCCACAACACTGCTCCCCCTCACCAACAGCCCGGTGTCTATTGTGGAGACCTTCAAGTTCCTGGGTACCACCATTTCCCAGGACCTGAAGTGGGAGACCAAC
>JBBPCZ010000115.1:22950913-22969559 GCA_037974445.1 Brycinus macrolepidotus | reverse complement strand
TTGAAACCATGAAAATTTTTGTTTTGTATAATATAAAATAAATGATTGACCAAAAAAGACTGGTATAAAGCAGCTATTTGTATCTTTAGTATTTGTTCATGATTATTTTAAAGAACAATTTTGGAATAATGAACATTAATTTATCTTCATAATTTATCATTTATAAATTGAATTTATAAAAAAATTGACCTCTGATTTTGAAAATCAGTCACCAACAATCTGAGTAAGAATCGACCCTCACCCCCTTCTATAAGCCATTATGGAATACTAAAAACCGCGTACCAACCAACCCATGAGCCAATACCGTACCAATGGTACCGATGGTTCGCTAAAAACTTTTTTTGAAGTCTGATAAAAACAAATTAAAATTAAAAAACATTTTATTTTACTTCACCAGACCAAAAAAAATTTTTAGTCCGGCCTGAGAGACCTTAAATTTTGACCCATTCGGCCCGTGGCGAAAATGAGTTTGACACCCCTGGTGTAGTTGAATTCTAATGTTTTTTTATGTGAGAATATACCTTGATACAATTATACCTTTATGGAATTTTCTGCTCATTCTGTGCTCTCAGATCCCAAACGCTGCCCCTTATGTGCAGGACGTGTAAGGCCTGCTTATGTGCTACTACAGAGAACAGCTTTTCCCTGTATTTTTGTATATGTAAAGGCAGTTCACACTTTTTTAAAAAGTATCAAAGGCTTTTAATCGCATATTTAAATAGTCTGCAAGTGGTGCTGGAATTACTTTACTGCCAGTGTGCGGGTGATGTAGTCACTTTCCAATTTATGTAAGAAAGAAAATGACTAAATCCTTTAGTGCATGGTTTTAAAGAACAGGACATGCATAAAGAAACCGTAGCCAAAAATCTGCACTTACTACAGCCTTGTAAACCCTTCACCACCCCGGTAGTGTTTAGGTCTGTGGAGGCTGTTTTCAGCGTTTACTAAAAGAAAAATGATGCAATGAATGATTTTTTTCAACCTCAGTCTCACTGGCCTTGGCTCATTTTCTGAGAAGAACATGTATATAACACATTTTCACTGAGTGCACACTGCAAACTCCCCTACACATTTATATTACACTGGGCCTGTGGCTTCACTGCACCTGAGGGTAATAAAAGTGTGGGAATTAAAGGTAAAAACAAGTAAACATGGTAAAAATGAAAGAAAAAGTTACCTTCACTCGGTCTGACACCTACTTGGGCCTACTGTTAGAGTGTGTGTGGGTTTCTTTAGATTTGCAGCATGTTTCATTGATTTAACAGGACCATCTGCACCATTCTATAAGCATTATTGCCAGATGTCAAGTCAAGTCATGTTTATTTATATAGCACATTATCTTCCATTCAAGGTATTCAATGTGCTTTACAGGAATAAAATAAAATAATAAAAGAAATAAAAGAATAAATACACCGCCCCCACATTCACCCCACCTCCACCAGTAATCCCAACCCCCCCCTCCCCCCCCAACACACACACACACACACACACACTCCCAATCCATAATTTCTTTTCTTTTTAAATTCAGAAATCACCTCCCAGCTTCTCTACAGTGGACAACACACACACACACACACACACACACACACACACACACACACACACAAACACAGCACCAAGAATCTTTCCCACACTCTTTACACCATGTAGTGTGTGAAACTACACACGCCCACACGGTCAAGGTTGCAGCACTGCTACATTTCAAGCCTGAGACATGTGTATGGACCCAAGAAGGTAGGAAGACACGATGAACTAGTGTTTCAGTGGTGTGTGGTTCCATTGTATACCATGGTATGAAAAATGTTTATCATACAGTATACATTTGCTTAATACCAGTATTAGAAAAAAAAATCAACCAAATGGAGAATCTCACCTGCGCATGCATTTCTCCTTTCCTTCTTGAGCGCCTGTCAGACTAAGCAACTGGTGTCACTCACACACATGCACTGAAGAAAATGGCAGACAGTAGCAAGACTGACTCCACCAAACTCCGACCCCCCGAAAAAGAAACGAAAATCAGCGGAGTGGGATTCCTCTGGACGCCACAAAAACAAACGCGAGCTTGTCCTCGAGAATGGACATCCAGTTTGTAAAACATGTGACTGCAAAGTGGCTTCTAAAGGAGGAAACACATCAGACCTGTTCGGCCATCTTCGAGAACATCATCCCTCAGTGCAGATCAGAGTATGTGTCCCATTTATAACTTTAACCCCTGATGAAAAACGTGGCCTCTGACATACAGATAGACACACACTGATCCTGATCTGAACCCATAAGGAACCACACACACAAACTTACCTGGCTTCCGGGGGCTGACTCTTTTCTCTCTCAATTATGTTGTTCAAAAGGAAATACAGCCCGAATTATGTCTAAGGAGACAATATTTTTTTAAAGATTCTCCTCCTTTTTTCCTCCTAATTTCCTTTGTTTAAACAAACATACAGCTTCCTTTTTTATTTTATGTCCTTTTAAAAGGGACTTTTTTCATACTTCCATTTAAAAACTTGTTTCAAGTTTCAATAAGAGCTTTGTTCGACCAAAAAAACCCATTTGTTTTCATACCTTCAAAAATGTTTCAAGATAAACATGCCTTATTCTACCCGTGTTTTGATTATATATTTTTTTTCTTACTAAATTACATTTTACCACAAAAATGAATAGCACTTTTAGTGATAAATGTTCTAGCAGAGAAAAATGGCAAATATCAACCACTCATGCTGTCTATAGTGCTTGTAGATGAGATTAAGTCAACATCTATTGAGTATTTTTCATAAAGCGTTATGGCTGTATAGTTTTAAAAACCCTAAAATGTGGTGGGAGCAGCAGACCCCTGAAACTGTGTGAGCAACAAGAACTACAGATTAGAAGTATAATGAGCTTCACTGAGGTAATGTAATCCAAGTACTATAATGTCGTGCAGTACCAACAAGTGAACGTAAGCAAAAAAGGAATGAGTGGAAAAACAACCCAAGCCTCCAAACCGCCAGTGAGAGAAGCCGAAGTTGTAACACGGTCAAACAAACCACACAAAGCCTCCTTCTTCTCTCCTTCTCTCAAACACAGAGATCTCTCTGATGAGAGCCTTTCTCTTTATGCCCCAGCCAGCTCTTGTTAACAATTTGTCCGTGTCTGACTCCCAATGGAGCGATTGAGCGAGAGACTATCCTTTCCCCAGCACAATATTTGAGCTGAGAGGCAGCGGGGGAGCTGCAAGCCAAGGCTGGAGTATGCTGAGCATGTAGCAAATTTAAAGCACAACCGCACCGCAGCACTCACGGATGCCAATGAGAGTTATGATGTTTACTGTGCATGCACACAGTGGGTGCATGCCCTGCATTGATGAGCAATAACTGGGGCTTTTATATACAGTAGCAGTAAAAAGGCAACCTTTTGATTTTGCTTTGCATTAAGCGCATTGTGCTAGTTAGTTATGTTACACTGTGGCACAGTCACTTATCACAGTGGGAGTACTGTATATAGTTATTAGGGCTGTCACTATGGATTATTTTACTCATTGAGTAATCTAGAGATTATTTTGATGATTATTTAAGCAATCATTTGCACCCAAATTATGACAGAAAGCATTTAACTTGATTAACTACACACATTTACGAGATCCTGCTGGTGTGGGTTTACTCTCTTTCACAAGAGCAAGGTGAGCACCATTCTTGTGGAGAATGTTCAGATGGACAGGGCACCAGTCCATACTGGGGAGACACACACATTTACATCTAGGGATAATCCCCTCAACATGCATGTCTTGACTATGGGGGCAAATCAGAGAGAACATGCAAACTCGGCCCCACTAAGAAATGAACCTAAGATCTACCTAAGATCACCCACTGCGTAGCTCCAGCATTTAACATTTAAAATGCACAGTAATCACTAACCTGATTCATCAAAATTGTACATTCAAATCCATACATTTTTTAATCGAGTAATATTCACTGAGTAATTGAGACAGCCCTGATAACTATACAAGAACCGTGTGTAGTTCTCAGATTTAAACTTTAACTGCTTTTACTCAGCCTTTCTGTTGTCTTTTAAACATCTTTTATCCGACGTTTCATAAAATGAAAGTGCACTCACCGCGGCTCTATGACTGAGCATTTATGACCATAACAGTTTATCTCTTCAAATGCATTGTGATCTAAGGGCAGTGACCGTTTTGTTTAATTATTTGCCTGAATGGTTTATGGAAGGAATAAAACCTCTCTGTGGAGACACACAGCTACGTTTGATGTGACATCAGGAGGCTTAGTCACACCTGTTCAAGCCCACCAACGGGCTTCAATCACCACAGCACATAGATCAAGAGCAAGTAGATGTGCTTGTGCCATCACATTGCATGCACTGCCCTCTAATTTCATGCACTTTATTAAACTTCTGTTTTATCTGGGCCTACCTTCGTGTGAAGTTGGCTCAAAAACAATTAAAAGCAGGTCTCTAGGAAGGCACAGATGGAGAGTTCAGTGCACTAAGCCCACACTGGCAGAGCACAGAGCATAGTGAGAGACACTCCTGATGTGATTTGTACCGCAGAGCTGACTAGATACCATGTCTTCTTCAAAACACAATAAAAAAGGAAAATGTTATTAAAGAGCTATGAACACGCCACCCTACAACCACAGACCAATAAAGCATAGAACGATGTGCAAAAAGAATCTTTCAGACTCCCGAGTGGTGCAAACGTAGGCCCTATCCCTGTAACTCTGATCCTATAGCCAGTCATGGCTGGGAGTCCAATATAACGGGCCTCCCTCTTCCCCATCATGGCCAAAGTGATGGTCTGTTTGCTGACACTGGCTGATGTAACAGGACTGGCAGTTACTGTTCTTCTTCAAGAGTGTTGAGCTGTCAAACAAAGTTGCATTACCAGCAGTTTGGAAAGATGTGGTGATACCTCACGCCTCTCAGGGAAAGAATATGATGGCCTTCACCCTCCCAGCATTGTGCGATGGGGAGACCTAGCTAATGGGTCCAACAAGCCACAGCTAAATTGGAGAAAATATTGGTTAAAATCCCCCCAAAATATTGCTATTTTCAAACAGGCTATTCTCAGTAATCCAATTTTATCTGAAGATTTATTCCCATTAAATTTACTATATAATTATAATTAACAATTTAATTGTCTTATTTTGTAAGCATCTGTAAAAGCAGAAGCCTAATGTGGCATCATTGGCTGACTAGCAATCCTGCTTCCCATCTGTCAATACTTACTCGCTCCTATCTGATAACACACAGTTGATCTCAAATAAACTCACCTTTGCCCTCTGAAGGTGTTTTAGTGCCAGTGAGATGTTTTGTTGTTTTCATAAGATCCATGTTCTGTCCCAGTACATTCAGTTTCTGCTTTCTTTTATCTATGTGTTTGCCACAACTCAGTGGATGAAAATGGGTTCAATTCACATTCTGTTTTATGTGGCAAAAAATATCATTTTGAAAACTAAAACCTGGTGAAAACAACTGCAGACAGCATAAATATTCTTTATCAAGCAGCAGAGCAATAAAGTGACAGGCCCAAGCTACCAAAAATTAGCCATGCACCAATCTGATCTAAGTGGATCGCATGTGGCTAATCCACATTCAGTTCAGTTTCTTAATAATGGTAGCATTAATTTTTTTTTTAAACAATATTATTTAAACATTTGCACTATATTCTGATCTATTAACCTCTATTTGCTACCGTGCCTTCCGGTAGCCACCACCAGTGCACTGGTATTGGATCATTCTTCTGTTTCAGACAGTTCCCTTTCGCAGTTCAGATGTCTGAATTAGTATCAGCGGAGGAAAAAAGTTAGATCGGAGCATCCCTTTTTAAAATGCCTGGCAATACAATTGACCTATGTCATTATTTGAGGTATTCTGTACCCACAATTAAATTATAACCAGCCTCAGAATATTCTATTACATTTCTGCCTCTAAGAGCTAAAAGTGGGGGTGCAGTTTGCTTCAGACCTTCTGGTCCAAAAGAAAATCACAAGCAAAAAAAAAAAAACCTGATCTGATCAAGGACAGAGGAAAAAATGCAGCAGCTCCTTCTGTTGGCAGCAAACACATGTGTTCAAAGAGTCGAAACAAAATGAGCAAGCCTCATACACGACTCCATCTTTCATCATCTTTGCACAAAATGAATAAATAAATAAATAACACAACTTTTTATGCACTGCATTAACCGGAACATAAACAAACCAAGTTGAGTTTGAGTATTTCTGCTGTAAGTAGTGTGAAATGTCTAGAAACTAGACATTGTGACGCGCTACGCCAGGTATTCTTATCGCTGCTCTTCTTATCACCAGACTGTGCTTGTGGTCTTGTGTGACGACTCGTTTATCAGCGAAGAACAGACAGACTTTAAAAGTGAGCCATCAACAGCAAACAGACCGCGGTCACGATGTTACGCTGCACCTTGTTAGATAAAGCCATAATTAAGCTTCTAGCTCTTATCTTCACAAGTGGAATTATTGTGTCATTTATTTCATTGCCTTGTAAAATAGCCCATCGAACCAATTACAGCAAGCCCATATACATCTCTCTCAAATGTCATCACATTTGGAGGGGTGAGTTGACAGCGTCGACTGCTGTGATGGAGGACAACGTTAAGAAAGAAATTCATCTGTTTGGATCACAGAGGCCCAAGATTCAGGACAATGTTCTTCTTAACGATTTTTGTTTATTATACTATCTAGGTGGCTGGAAAATGTTTCTTAATAACTTTCACAAAGTTAAGCCAGCAATTAAGCTGTAAACAGCAAACCTCCCATAGCAGTTCACTTTTATTTTTTTCTTTGGAATCAAATGGTGCATATTAGAAAGGAAAGAATGACTTGTTTTGAGAATGCAAGATGTTTTCATTTGTTTTATACCTTCTGCATAAGTAAAGAAAGTACAGTGCTTGAAATGAAGGGAATATGATAAATGCTGTTAGACATCATAAAAAAAACACAATAATGAAAAACAGTAAATATTTGCCTTAGCCTGAGGCTTTTGAAGATTTTGTTTTTGCCATTTACAATTAAAATGGACCCATTCTTAGTCAGACCACTGAAGCCTCCATTTGTCGCTGTGTGTCTGAATTGGGGCACGAGTTTCAAATTTCCATCTGACAAAGTGAATCATGTCCAAGCCTGGACGTGTTCATTAAGGAGTGATGGCCAGCCTCCCGGTGCCTCCGACTATTCATCTGTGATTGACATAAAGGTCGGGAGATTGGACAGAGCAAATGGGCATCTGGCTGAAATTAGGCTTCGAAAGGGCAAGCGCTCTACAGCGTGTCTCACCAATGAGATTCCCCACTGCAAACCAGCCAAATCAAACCAGTCTGATTATTGCAAAACCTAACAAAGGACACTATGATCGCAGGCCTCGCTCGTCCATTCTGACGCTTTCCGTTTCGCCTATCGTACGAGACGCTGGCAAGCCAACCGAACCGTCACGCCATGGCTTCTGAAGTGTTGCAATATTAATGAGGAACAAAAACGAGAGAGAAAGAGGTTTGAATGAAACAACTGAAACAAAAAAAACCCAAATAAAATGTTTTCTGAGGGTCTGTTGTTTGCTTTCATTCTTGTGAACTACTATGTATGCCTCCACATGCCAATTACTACATTTTTTTCACGTGTATATTCCAGTGTTTGGCATTTTTGGGTTGTCTGGTTAAAGGACTGGAGCAGCAAAATGAATATGAGCCAAACCAATTTTGGAGAAAATACTGGAGAATCTAATCTTGAATCTTGATTTAATCTCTTCAAAGGTTTAATGGTTCAGCGAAAATCAAAACTTCCACAATTTTCCACTTACTCCAGATATAGTCAAGCAGCCAAGACACGTTTCATGTCCAAATTTTGCTTCTGACCCTATGAAGCTGACAAAGCTAAGAAAAAGAACAGTCAATAGTCCTCCCAAATGTTCCTGTAAAAATACCTCACCAACTTCGTTCACCCCGCTCAAACTACAAAAAGGCTGTCAATAAGGTGGTGCAGACTCATGAATGTGGTTTAGGACACAGTATGACTTACTGTGAGCTACAAAAATGAACGAAATACTTCACTGCTACAGGCAGCCATTTTAGGCAACACCAGGGCTGGTGTTCACAAAGCAGTTCACAAAGCAGTCATAATGAGGACTGATCTTGGATCAGATTCCTTTGTTTCAAAAACTAGTCTAGATTCTAGATCTGCATTTCCACTCCGGAGGTGGTTTGTGAGAACAGACCTTGATATCTAGAGTGGCTGCCCCCAGCTTTAGCTGCAAGTGTTGTTCACTATAAAAGCCAAAGTGAATCATACTGTGTCCTAAACCAAGTCTGCAGTTTGAGTTGATTGAAGAAGTTTGTGAAATGTATTTACAACAAAGGATTCGCGTGACTCTTGAGTTCTAGTGTTTGTTAGCTTTGTAGCTGCAGCACTAAACCAAGAAGCACAATTTGGACTCCAAACACATCTTGGATGATTTGCAAAATCTGGGGTAAGTGGATAATTGTATAAATAGATTTCTTGCCAAAATATTCCTTAAAAATATTTATTATTGCACAGTTCCATGAAGGAGAGGAGGAGGAAAAAGGGGTGGAGGCCACTGTGATTATTGTCATTCCTCTACGAAATTCAGTGTCTGAAGGAGGGAAAGTGCTCGGAACTGGGGCAGTCTGACAATCCGTACACAGCTCAGAAGAATTGTTGTGTCTCTTGGGTATTAATTTACAAAGCCCATTATGCTGGTGAAACAAAAGGGGGATGCACTGAGGAGCCTGCTGACTTGTCACATTGTGGCATTGGGCTTAATCCCTCCAAGATATGCATCATCAGGGCAAATCTCGTCATGTATCAGGATTAAAGTCGTGTGCACGCGCTGCTTGGGCCTTTAAAAACAGATGTGCCGTGGTCATATCATAACTTATTTACAGTCAGCGACATATTCCAGGCTAGGTGTTTATGTGGTGCACATTAACATTCAAAGAAATGCACAATTCTTGCACATGCAAGAGTACAATGTCGGTCCTTCTGAAGACACACACTCACATGCCGATTTATACAGAAACATAAACATGCATACATGCAAATCACTTGTCATGCATTCGTGTGAGATTTTAAATGATTGATAATTATGCTCTGAAAATGTAAGCCTTTCATGACATTTACATTAATGTCATGTTTACAGACACACACATGAACACACGCAAACATTCACACACAAAAAACACAGGAAACCATATAACACACACACACAGCCATGTATAAATCAGTACATAGATGCACTGGTATGTTTCTGTGCCACTATCTACATTCATTTTGAAACACATATAACAAATGTTGAAAATAAATCAATACAAGGCTGTCATTTCAGCAGAATCCCTTATGATCTATTGTCATAAGTCATTTTCACCACTGCACTCATTCTGCAAACACACTTGTTAAGACATATAACCGTGCGTGTTCCATACTCGGTCAGTTATAACAGTAATCAAGTTATTTACCAACTATTTTAATGAATCAATTAGTTTTAAAAAAAATCTAAGAAATAAACCTGAACCTAACAGAACAGTAACAAATAGAAAAGATAAAATAGGAACCATTTAAAAAGACTTAAAAACTAGGTATTTACAGATACTGAAATGGTGGGTCAATGCCAATTGTGGAGACTGAGTTTTATATTGATTATAATGATTTTATAAAAGAAAGTTTAATGACTTCACAAAAGTATTTAAAAGGGCAAACATGATTCATTTTAAAAGGAATGAGGAAATGTATAAATAACAATAAAAAACAACAGTAATATTTATTATTTTTGTTGTTGCTGTTCTTGTCGCTAATAATAATGCATTTAATTAGTTTTGCTTTTTAATAAAGTTTTACTGAGATTGAACACCACTGATAAATAATTCTTTTAATAGTAAGTTGCATTAAAACCCCAGACTCTGCTCAGTTCATATGCTGCCTGTAAAACAGCATGATTATAAAATCTAATCTAGCGGCTCTGTTCATATCTGATATTAGCATCAATCTCAAGTGCTCACAAGCAAGACATGCGGCCATTTACACCTGGCATTTCTATGCGACTCGCAAGCATCTCCAGTGACCACTTGACTGCATAATTGCATTTCGTGACAGGAGAAATGACATTATGTTCACAGTACAAATGTCATGTGGTTAAATGTTCCCTGACCACCTTCCAAAGGTGGTCTGTGTAACTCACACCTGTACTCAGCGCTGTCCACTTCCGAGTGGATCACTCAAAACGAATGATAATGTGAAGTGTGAAAGGTGCCTCAGTAGCTATAAATTGCATTTAAATGGATCAGCCTCTGTTTCCTCCGTTCTTAGAGATCAGTAGAAAACCTTAAAATATGCATTAATGATGCAAACTGAATTTTTTCTTTCACAACAAATTCTCATGCTTGTATTCGCCAGAAATGCTGGACTAAGATCTGATCCTAGTTATCCATGTTAATTAAAATAAACGTAAGAGCTGCAAAGCTAAAGCAAACTAGGCCTCTTATATAGGAGATTTTCTGAACCAGAACAGAGAGCAACAAAGTTAGGTCAGCACTAATTTTGTAGCCCTGTGCTCAAAAGTTAGCCTAACCTCTCTTCCTCATTCTCGCCCACCTGGGTAACACTCAAGGAAGTCCAAAATACACCAGCCCACCAGCCTCCTGTTATTTCAGAGTAGCAATAGTACATGATGCCCTCTCTCTCTCTCGCTTTCTCTCTCTCTCTCTTTCCCTCCCACCTAGCCTTGCATGGAAATCTCAAATCTGGCCCCACGCAGGATCTGTTACATTCAGCTAACTATGGTCCTCTACTTCAACACTAATATTCACATTCCTCACCAGACCCAGTTTATGTATGCAGGTGAATATCACACTTAGGTTTCCCAGCATCACCAAATATGAGCTTACAAATGCAGAAACATGAATGAAGTACAGGTATTGTAGACAAGTAGCCCAGCAATACCTAAACCTTCAGCTCGTCCAGAGTCCAATCAATATGTCAATAAATATCAGTTTGAAATATTGGTCAAATCTGACTGATGGTAACAATTATTTTTCAATTAATTATCTAGCAGTAACAAAATGATACCAATACCACTGAGTATTCCTGACGTAAAGCATTGCCCATCATACCTAATACTAGGGGCATACTAATCATAAGCATTTATTAAAACTTAAAAATACTTTTAAATTCTGAGGTTCAATTTGATCTTCGGTATTTCAAGTGTTATAAATGGTGGCAGTGATCCTGATGATCAGGTGGTGATCACATTACTTCAAAAAAATTTCATAATACACGATTATATTATATGTATTTTTCTGATATCTGTTGAGTTGGAACGGGCAAAAAAGAGTCAGTAGTGCCATATTTAGAATATACTGTCAAAAACTACTTCTATTATTACCTCACAGCAAGAAGGTCCTGAGTTCGATTCCAGGTCAGGTGGCTGAGGGTCCTTTCTGTGCGGGTTTCTGCCGGGAGCTCCAGTTTCCTCCCACAGTCCCACACACGTCAGGCAAACTGAAGATGCTAAATTGTCCCTAGGTATGATCGTGGGCACGCATGAGTGCGTTTGTCTGAGTGTCTGCCCTGTGATGCACTGCCGACCTGTCTAGGGTGTTTCTCTGCCTTTCACCATATGACCGATGGGATAGGCTCCAGTAACCCCCACAACCCTGGTTCAGGATAAGAGATAAAGGATGGATGGATATCAAAAACTATGAGTAGAAATGACTTTCAGTCTGTGTTGCACACACAGAACTGCACTAAATCAAATTAAAGTAGACTAAGTATGTTCTTTGTAATGTTGGTCAGGATTCTTCAAACACTGACAATAACGCCAGTGTTTCTTCATGTACAGGCATTTGTTTAGCACCTGTATTTATAAATGAGAGGAGTTTATGAAAAAAAGGAAGGACGATGTCCATGAACTACTGCACTACATTTAAGAAAGACTGAAATCGACAAGTAATTTCTCTCTTGTTTATGTGAGCTGGGTAAAGAAATATGTGACATCTCTTTTCTGAACACTCATGTCATCGATCAAGAGTTCACTGAGATAACATACTCAGGAATGTAATCTTGCCTTGTGTCATCCAAAACCACACCAAGATGGAGGGTGTGCTGCCCACTGATAGTATTCTCCATGCATATCACTTCATTATATTCGGCTAGCTAACATGAAGGAGGTGCTGTATGCTGTAATAGGTGTCAACCGTGTCAGTCATGCTGTCGTTTGCCCTTATCATTCCTATTTAGTCAAGGGCCACGGCAGTACATCAACTAGGCCACCATCAACACTTAAGCTGAATCTTAATATGGCTTTGAGGTACTGTACATACTTGTCTTGGACAGCTAGATCAAGATCAAGCGGCAACCTTCAACCTGCACAGTATCTCCATTAAGTCCAAGGCAATTACCTGAGCTAAATCTGAATAGTGTTCTGAGTGGAGTTTTTTTCCTCTGGAGGATAGAGAGCGAGAGAGAGAGAGAGACTGACCGAAAGACAGGCGAGAGCAAGAGAGCGAGAATGAGCTTCTGGGGACCCCAGAGGCGGTCTGTCAGTGGAGCTGATCAAAGCCAGCCAGAGAGGACAGAGATTGTCACGAAATCATGATGTCCAATCCTGGACTGACCTGCTCTATGGTCTTTTCCCCGAGACAGGGATTCCTTTATGGCTCTCCAAAGCTAAAGCTGTCTGTGACCACCATAATCAAATATGAATTGCTCCTGTAATAGTGCTCCTCTCCAAAAAGCTAGAGGTGAGTGACGAGCAATAATTCAAGCCAATGATTTTTTTTTTTTTTGTTAGAACTGACAACTTACTTTGATGGCTCGCCGGGAGCAGTGCGCGAGAACTTTCTGATCACGGCTATGACCAGCACTGTTTTGTACCTGTGCCAGGAGACTTGACTGCTGCTGGACAATATTAGACTGATCTCAGATCTGTAAAAATGGAATGGTGGTTTTTGAATGGAAAGCTTTGGCCACCAGCAGCCTAGAACAGGATCTGCTGTCAGGATAAGAGCCACCAGTAATACCCACCCCCCACCTTCTTCCCAAGGCTCCACTGTTAGATCCACAAAGCCTAGCTGGGGCAAAGCCCACAGCAAGCCCTTTTTTATCCCCTCTACCCATTGATAGTGAATCCTGGAGGCCTGAAAGTGCTTCCTGACCATCAGATCCTGGAACTCATGCATTATTTAGTAGCATTTAAAGTTTAAATTCCTTTTTAGTTGGGCTGGGAGGGTGGTCTATGCTCCGGTGCAAAGTACAGAAGGGGTAGAGGGGGGCAGACAGAGTGTGAGAGAGTGACAGGAAGAGAGAATGGCACTTTTCTTACTTGCTCTTATTCTATCGTCTTGCTCTATGAAGCCAACTGTGAAATAGACCTAAGATGTGTGGCTTTATAACAATCACAGCAGGCCTGTTTGGCACCCGGGTAATTTCCAGCCTGAAATTCCACTGATTGCACGGCGAGAGAAAGAAAATCCTTGTGTCGGAGCCTGCCAAGGAGCGAAGTATGGACTGTAGGACGAGCAACTGCCGCTTTCCTTCATAAAGACAACCTTGTCGCTTTCCACTTCCCACTTGCAAAGAGTACAAAAGTGAGACAACATACTGTACTATGGCGCACATTTTCTGTCTGCTCCCTCTGACAAATGCCAACGTCTTCAGCCAAGCTAAATTGCCATGGTAACACGGTTCTTGATGACTGCCAGTGGGGGGAAAAAAAAACAGAAATAAACCACATAAGGCCATCTGAAACGTTCAAATTGGGAGGAGAGAGTTCATATCACATGCGACTTATAAACTTACTAACTTCTCATTAACCTTTATGAATCTCCTTGTTTCTAAGCAGATGATGAGTAAATTCAAATAACAATTCTATGGATTACTAATGAAAACCTCAGCTGATGTTTAATAAATACAAATGAAAGGCTGCAGAAAATAAAAAAGAAAAGGGCCAAAAACAATACCTCAGTATTATGAAATCAGTTCAGAAAAAAGGGGGAAGGGGTTCCAAATGCATTATCTTCCATCCTCACTCAGGTTTTGTGTTTCATTATGAATAGAGCGAGGGGAAGTGGCATAATCCATTAACTGTAAGAAACTTTGCGTTCCGTGCACTAACACTGACGGAAGACTCACAGAGGAGCACTTAAAATATTTCACCTTCTCGCTCCACCATGGCATGCTAAATGTGAATAATTAATCAAGTTCAATTAGACTGTGGCATGCCAGAAACCTTTTTTTTTCTTTGTGGACTCAAATTTCAAGGGTGCCGTTTTGAGTGACAGCACTAGAGGTTAGAGGCTGACACATTAATAACAGTAATTATTAAATTTGTTCTCCGCCTACCTCACCTGCTCCCATACACGCAGCCCTTCGGTAAAAGTCACTTGACCGGCAAGCAGGGTTGTGTCGGCCATAATCACGAAGCAGATTTTATTTAGCATCGGCTTTGTTAGTGAAGATTGGTTTGATTAGCACTTACACAAACAGCTGGTAAAATTAATACCAGAAGAGCCCAGCTCAGAGCATGACAGATCTATTTTTGATAAATAATACTTGCCTTCAGGTTTCAAACAACCAATAAGGAAAGCAGTGAGCTAGTGAGGTAGACCTGCCTATACAAGTACCAGTGACTCCTACTTTTATTATTAAAAATAAAAGACGCCACATACAGCCATGTATGCAAACTCAAACTACAATAGAATACTAATCTGATTTAAGGAACGGAGCACTGATTCATCAAAGTCACCACTCATGAATCGCTCTTAGCCAGAAACTATGGATCCATCCCTCAGCAAAATAAGGACTTTCCACGGAAATAAAATCAAACATTTAATAGACCATACCATTCCATTCATTATGCTAAGCTAAATCACTCTGACACACACTGTGACAAAAACAGAAATGGGACCAGTGGAGTCATGCAACAGATAAAATAGAAAGGATTTAACTTCAAAAAAAAGATTTTAAAGAGAAATTTTCATTTTTGTTCATTAAGACAAAGTCACTCAGAGTGGTTTAGTGTGACATGCACCATTCTAGAAAAACAGAGTCAGAATCGTATCCAGCTGTGATCTAACAAGAAACCAGACGACTAAAGTCTTTTATTTTTTTTAAGCTAAACTTTTTTTAAAAATTCCACAAAGGGTTCTTTGAGCGATAAGACCCATTTTAGTTCCCTAAAGAAACCTTTTTCTGTAAGTGAGATATTTGAGTGTGAAGAACCTTTTAAAGGGTAATAATGTAAAGAGTAAAGAAAGTTTAGGTTCAATTTAAAGGTTCTTCTGAGGGTTATGCGAAGGTTCTTGGTTCTTTAAACTTTTTAAAAGACTCTTCACACTATGGCAGTGGAGAGGTGGCGTGATGGTAACAGATGAGAAGCATTAGGTGAGGAGCCACAAGCTTTTAAAGCCTGGGTTCTTTAGCCAGTCAGGGAAGAACTTTTGGTGAGCAAAAGTACTGCCGCATGCTGGTAAAGAGTGGGATTTATTGGTGTTTGGTTTTACTTTATGGTGTAATGTGTAAATAAAAGTAATGATCTGCACCCATGCTTGGTCTGTGTGTGTGCGTTCATTTGATCCTCCTTAGCTTCCACAGCCAACGTGATGCATCCACAACACACACAAATCTCATTTACAAAATGAAAATGAAGAACCATCTACTGAAAGGTTCTTTAAGCAACCAAAAGTAATTCTTTTATCATGCAAAGAACAGCCTTATTTTTAACAGAAAGTTATTACATAAAAAGATTATGAATGCCCTGCTTGATGCCTGAGACATTATTCTTGACCTTAATCATATTTTTAATACATTTATGGCAGAGAGGTGCATGCTACCACCTCAGATTTACCACTATATTAACATTATCAACATTACACATAATAATGGAGAAGACATATGTAAGTTCACAGTAAATAAAGTATCTATGTTTGTGCTGTAGGCATAACTCCTGGTTCCTATCACCACCGCTGTAAAGAAAATCAGTCAGTAAACTTCTCAACAATGAACCTATTAGAGCACGGACTGTCAAAAATCTAACCAATCATTCTTCAGATACACGAATTCAAGCCACGTACAAACATGTGTTGTGTTCACTTCATAACAACTGAAAACTGAAAATAAGATTGCTGCTGCTGCACTGCCTGAGTAAAAGCATGCGCGCGCACACACACACACACACACACACACACACACACACACACCCCACATACATACAGAGTGCTGTGCGGAAGCTGGGGGGCGAGCTCCTTTGGCACGCGCTGGCTCTCGGAGCAGGTGTGAGATTGTAACACAGTGGATAATTTAAGCTAAAGGTCTGCACCAGAGGCTCCTGAAGCAGGTGCAGAACTGCAGCAGCGCACCCTGAACTGTGATCAATTAAAAAAGACCTTAATGGTCTCATTTCCAGGAGGCATAAAACCTCACCCTCATTTGTAACCCATATCTGTCATCCGAATCATCCCCCCCGGCAACATCCATCACCTCCCACCCCCTAAAACCCACCACCAAAACCCTCACTATGGTCTGTTCTCAGACTTGGTAAACGGTAATCAATGTCGTCCAGGGCTCACTGCTCCATCCGAGCGATTTATCAGCAAGGGGGCTGTGACTGTAGGGTCCCTCGTGTTTGTGGGCCCGTCAGACATAAATCACAAGCAATCTATAGCGCGCTCGTCTGCACGTCTATGATTTACGGACAGCCCGCTCATGTCCTGCTCGTATTTACACAGGAAGTACGTGAGCGACAAAGGGGGGCGGTGGGTGGGTTGGGGGGTTGGTTAGAAATCTTCATCCTCAGCTTCACTGCGCAATGTCACATCGTACTGCACGGGCTGTCCAGGAAAGCAGAACATTTACACCATGTGAGCAGGGCAATTGGATGATATTTATCATTACTGCAATTAAATTACAACACAATACATCAAAATGCTAGTCTGACTGTATCAGTTCATGAAACAACCCTGACTGGCAGCGTGTTTTATTATAAAGAGAGCATAACTAGTTCTATTTAACTGTATTTAATGCATTGCAACATCTGAAATGATGAATAAAATTATTCATGCTTGTTGGCATTATATTTAATTTGGCACTACTGACTATTTTTGTCCATTCCAGCTTAATAAAAAATGAAAAAAAATATGTACTGGGACATATGTCTGTGATATTATATTTTGACATATCCCCCACCCCAATGTGAATGCTCTTCACAAAAAGAGAGTCTCAAATTCCATTTTAAAAATGCTCCTTTAAAGAACCATACACTGAAAGGATAATAAAAGCCCTTCTTTGTTGGCATCACTCCAAAGAACTCTGTTCAGCACCTTTATTTTTAAGAGCGTGTGCAGAAGTGGGACATAACTGTAATAAAAGGAGATCACAAGGGAACAAACTAATTTCAAACCATTTCTCCAGCATCTCTCAGTCATGTTAGGTGAAATAAGATTTGATACAGTAACTGAAGGCAAAGGGGGCATGCAGCAATAACTAAGCCTGCGTTAGAGGTGAGTAACCCTGTTTATGGTCTAGTCTGAATATGACTGGATCCCGGGCGTGAAGAGTAAAAACAGTCAACACCTGTTTAGCAAAGGCGCCTCAACCCCTTAGAAACTACTGTTAATTTAGGAACGGACCAAACCCTGCATGCTTAATACAGATCACCCACAGCACAGGAGACCGAGCCCACAAACTTGGAGAAAGCATAGAAGAGCTGTGTTTAATTCATTTCCAATGAGGATAAAGAGAGTCCTGGATAAAACGTTCTTGCGGTCAGAACCAAACCTCCAAATCTCCAAAACTGTGACTTTACAAGAAAAAAAAACTTTCATAACTTGTAATGGATGTTAAAGTACAAAGAATTCAAGTACTATTTCAATTGCTCCATTCATCATGGAATTTCCACGTAATGTAAAGGTCAGCCGTAATGACCAAAATAGAGATGCAAAGTCTGGTTCCAGCAGTGCTGAAATGCTTGACATAAAAGATCTACCTCTCTCAGCAGTCTATATGTAGAGGTTTTACCATAATTACACTATTCTTCTCCTCACGTCAAACACTCTTTCCCTCCAATCCCCATGGCGATGTCCATGGGCAAATTATAAGGCAGTACGTAGATGGGGCAGTGCTCACGCCACCTCTTTAATTCCTTTACCCTGTCACAGGGTCCAGTTTACATATTCATCTATCCGGGCTTGTAAATCATCTCCAACATTACAATGGTCTTCTATTTGTGCTGAAATCTGCCCACCAATAAATCACTCATTTCTGAAAGTTCTGAAACTGCCTAATTACGGACAAACCAGTTAAGAGCATTTTAGAGAAGTCTGCTTGTCATATGTGATGGATGGGCACTGGATTTGTCTATTATCAAGAGTGACAGGCAAATCCTTGGTGGTCTTCTTCTAATGTTTTTCATGGCTGGCAGTGGATCATCAGCTATTTCAACCAGAGAGCTCCTCAGTGATTACAGACACATCTCTTCTTCCACCAGATGCCCAAGCAGGCAACTTCAGACATCTTCAGTGTTGAACACTGGCCTGCTGCGTGCAGATGGACATAGATGGACACCTTAAGAGTTCGTGCAACACGGGGGGGGGGGGGGGGTCAAGTTTTGCAGCTCTTTTAGGAAAAACACGGCTTAGCCC
>JBBPCZ010000115.1:22920776-22942581 GCA_037974445.1 Brycinus macrolepidotus | reverse complement strand
TATAGAAAAACAAGTTACCCTCAGAGTCCAGAGCATGGGCGCCAGAACCATTATAGCAGGGGGGGACGTGTCCCCCCTACTTTTCCCCTCCCGGACGACAGCCGAGACGTAGAGCTCTATTTGTATTTATTCTAATGTTAGTGGGGCTTTTGAAGAAATAAGTGCTTTCTGCCCAGATAAATGGCTTTGCATATCATTTTTTCAGGTGACTTTTGCACACGACTATATGTGTTTGTACGTAAAAACAGACAGTTTGTGGGTGCTGTCAGGATTATAGTGTCCGAGCCACTGACCAGGGAACTTGCCATGGTAAGCTGTTGAGTCTGGAGATGTCAGACTTGCCTCTCTCTCTCTCATCCTGTCATACTTGAGTTGCTGTAATAAACCTTGGTCCAACACCTTGGTTCTATAATGCTTTTAATCCATCACGGTCTGGCATGCACATGCTCTCTCTCTGTCTCTGCCTCCCTCGTTCTCTCATCTGCACACACACACATGCACACACACATAGACTGTTTAAATATGTTGTCATAAGAAGTGCTGACTATGGAAATGGTTGTTGAATATTCCACATATTTTGTGCCGGCAAGTTGGCAAGACGGTGGAGCAAGCAATCTCTCAAACCCCGCGCAGGCCAACCCTGGACAGGCAGCGTAAACATGGCCACTGGAGGAAGACGAATGAGACTGACAGTGACCACCACAGATACACCACGCTCCACACCAATGACAGAGCGACAGGAACACACAGGCAAAGATAAATGCTGCGCCCATTACCAAATCAATACATTTGCAGCAGTTAATCATAATTCGTGCTGGGGAAGCCTAAAGGAAGTCCATTCTGGGAAAAAGGAAATGTACTCACGAGTCAAAGTTTATAGTGCAGTGTGCCTTATGCATGATGCATGAAGGGCCTACAATTTACACTATTTAATTTTTTTTCCCACTAGCTCAGATATTCGGAAGTGCATGCGCTAACATAACTGTTGGTGGTGGAAACTGAAATTACATTCTGCTTACATTCAATTCTGCTTCAACCCCGGAACACAATAAGCATGAGGGAGGGGAGGGGGGTTAGAGGAGACTTTTGTCTTGCGCCGCATTGTTTCATTGTCTCGTGCAAGCGTCCTCAACAAAAGAGGAGGAAAATGGGTTAAGATTTCCTCTGCTGTTTCCCAGAAACTGTTTGATTCTCTGATGTGCTCACATGTGTGAAGTATGGAACGGCTTGAAAAAAAAAGGATGAACCAGAGGGGCTGGGATGAGCAGTGGGCTGTTTGAACCAGTTCATCTACTTTTGCTCGGCTCAAATGGTGTTTCCAGAACAAGGGTTTACTATTAAAACCCTTATTAAAAGTTCAAAAGTCATGGCACCCAGTGCCAGGACTGTGCTAGTCAGATGTAACAGCAATAAAATAAATATTACAAAATGAATTAAATTACAACATTATTTACTTCTAATTTAATAAAAATTTAGCATGTGTCATATCAAACCCTCACAGCACTCTTTTTTTTCACAGCCTCATTTTCATAATGTTTTCATAGCCTCATTTTTTTACACCATTTGAAAATGCCAGCTGCTGCCCTTTACAACCAGTGAATATTTCATGATGAACCTACAGACATTCAAAATTACTTGGTTTGAAATCTTGTTACTTCAACACATTAAAGTTAAAGTTAATCGTTTTACAGATTTTACTGACATTATTTGGATAATATATGTTTTGTTAACATGTACCATGTAAATAATTGTTGTTATGGTATTTTCAGTCATATCTCATGCAATAGTGATGCACAGGTCCACTCATGACCCACGGACTGACCTGTGGTGTGTCGGGACAAAAAGTGTCCTTCTTCTACTAGCCCTTCTTCCACCTTCCTTATCTCTGTCACCCTCTCAAACACACACACACACACACTGGATCTGCATTATGAAACTTAAAGGTTACCTATATTTATCACTCATCTATGCATCTATATCTTTAGCTACTTTATAATGCACTAGGCCAGGCCTTTATTTATAATAATAACTCATCAGCAGCTTCATCATCTATTTGCGATTGTGCTTTTGGTCAGTGCGTATGTTTTAGAGTGTTGACAACAGGTTTCGCCTGGAAGGGTTTTTTTTTTTGTATCCCTAGCTGTTATAGTTATTTTTATTCTCTTTTTGTTGTCAGACATAAGAGACTGCCACTGACAATATGACTGACTCAATCAGAGAAAAGTCCAAAACAGTTGTGTAGATTTGATTTTTTGCCAAAATAAAAATGTGTATCATTACAAAGAAATACAAAGGAGAGGAAGAAAAGGGACAGAGGCCACTGCAATTACTGTCATCAGCACCTGATTTAATGAAGGATTTGTTTGTTTGTTTGTTCATTTGCATTCACTCTAATGTAATAGTAAACAAAGCACCTATGGACAAACAAATAGCCTTACACATTTCTTTCCTAGATGGCCTTTTTTGGACTTTTGCACACGACTGTACAATGAGTTGCACACTGAATACACTTTACATGAGGCTGGATTACTGGTGCTTGTCTACAGGGCATAATGTTTTAAAATAACATTATTTATTTTTAAAATAGGAGTTTTTCATTGAATTATAGTAAAAGGACTATTGTCCTGTATTTTGTGCCATGGTATTCAAGAGCTGCTATTGTGTGTGGGCGTGAGTGTGTGTGTGTTTTGCTGATGTATGTTATTGTGGTCCTTAATACACTTGCTTCCGGGCTGTGATCAGTAAACGTAGCTGTCTCTACATTCACAAAATGAATCTAGGCCCAAGTCACTGAGTCTGTCTTTTCTTTTAGTTATTATTCACTGCTCTCCACCATCTGTTCTTTGTCATGACTCCAGATAAACAGCAGAAACTTCATTATCAAAACAGTTATTCTACATTTTCCCCCAGCCGCAAATGCTTATTCTAGTGTGCCGCGTTCCTGTGCACAGATTAATATTCTTTAAAAAAACATGATGACTCCATGATTGGCGGGGGAATTACTTGCTCAGCATACAGTACTGCAACGTTTGTGAGTACCATTAATAACAAAAATAATGAAGAAATTTAATTGAGTTTGACCACACAGTCACATTAGATTGCTTACTTGCCCATATTGTATTGGCCTGCCGTCTGCCTGTAATCCAGGGGATTATCTCTCCAGAACAGCAGCAATCAATCAAATTAAATGGAGTAATTGATTAATGGAATTATAACAAGATGAAAACGACCTGATAAGGTTTAACACATATAATTTATCCTGTTATAATCGTTATTAGGGTCTGTTTTTATCTCTAAAATGTTGAAATTTGTAAAATTCCTATTGAATTGGTTTTTAATTAATACACAAAAAAACGTATGGCAAGATGGTTATATTAGTGTAATGTTCACTGTACATAGAGGTGTTTTTATTATTGTTATTTTCTACATTTACAATAGTAATAATGTCAAAATGACTTTAAGAAATTTAAAAAAAAAACATTCCAAAAGGTGTGTTCAAACTTTTGACTGGTACCATATACACAGATAAGCCATTTCATTGGGTACACCTGTCCATTTCATCAGCTCCACTGACCATATAGGAGCACTTTTGTAGTTTACAGTTACAGATTGTAGTCCACCTGTTTCCCCTTTACTGTGTTCATCAGTGGTTAGGACCCTCACAGGACCACCTGTGAGCGGGTATTATTTGAATGGTAGATCATTCTCAGCACAGTGGTGGCACTGACATGGTAGTGGCATAAAAGCGTGTGTTCACAGATTGGACCCCACACAGCAATTCTGGTGGAGCTCTTAAACACCTCAGTGTCACTGTTGGGCTGAGAAAAGTCAACCAACCAAAAACAGCCATCACTGTTGTGTGGCCAGCAACTGAAAAATGACAAAGGACTAGAGCAGCAGTCACCAATCCTCTTCCTGGAAATCTACTTTCCGTGTTTAGGTCCAACCAGCATCTAACATGCTGACCCCTCCTCCTTACTTACCACTCCAGTTAGTCTGGACTCTGAAAAAGTTCATTTGACCCAGCAGGTGCTGCAGACTGTGGTTGGAACTAGACTTCTGGGGAAAGTAGATTTCCAGGACCAGGATTGGTGACCACGGGACTACGGTATGACCAACACATACTCTGCAACATCAGTTGAACCATAATCAATAACTTTACATCTGCAAGGTGGATCAACAGATTAGATGTATGTAACAGATGTATCTAATAGAGTAGATACTGAGTGGACACTGTTGTTAACAAACTGATCAAGAAACCAGGCTCAGTGCTGGGTGAGGAACTTGACGACATAAAGGGTAAAGGGGGCATTTGGCTGATGCTCTTGTCCAGAGCGACTTACAATCATTAGTTACAGGGACAGTCCCCCTGGAGCAACTGAGGGTTAAGTGTCTTGCTCAAGGACACAATGGTAGAAAGTGGGGTTTGAACCTGCAACTTTGTGGTCATCAGGATCACAAAGTGCCATTTTGTTGTGCAATTTCTTATTAGGGTTTAACTTACTATCATTATGTGCATTATTATCTTATTATTATGTTCAATAATGTGCCGTGTACAATATTGTGCAGTGTTCTTACTGGGTGCTAAAACATTCTTATTAAGCGCAATATCTTATTATTATATGCAATAATCTTACCATGTGCAAAATCATAAACAGTTTTCTTATTGGGTGTTAAATCATTTGATTATGTGCAATATCTTTTAATTATTATGGGCAATAGTCTTATCCATGTGAAATATCACTACTTACGTCAATATTACTTAAATACTATTATCTCTATCATATATCGTATTTCATATTGAGATTTTTCTACAGAGTTTTTAGTGGACTTATTTATACTTTATACTTTATATTGTTCTGTCTCTGTGTGTCTGTGCAGTCGTAACATAAGCATTTTGCTCCAGGATAACTGAAGTTTTCTGATTCTGGTTCTGATTCTGATGAAGCACTGTGCCGATGGAATGGACAGTGAGGGTAAATAAAAGGTATTTAATAAGGTGGCCAGTTGGTGTGTGCAACACCTGTTTTAGGGATATGGATTAGGCTTAGTCTTGTTCTAAAGTGCAATGTCAAAGGTGTTTCACCATGCAAAATTGCACTTAAGCTTAACCTGGGTCTGGGAAACTATGGAGTTCAGGTGTTGTTTCACAAAAAATGATCTCCAGACAGTATAGACTAACATGAGAGCTGAAATAATGTACACATTTCAGTAAAGGATCTTACAGACTATGTGTACATTGTTCTATACACAGTGTTGCCAAAGGGGAACTAAGCTCAGATTTCTTCAAAGATTTAGTAGCTGCCACTTAAGGCACTTGATGCATGGTGGATAGAAAATGAGCTGTCTATGAGGCACTTTGGTAGGCTAATTGTGCTTACTGTAGTCAGATAGAGGATAAGCACTTCTCACTTGGCCTGACTCTGCTCATTTGCTTTATGTCCGGTAATAAAACCAGTGGTTGGCTATTGTTAGCGTATCTTCTCTATCTGCTTATTGTATTTAAAGCTGTCACTTATCTGCTTCCCTGAGAACCAATGTCTTTCACCTCCTGAAGGAGAGTGGCACAATGAAAAAATAAAAGCCCCTAATTAAGAATCTGTAATACATACTGATAAGGTGAAACAAAGACTGCATAATTAACGTGAGTCTGGGAAAACCTAAGCAATTAATAGACTGTAAAACTGAATTTTTACATTACATAAATATATAATGTACAATCATATACTGTTTTTTATTATGCAGGTTATTATATTTTGCTAAGAGTTCTAGGAGCTTATCTCTACAAGAGTAAAATGAGAAAAACTAAAGACATTTTTTAAATTCCGTAACAGTGACAGAAAACACGAGGGACTTTTAGAAAAGAAAATATAATACATACAATCGCCATCAGAACAGAATCTCCATATCTCCATTTTTGTCTTTTTTAGCAAAAACTTTGCAAGCTGAAAACATCAGCTGTTTACACCCTGGCAAATTTCATTACAAATGAATAAACAGAAATGCTCAAACTGACTTGGGATTCATTTGGGAAGGTTTTTCTGCTATTGTGAAGTTCCTTTTCTGAGATCTGAGAATTTTTGTTCTTACAGCGACAATGTAAAGTTTACATGCATTGAATGCATTGAAAGGTTTACATAAATTAGGCATAAAAGAAAAGTAGGAAAATCTACCTTGATTAGCATGGCTATGATGGTATATATAGTTAGTAGAGGCAGTTGGATCAGTGTTGTAATGTAAAAACTTAAAAAAAAAAAAATTAAAATAACTCAGTTTAACTGAACATCTGATATTATATTCACATAATCATGCAAGGCACAGATAGTTGTTCTTTTAACTTACTATCTGATGTGCAATTAACTCACAATTAGGCGAAAAATCATTAAAAACAAAACTGAAATTGGTCTGTGAGTGTTTTATGTGTTCATATCACTGAGGGCAATATTGATATACTATCTAAAACAGTACTAAAATAACTTTTTGTCCACTAACATTTCAGATTCTTTATTCAAGAAACGAAATATGGGACACAAATTTGTCCCGTACTGTAAGAGACCCAACTAGTGAGGAAACTGAGTGAAACTACATAATGTTTACCTGAGATGATGAACTGAAAAATATGAGTAAGAAGAACTTTTGATTAATCTGACAAGTTTGAGTTTGGTGGACTTGTGTGCTCAAGGCAGGTTAACTCAAGGAACACTGTGTAATACGGTACCCTAATTTGATCTTTCACACCGTGTGGACCTTACTGGCAACGGGCCCTCATGTAAGCGTGGGAGATGCTCTGTGGCAGTTCACATCATCTGTCATTTTTGATTTATTTGTTTATTTTGCTTTATTAATGTTTTTGAAGCTGTGCTTCACATATATTAAATTCATGATGAAGTGATAAAATTAATGCAAAAGCATCTGGAGTTTATTCCTGTTACATGGACATACATTAAGGTAATTTTCATTTCAGAGCTATGTTTTTTATGCCAGTGAGTATAAACACTTATACAAGATAATGAGTAAAGTAGCCCTGAAAAGATTGGTACATCAACAGCTTTTGTCCTCTTTTCATTTCAAGAAAAGTACTGTCCACTCTTGCTGGTCAAATGTCAACAAAAACTCCAGTGTGTGTGTGTGTGTGTGTGTGTGTGTGTGTGTGCGCGTGTGCATGTGTGTGTGTGTGAGAAGAGTTTTTTCAGTTGGAATGGGTGCTGAGTTCTGGGCCAGCTTATCTGCAGTCTGACAGACCAGAGCAAGCATAATGCTGCTTCTATTTGTAGGTCAGATCTTCCAGTGTGATTCTGACCCACAAGAAAGCCCCCCACTGTCCCATATTTTCCTCCACACAATGCTGCTGATACTCGCTCATCCCTAGATAGTGGGGGGCTTTCCTCAGATTTCACTGAGCCGATCATCTCCACGATTTGATTTGATCTCCCTTACAGCACTGGGGCCCTCGAACTGTCCAAGGAACTGGCCAAGCGACTAGTGCAGCCCCCTGGAAACAATTGCTTATCCACAGCATTACTGCGGAAGCGCGGCAGAGCAAGGCAACACTAGAAAGTTGAACTGCAGTTGTTGTTTCTTTCTGGGGTTTTTTTCTGTTCTAATAACACTGCGAATTACATCCAGGAAAGGCAATGAGTCATTTCCTAACAGTCCGTGCACCTAAAAATAGGTCCGCTTATTTACCACATTAATCTCTTTCCTCCCTCACCAGGAGACTCAGCATGGGGCGAGCGCAATTCGGTTATCTCCGGCAGAAAGTTCCTTTAGTCACATAATATTAGGAGGCCATTGCATTATGTACATTGGTGGCTGAACACGGAAAGCAATTTATTGTGGTTTTCAGACTACTTTAGTTAAACAGGTTTTGTCCTCTGTCAGAGGCAGACAAATGTGTGGCGGGTTGGAACAAAGGCACGCCGTTAAGAAACGTCCAAAAAGATCATCATCTACATTCGTATCGGCCTTATAGGAAGGGAATTTTAGCCGCAACGAGAGGAAACCAATATTGCAATGTTATATAAAAGCCGGCCATTATTGGGTTCTGTGGTACAGTTGTTTCCAAATGCTATTTTCTTTCTAGCACCCTTTAAAATGCATGAGGTTCGGTGTCAGCGCACAAGCCTACTCATAAAAAACAACACGGGGGCCTACTGGGGGTTGCCGGTGAACAAGGTTCATAACTGAAAAGAGCAAAGGCACCTAAAAGACGTCTGCTGCTTTATCCTAATGTTCATTTACTCACGATCATAGTTCCTTTCCATCGCTAACATTCCAGCTGGAGGATAGAGGTAGAGGTAGTGAAGGGCAGTTTGGCACTTTCATGCCCTACCTCCATAGTTGTTAGTTTTTTTGCCTCTTTACATTTAAGAGGCCCATTTTCACAATTTTCACAATTATGTGTGTACTGGATCCTTCCAGCGATTAACTGGCTAAATAAAGGTATCAGCTATGCCTCAATATTTGAAGCTGCAGTAAATAACCTGTATAAAAATAACTTTTGCCATATTTGCTAAAACTCTAACTACATTAACTACATTATACATAATGTCCACCATGACCAAATTAAAACCATGAAGAGAAGAAGACCAAGAAAAAAAAGCAAGCTAAAAAGAAAGAAATAGACCAAGGCCAAGATAAAACAAGGGTAAACCTTTCAGAGCTGGAGGGAGCTACGGGACCAAAAAGGATTTAAAACAGATGCCAAGTTAGCCACATGTCTGCTTGTCCAAGTTCTTGGCTAAAGTATAGCCAGGAGAAAGTTACTGTCAAGCATGTTCTATCAAGTGTGGGGTTTAGTTCATGTTTTGTTCATGCATAAAAAGAAAACTGGATACCAACTGCATGTACAGTAGCCTCCTCTGCAGGGCCTTAGGCAGCAGGGCTAGAGCGCAGCAGAGAGGGAGGGGGAGGGACTTGGAAGTTGTACTCATTCATTTTTATAGCTTTGTCCTCCTTTCACAACTGTGCATAACTATAATCTGTTGTCTTCTGATTTATTATCTGACCACTGCTAAATGTACTCAAAGGCACACATTAGCAACTCATAGTGTTAGATCAGTATACAGTTGAATTAATTCAGATTAATATTGCAACTCAGCTCCATTATCCCAACAAATTGGTTAGCTGTGTTTGGTAGGATGGAAGGATTTTTCAGTAGGACATGGTGTGAGAAAATGTTTCCGAATCTGGCGCTGAACATTTTGGCAGCAGAGTGTTGCACAGAGGTGAAGCATTTCACAAGTAATTTTTCCCTCTATTGTTTCTTCCAGCAGTCTCTTAAAAAACAGGTGACAACTACTCCAAGCATACAGTTAAAAAGGACAGGAGGGGTTCTTCATGTCATCATTGTTTGGAACTCTTCTTTTTGCTGATTTCAGGCCTTTAGTTTGACCTTCATCATCAGAAAAAAATCTGAAAATATTTTGATATAATACTGACAAATGAGAATTTGACTTCATTAAGACAGAAACCCATAGTCTATTTGTTATAATCTTATTCTGATGATATAAGTGCTGAAAACTCCAAAGAATGTGACTTTGAAGGATAAAAGGAACCAAGTCAATCATCTCTGATGTTAAATAAAAAATATATTTAAGCTGTTTCCTGAGACCTAAAGAAAAACATATTTACCACTGACGCTTATTCCAGAATAATTAACTCCCTCTGACATGGCTTTTGTGCTACAGAACAGTACATCTCCACGTACTGCCATAATAACCCTTGACCTTCCATTCATGAAGGTTCTAACACCTAATTAATGTTTTGACCAAATTATGTTCGATTTATAGCAAAGGTTAAAAGGGTGCTCCATTAAAGTGAGTGACTGTGGCGTGTCCGGTTTTTGGACGACAAAAGATGAATGAGCTTGTAGCTCAGAAAATGTATTTTCTGTCACTGGACTCTCAAGGTTAGAGCGAGATTCACTGAGCAACATGTAAACTATCAAAGGAGGAATATTATGAACGAGAAGCATTCCTGTGCCATGAACAAAAGAAAGGACGCACAAGCGTAGCTTACCGGTCTTAATCGCAGCAGATTCAGAGAATTTCTGCCCATTTATTCCATTAGAAAAGAAAAACAACAGAGGGATGACTAAACTGGCTCGGATGAGAAGATGCAGTTCTTTTTCTCATTGATTTTTTACACTAGAAATGAATTTGACTGCAGAGTTAAATGCTGTTGGATTAACTTTAAAAAACAAATGCAATGATTTGATCTGAGGGTGAAAAAAATAAAAAAATAAAAAACTACAGGCAAAGTGTGGACTGAACCAAGCCTTATATAATCTTTGACAAAAATAACCCTGCAATCTCTCACTTCTCTGTTCTGAGAAAAAACAGCACTAGTCGACATGCTGTGAGGATGAGAGAAGAGGAGGATGTTTCCTTTCGGATGGCTTTTGCATCGTACATTTTACAAATAGAGGCGGCTCTCTGCTTGTTCCTTCAGCTTCGTTCGTTCCCAAAGGAAATACAACCTATAAAAGACACCTCGATCAGACACACTCCTTTTCACCTGATGCCTGGTGCCTGTGTGCTGGAAGACAGCTTTTTGTCACAGTTGCCCCCACAAGACCCCGGCCCGGGCCCTGTTCAGCCTCTACCGCGGCTCTTCAGAGCTCTGTTTCACATTAGCTCCACTTTAGTTTGAGCTTCTGTTTACAATCTTCGTTC
Organism: Brycinus macrolepidotus; assembly: GCA_037974445.1. Lineage (NCBI taxonomy): Eukaryota > Metazoa > Chordata > Actinopteri > Characiformes > Alestidae > Brycinus > Brycinus macrolepidotus. The sequence goes on along the minus strand of JBBPCZ010000115.1, from coordinate 22,931,905 downwards.
GCACCTGTGTCTGGTTCTTTTTCCCTGTGTGTAGTTACTCTTCCCTGTGTCTAGTTACTTTTGCACCTGTGTTCAGTTTACTTTTGCACCTGTCTCTAGTTCCTTTTCCCTGTGTCTAGTTAATTTTGCACCTGTGTCTAGTTACCCTTATCTGTCATACCAGATTTCTGTCTTTGTATTTTCTTAACCTAGGTGGAGTGAAATCCAGGTGTTTTGTTTGGGTCTTTGCAAAAGTGAGCAACAATATTTCTCTTTCTAGAGGGTCAAGAGACTGTCTTAGTCTACCTTTTCATTAAAACTGTTTATATCTGTATGTTTATATCCAGTCTTGTTTTATAGTTTTGTCAGTCCTATTGTTGCTACCATGGAGACCTCATTCTCTGCATTTCTGCTTGTCTGTTGTTAACCTAGACTAAAATGATTATATATTAATGTTTTGAAAAATGTTCATATCACAAGATGCATAGCGTTGAGTGTGTTGAGCATGTTTGATACATAAAGCAGAATGTGTTGTCAGTACTTCTAGAACAATGAATAACTGCATGTTTCATAAGATAAGACAATTAGGCAAATTATAGAGCCTATAAACATCATCATAAACAGCTTAGGAACAAATAGCTGATTGTATGTCAGCTCACTACTCTATGCTTTTCAGCTTGTTCATATACCACATTTTTGGGATGTTAATTGTGTATTTTTGAGTTTTATGATATTACATTTTTACTACATCGCCCTGGCTCAAAGAGCATATCTGACGAGGAAACATTGAGTTTTAAAATGTAGAGTTTCCATCACCGGGAGCCCCTTTCATGTTTTGGGTTTAGACAAGTCACCCAGGCGATAAGGCGGTAAAAAGAGTAGTGTGTGTGTGGTACAAGGTCACACACGCTACATATCACCCCTCTATCTTCCACTCACCCCATCATCACCCTTACACAGCCAGCCGCAGGGGCTGAGGGGAGGGGGGTGGTGGTGCTGAACGATGGAGAGAATTTAGAAGAATGCATGCCTCCTTTCATTGAATAAACAGCGTCTCAGGGATGTCCCGCGGGAGCTCCACAGCCTTGGAAGCATAATGGTTTGTGTGAGATGTCGTTCTTTTCCCCCCTTTTCCAGCATGTGTAGGGTACGGCTGTGGAATCTAATTTGGTACAGACTGCTAGATTTCCATATATACAGCGGCATGCATTTGATACTGGAACATTTGGATGACAGCTTGAGTTACAGCAGAACGTTTGTATGTTTTTCTTTCTTTTTTGTTCTCCCTGATAGTATCTGCAGCCAAATCCAGTTACATGCCCCAGCAACTCCTATAGACATATCAATAAACAAAGGTTCTTATGTCTTCAACCGTGCATTGAAACTGCAATATAATGAAAGCCTGCGGGCAGTAATTATAATATAATAAGAATATTTATTTCTTAATAGTGTATATTAATCAAGATCTAATAACAGTCCTTATTACCAAAATTTTGGTTTTAATACTGACACTGCATATAGTAATTATAAAGTAATATATGTTTATTACTAGCACTGTACAGTAACTAAAAGTGAAAAGGGATCTTGATTATAGTAATTTTTGTATAGAAACTAAGATGTAGTACAAGTCATACAAATAGACATTGTGTATACTAATCAGACATAAAATTAAAACCACCTGCCTTATATTATATAGGCACACAAAACAGCTCTGACTTGTTAAGTCAGGAGAATCCACAAGACCTCTGAAAGTGAGCTATGGTATCTGGTACCAAGACGTTAGTAGCAGATCCTTTAAGTTTTTTAGTTGCAAGATGGGACTTTTATGGCCTAGTTTGTCCATGTCTCACAGTTTGTCTCACTGATGCTCGACTGGACTGAGATCGGGACACCCACACCGTGGAATCTTTTTCATGTTCCTGAAAGCATTCTTAAACAGTTTTTTGTAGTGTGGCAGGAGCATTATCCTTCTGAAAAAAGCCCCTGACATTAGTGAATACTGTTGACATGGTCTGTAACAATGTTTAGGTAGGTGGTACCTGTCAAAGTAACATGAACATGAATGCCAGGACCAGAAGAAAGGTCTGGAAAGGTTTCCAGAAGAACATTGCTCAGCGCATCACACTGCCTTCATCCCATATTGCATCCTGGTGCCAGCACTTCTCCAAGTTAGTGATGCACACACACCAAGATATCCACATGAAGTAAGAGAAAACATGATCCATCAGACCAGGCCTTCTTCCTCCATGGTCCAGTTCTGGTGCTCAAGTGCCCATTGTAAGTGATTTAACTGACAGCATGGGCACTCGGCAGCTATGCAGCCCCATATGTAGCAAGCTGCAATGTGTTCTGATGTCTTTCTATCCCAGCCAGAATCAACTTATTTAGCAAATAGTGCTACAGTAGCACTTCCCTAGGATTGGAACAGACATGCTAGTCATTTCCCTGGGCACCCATGTTAACTAGTTGTCCTTCTTTGGACCACCTTGGTAGGAACTAACCACTGCATACTGAGAACATGCCACTAGACCCACCATACTGAAATTCTGGAGATGCTCTGACCCAGTCGTATAGCCATCACAAGTTGGCCTGTGTCAAAGTGGCACAGATTCTTACACTTGCCCATTTTTAGTGCTTCCAACACATCAGCTTCAAGAACTGACTGTTCACTTACTGCCTAATGTATCCGACTCTTTGACGGTTGCCACTGTAACAAGATAATTAATGTTATTCACTTCACCTGTCACAGATTTTAATGTTGGGGCTGGTCATTGTATAGTACCTAGAGTATAAAAAATTGCTATAACTGTATAGTAACTCAGACGTAATGAGGTTATTATTACTGTAATTGTATAGTAATTACAGTGTAATAAACACATGTATTACTGTAATTGTGCATGATATTTATAGTGAAACAAGTTTTTATTACTATAACAGTGTAGTAAATAGAGTCCAATCAGAGCTTTTATCACAGTAACCATTTGCTATTTATTAATACAACAAAAATACATTAAAGGACCAGGCGAGGTCACCTGCCAAACCAGCAGTATGTCCCATCCGATATTTGTTTTAAAATAAATATATTCAGAGCGGCTGATGCGCAAAAGATGATGGATGGAGAATTTTTACATCCCAGTGACACATGCATAAACATTAGTAGAAGAGATAGATGGGGGGGATGAAAGCTCTGGTCTGCAGCCATTACAAGTGACTCAAATTTAGAGCAAGTAATACATTTCTCTCTCTTTCTCTCTCTCTCTCTCTCTCTCTCTCTCTCTCTCTCTATCTGTCTCTCTCCCTCTCTCTTTCTTTCTCACACATATACGATAGAATGTTAGTAAGCCTCTCAATAAAATCAGAACTGTTCTTTTGGAAAGAAGTGCACTTAAAATGTTAAGTGGAACAAAAAATGGAACTGTACTGTAGTTATTTCACCAACTGGTTTATATATTACCAGAAAAAAAGATTTATAAATACTGCCCAACCTACACTTGATGAGGAATGTTGTAAAAAGTGTATATTTGGGAAGCAAGTAAGACTTCAGAAGCTTTCTAAAGAGACATTAGAATATGCTCTTATAATAAAACATAAATCAATTAATGCACATTTTTTAAAGAAGAAGATTTCAGATGAATGACTTCTGTTACAGGTTAGACTAAAAACGTTGTGTAAACCACATACTGCAGAGTCCACCTTTCTGCTGTTTTGTGTCCAGAGCTGATTAATCAGCCAATTAAAGAATCTGATTTACATTACATTTAATCTGTGCTGTGCCATCATTCTTCTTCACCAGTGATGGGGTGTGCCATTTATCTAATATGTGTGGTTTTTCAGTACATGCCATTTTGTCAATTTCAAGCGAAATCAATTCGGACCCTGGCCCATGTAAATACAGGCATTAAATCTTTTCGCTGTTCATTTTGACAAAGAGAGATGATTCATATTGATAAAAGATATAGTGCTTGTGTGCGTGTGGCAGAGATTGAGAGAGATTGGAAGTAAGATGGGAGAGGGATGGGTAAGGTTGGTAAGAGATAAAGATTCGCTTTTCTTCATACTTCATGGGGTGGCGATCAGGGATCTTCTGATTACATTTGCTGCCAGTATCCTGCACCAAGTAAATATAATTTTACAATAATCTGAGTCTAGAAAAGTAGAGGAAAGAATGAAAAAAAAGTTAGATCAAGCCCCTCTTTGAAAGATATCTATGATATTTCCATTTTGACAATATCACACAGGGTGAACTGAAAGCCTGCCTTCATCAGAATATTATATTACCCTGCCTCGCATTTCCGCAACGCTCAATCAAGTCTATCCCCTAGCCAAAACATCAGCTTGAATGTAAATATGATCAATGTGCAAATGTGCTTGTCCAGAGGTGAAATGCGACTTGTTTCGTCCTTTGTGTACACTCCAATATTTCACTCCATCGTGGAAAAAAAAGATCTCATTCCAGATTAAGAGAGAGAAAAATGTACTCTTACGACAAGAAGCTCGGGAAGCCTCGAAACGGATTGATTCATGAGTTCCTTTTCCTCAAGTGCCTGAGTCTGGAGCTCACTTCAGACTGCAAATGAACATTCATCGGCCAGTTCCGAACGCAAAAGAGTCAGCCTGGTAATTAGGCTGTATGCTCGTGAGCCCGGAAGAATTATGTAAATTCTCCGTTGTATAAATACCCCCCTTCATTTTAGCATCAAAACAAAGTTATGATAATTTGAGCAAACGGTTGTGAACACGGCGATGTTTGCCTTGGCAAATCAACCATAGGTGTCTTTCATAAAGCAAGATGAAAAACGCACAAATTCGAAACACTGAAGCGATTTCATTCGTGAAATGCATTAAGGACAGCATGATGAGGATGGCTTTTGCGATATTACGCATGCTCTGTGTATCGTCACAGGACCGGATGAAAGTTTGCCGTTTGACAAAGCGAAGATGTTCCTGTAGAAGTCTTTCAACATCCCCGCATCAGCAGGGACGCATTCAAAGTTCTCCTTCTCCTTAAGCAGACTTCACTTCAAAACTTTGATCCATCCTGGACTTTCTACAACAATTGGAAACATTTTTATCTTCTTAAAGAAGGCATGAATCATTTAGCCAATGAGAAACAGCTTAATCGAGCTTGGAATGGGAAGAAAACAAAAGTCTGTAGAGTGGATATTTGTTCCTATGCAGATAAACGGATGAAAGGGACACTGGCGGTCTTTGTTCAGGAACACTGCAAACCGAAAACAAGGTCATATTCCGGATAATCACGCATGACAATGACAGTGATGGACATAAAGTGATTTGCTGTGAGAAATGTGTCTATGCAAAGATGAACGACATCCAATAAGGCGAAAGCATCTCTCTCTCTCTCTCTCTCTCTCTTTTGTAAAGCGCCAAAAAAGAAAAAAGAGGGAGGCTCTAAGTGGTGTAATGAAAATTCAGCAACACATCTCTCTCCTTTATAGCCATTAATTCTTCATAGCAAGAGTCATATTTTTCAAGAAAATTAATTCTGGTGACTGATTTGCTTTTGTAATAACCTAATAGTTTGCCACTGGCCTGTGCACTCGACTGGAACAGATAGAGAGAAGCATATATCGATTGAGCGGCTCGCGCAGCAGCTGATTTAATACACAGATTTAATTTTGTTTCACTCGCCTATTTGCTGCAATACCCTCTTTGATAAAGCAGAGAAGAAGAAAAAAAAATAGCAAAAAAAATGAAAGGCAGGATTCAAAAAATGAATGCAAATTTTAATTTCGGGCCGAGAATGTCAATGTCACGGGCAACGGCAAGCCTCTTCTGAATACAGTTTGAATGACAAGCCACATAACAGCGTATTAACATGGCGGGGGAAGAGGGGAGTGTTAAACATCACAAGAATATTAAAAAAAAAGAAAGGAAGAAAACTGCGAGACCCCATTGACTCCAAATGATTATTCAAATGGTGGCGTAAAATGAGTCAGAGAGGATGAAGCTGAAAACATCTCCAGATTCAGAGTTTCCATTCAGTCTTTGGAAGTAAGAAGCCAAAAATGGCCAGAAATTGAAAGAAAAAGGAAAAACAACCACTTCTGGTTCTTGAAAAAACTTTGAAAGAATGTTTCAGTGGAAACCTCTTTAAAGAAGAACTATTGTAAAGAAGACGTGCGAGATTGAAGGAGCCTTTCTGCCTGCTTCCTATAAATCGACTCTTCTGATCTTTTTTATTTGTTTTATTTTTTTCAAATTTCAAATTTTGAAATTAAATTAAAATTGTACATTAAAACATGTACAAGTCAAGGTTGAAATTGCAAACCGTTGAATAATTTTGAAGAAAGTGCAGAAAACACACAAAGGTAATTCCATACCAACTCACCTAGACTTCCCAGTTCATGTCAAGGACTTTCTTGAAAAGATTCATGTGAAAATTTCTTTTAAACTCATGGGACCTTGCAAAACCCCCACTCTACTCCAAACACTTTTTAGGCATGATTTTTTTATTTGGCCCTGGGAGCTAAATTTCATAATTTTTGCAATTCGTTGTAACCTGCAACAGCTGCTAATTTTTAACTGGATTGGACTAAAATTTGTATTGAACAGCCAAGAAACCCTCATGACACTTTGCAACAAGTAATCAAGTAAATAGCTGTCACTGAATGTTTACAGTAAAACAGTGTTTTAGTAATCAAGTAATTTCTCTTTCTTATAACCATATTTTGATTTAGTTTTGATTAATTTTCATCAACAGAGTTCCATCACATCTAGACGTTATTTTGTGCTGCCACAGAAATATATAGCTTTGGAGTTGCTATTGTTATTATTATTTCTAGTGGTACTTTTCACTGGCTATAATATTACATTCGGTGGTCTTATTAATTTCATAGGTAAATATTTGTACCATACTGATTTAAAGGTTTTCTGTCCCTGTGTGATGGCTTTTGAACCTGTTTTTCAGTGGATTTAAGAAATTGACTGGAAAATTATAGCTTGTAATGATTTGGTTTGGTTTTTCAATACTAGATGATGATTTGAGTCTAGCTGATTCTGTGAATCTAGTCAAAATATCAATATTATTTCATTTGCTCAGTATACATATATTAATTTTACGAATTCAGACTTTTCTAAGCTAATTTCTAACATCATCAACTTGTAGAAGACAAGCAAGCAAGTCTGGCCCCACCTGAAACAGGTTTGGGGGGGATTATTGCAATATAAATTGCAACATATGCAGATGTATATAAAAGAGTGTGATCATAATTCATCTTTTAGCAGTTTGATGTGATACTGAGATCATTGAATCAGACTCCACTGGAAAAAACCCAGAAGAAGAAGCCATCACAAGACATCCCTACTTCTTGAATTGGGAACATGATCTCACCATTACATCAACCTCATTTATGATGAATGATCCACAATCAAAGTGTTACAAAAGCTTATTTTGACAAAATCCTATTTTAAAGTTTTTTACATGACTGTAGTGCAAAATAGAAGTCAATAACATCTGATGGTTTTATGATGGCCGCCATATAAGCCAAAAACGACCATACAAGCCAAGAAGCTTTTTTTTTTTTCTTTTCATCATGACTATGGTTTTTTTATTCTAAATACAGGCTTTCATGCTCCCTCCCTGACAGGTGCTTTGGCTACCAAAGGTGAAGGCTTTCACAAGAAAAAATAGACAGATAGCCCGTATGCAAGTCTCCACAAGCTTGTCATTTCCAGTTGCCAGAACATCTGCTGTTGGACCGTAATGAAAAAGAGAACATTGTGTGATGCTTTTTTGCAGCCATTTCCACCCAAATCCAGACACTGGCAGGCTGAACAGTGCTGTATTGTTGAAAAGAGTCTATAAATGTTCTTGATGTGTCATTCCAGCTGTCATTTGTAGATGATCTGTGTCATGTTGGCTTACATGGACAATTATGTGCTAGGCTGCACAGTCATACACGGCAAGCAGAAAGAGAGAAAAACACTGGAGCAGCCATGACCTCTAATGTGAAAGACACATAAAACAAGTTGGAAAAAACTTGTTTTATGAAGGGCCTCGCGTTTGTTGCCCTCTTCCGGAGCAAAAAGAAACTATCCTAGATATACTTAATATGTTGCCAAAAATACATTTTGTTTTAAATAATGAAAATATCAATCTTTATTTATTTTCTTTGAATTAAAAAAAAATCGTCTTGTTCCAACCTTAGGAAGAGTACACCCGGCAAAGCCACAAAGCCACACTACTACTTTGACATGGAGAATAGTGGAGACCATTACTATATATGTTCTCTTCTTTAAGAACCCCTTCTATTTCTTTTCTTTTTTTCACTCACTCTATAAGATTCCTTCAGCTCATACAGTTATTCTCAAACCTCCACTCTTTATGCACAATATAAGACCACAGAATTTCACAAAGTCTCTTTTGAGTTTGTTTAATTGGATAAATTAGAATTCAAAGGCTTCTTTGGAAAGTTGAGAGCGATACTGAGTATAATCTCTCTTTCTCTCTTCCCGTCTTTGCCCCTTTTCTCCACTTCTCTTTCTCTCTTGCCTTTCCTTCATTCAGCATATGAAAGTGACCTGTCTCCCCTGACCATAAAAGCCAGAGACATGCCCTGTGGGGGACTGTTAGTGGAAACCCATGTAGCTGAGTGATTAAAACTTAATGCCATCTAGTCCTGTCCTCCATCCATTAGATGCAAAGCAAATAAATGAGGCTCACCTCGGCTCGCTCGTTATCCAAAAGAATGTGTGAATGAGAAAACAGTCTGGATGATTCACGTGTTTGATCTTATTGTTCTCGGCTGTAAAAAACGAGTTTTAATATGAATGTCGAATGACCCATGTTAAAAGGCAGTCCAGCTGCCAAGGTTAATGAAGAGCTAACAACTCATGCACCTTCGTAGTACACTATCTCTTCTATACTGCTAATGAAATTATCCATGCAGGTAGTAGATTTTCATTCTGACAGATCAGTTATTAGCCTAATCGATAGTTTTTAATCCAAACTCATTCCAAGCTTGTGTCAAAAACCTCATAAGGATGTTCAAACTGTCATAAAATATCTAAAATGTAATGAACTCATTAGATGTGACATTAATTGCAAAATATTTTTTATTAAAACGAACTTAATCTTATTATTGTTTTTCTACCCAATTTATATTACACAATTATGTATATGGAACTACACAATGGCGATGAATTACAATTATATAATAAATTGCATTTACATTTTGTCTCTGTTCTGCATTGACAGAGTTCAGTCAGTACTTTCTGACTTTTGTCTAATCCTTATCAACAACAGTGAAGAATGTGGCACAAATGTAATGTAAAAGAGGGTTGAGGATGACTCCATAAACATCAGTAGATTTTCATTTAATTCAAATGATAATAAAATACTTTGTCTTCTTCTTACGAACGCAAACATGATTTTGTACTTTCTGTTTATTTTGAATTTTTCAGCAGCAGTTAAAAACTGGTGGTGGGGTAAAACTTTACTTCTACGTGTCTGCTAATTTAAACATCTGAGTATTTTTAGGGGACTATCCAAGTAAAGTGGGTCCAGAAATGGTGTATATGGAGGATATATGGGTTCATTAGTAAAACTAAACCGATTAAAACTGTCCCTAGACTTATTTTAATTCTTAAATTAAATTTAAATTCTTGCAAATTGTAAATCATGAGATGCTACTGAGAAACCAAACTTTTTTCAAAGCCATTTTAGTGACTCAAAATCATGGTATTACATGAAACTGGAGATGATTTGTGGAACAACTAATGTATCTGAAACGATCAGTGCAAACCAAGCAGTGTGAAGTGGTGGGTAAAGTGCTACTTAGTTCAGCGGAGACAGTTTTCAGTGCAGAATTATTTTCAGCCTGCCAGATCAGTGTGGCCTCGTCCAAAAAAATCTCCAAACCATGCCAAAAGAACGTTCTCTCAGCTTTCAATCCCACATGCGACCCTCTAAAATCAGTGCTGTTTTCTGCACTTGCCACAGTAAACACAGATCATTAATTTAAAGATCAATCCTGGTAATGTGCTGGACCCATAAGCACAGAGGCCATTATGAGCTGCAGGGAGAGAGGCTAAAGGTCAAACCCCCCTCCTTTTCTGTCAGCAGGAGACCACGGTCTAATTAAGCATGTCATTAGAATGAGGATAAATGAAGAATGTCTGGCATTAGCACTTTCGATCTTAGTGGTGAATTGTAATTGGAGTTGAGACTCAGTGAGGTACAGATGTTTCCAGGTGATGAATAGGTACTAATGGTGTAGGCGACAACATCTTTGTTATTGCCCTCAAAAGGCTACATGAAATTCAGTATTGGCCAGTGCAGTGGATAATCCAGTACAGCACCAATACCTAGAAAAGAAAAGAAATAGCAGAAAAAATGATAGAATTTCAGCTCCAAGGAGAATCACAAAGACAAATGTACCAAAGTATGCAAATGCTTGAACACCCTTAGTAATATAGCCATCATTTACGCTGGAGATGCTGGGGACGCTGTGGACATGTCCCCACCACTTTGTGTCACTGTCCATTTTGCCCCTTTCACTTTTTTTTTAAAGCACTAACCATAGTAAGGAATAAAATTACATCTTACATCACAATGATAGAGAGCCAATATGCTTACTGAATCAGACTTAAAACTCTGACGCATGTGACTTTCACCACATTGGAACCATCAAAATATTTAAAATGACCTTTTATCCTAGTCTTGAGCAAAATTTTTTTTTAATCTACTGTCTTCTTTTAATGGCATGATTTTTGATGCTGTTGTTGCATTTACTCCGACAGGCTATTTAAAGGCTATTTAAAAGATGTATATTTTGTGTCACAAACTGACACAATCAACAAGCAAATTAATAAGCATATACTCAGAGTGTGAATTACCCCTCCATAATTGGGGGGTACTGCCCATGGTTCGAATTACGGGGGGTACTGGGGGGTACTGTACAGAATGCAGAATCAATACCACTAAAATTCAAATAATAGGGCTTATTATTTGCTAGCTAGTTTTTTTACGTTGCCCCCACAGGTTTCACTGACAGTAATGTTTTTTCAGAACATAACATTAGACCTTCTTATGCATTAACATTAGCCTAATAACATCTCCTTGGGAAATGACCATGATCGATTTTACCTCACCAAAATCTAAGCCTGGTTTAAATAGAGAACTTAGCTTA
>JBBPCZ010000115.1:22906916-22918986 GCA_037974445.1 Brycinus macrolepidotus | reverse complement strand
GGTGGTTAAAATGGGACGGTCCACATTAGGGGTGTCTGAAATCGTTTTACATAAAATTTTCCTACAAGGTGAGGTTACCTTTTTTTTCAACAACAAAAGGAAAATGTTAAGAACCCCTCCCCCAAACTGCTATTTTTTGGGGGATCTGGGTCTTGATCGGGGGGTACAGTACCCCCCAGTACCCCTCGTAATTCAAACCATGCATATACTTCACTATTAAGTCACCTGTCATTGCTAGCCCCCTGAATCAAATCAAATGCTGCTATAGTGATTCTCTTCTGAATCTGTGCACAAGCTCACTCAGAAACTATTGTAGTACATCCAACAATAAAGGCAGCATAAAGCTTCATTTATACGATGGATGCTAGAACACACAGAAAGCTCCAAATCCTCTTGCTGAACCTACTACTGTGACCATTGAAGACATGGATAACATTTTATTTAAGCAAGTTAAAAGGGATAATGTCAAAAGGAGAGGTGCTAGATGTTTTGTATGATAGTACTAATGTGATTTAAGGAAGGTTCTGCTAGGAATACGGTTAAGGCTCATTTCTCATGCAAAGACCACAGTGTAAAATCATGACCAGAAGCGCCGCTAGTACTTTTTGACCCTTTGGAAGAACATAACATTGAAACTCCCCCATTCATTGCAAGATTCAGGAGGACTGAATTACACAATGAATAGAAAGAAGGGTGAAATATAAAGGCTGTCCTGATCATTTTACCAAAAATGGAATGTTGCAATAGATAAATTTACTGCTGCTGCTAATTATTATAATAATAATGTTCTCCGAAGGACCTGTCCGTGCTGGGCCCTCCTAACATCCTAACTTCCCTCTCGCTTATGGTGCCCCTGATCATGACAGAGCAGTAAAAACGGTTTACTTGTTTTATCATCATAACCCTGCTTACACTCAGGTTGTGTCTTGACATTTGCGCAAGAGAGCCTACAATGATTAAGCTGAAACACGGGGCCACGGTGCCACAGCCACAGAAAAGCGGCTGACATCATCTCTATAAGGAGCTGTGTTTCAGCCTGCTTCTGTTCGCTGGCGTCAGACTTTATGATGTATGTGGCATGTCAGAGAGTAAACTATGACCTATTAGCTTTGATAAATGGTCTGGGGCAGTTTGTCTCCTCCACTAAGTTGCTGGGTGTGCTCAACAGGCTGAGGGCACGTGCCAGCACTAAACGCAGCCCATGGAGTCGTATTTATCATGCTCACAGTGTGACGCCCACACTCTGATTCAGGTGGCCAGTTGGTGAGTTTATGGTGAGAAAACAACGCGTGAAACAACAGATGGGCAGCACTAGCACACCGTTGTTATGGGTTTGAGCTAACGGTGTTAACTTAATGCCGAGTTAGGAAAGAAGCAAGTTAGAGCAATGGTTTCGTAAAAAATCTGTTTTTTTCCCCTCACTTTCTCAGTTATAGTTAATCAGCCCAGGCACGCCTGGTGTCTGAAGCTTGCTTCTGGAGCTATGAGGATAATGCAGTTAGTAATGGAAGATAGCCAGCCAATGAACATGATGCAAACTGCATGCAATCAATCGCTCATATTTCAACCGTGCCAAGTTCTTTTGGCTTTTACTTCTTTTTCTGCTTTCGTGGGGCTCATGATTAAAGCACTATGGTCATTTTTCTGCTGCACAGTCAGTCACAAAGAAAAAGGACTGACCCAGACTGGAACAAATGGGTACTCATGGTTCTAATTCCAGTACATTTTCCAACAACTAGAACCATCAGTACTCTAAAGCATCTAATTTGATTAAATCACTACCTTGCTTGGTAACATATTGGCTGAAATATTGCACAATTCTGTGCCCATACAAAGTTTTTTTTTTTTCTCCTCAGAGCAGGTGCAAAAACTGGTAGGCATAAAATGCTGTCATATAAACTGAAATTTCAAACTTCAAATAGAATCTAAATGTTCTAAAAATACATACTTGATTAAACAAGTGCCCACTCATAGAGATCTAATGGCACTTTTCCACTGGCACAAGGAACGGTGCTGCATTGCAAACAAATGTTTTTCCATTACAAATGATGTGACTTGTACCCGTACTGTCACAGCCCAGCTCAACGGCAGGGCCAAAAGCGGGTGGCAGCCGAGCTGACTGCGTCACTGCTTTTTGATTAGTCAAAAAATATTGTCATGACGACAGACAGACTTCGAAAGCAGCCTTTGTTTTTTACTGTTTGTGCCAAAAACAAACAAAAAAAAAACAACGACAATAACAATGGAGATATAAACTACAACTGGGAACTCAATGGGGCACCTGGTGGCCTAGTGGTTAGGGAGTTGGCCCTGCATTCAGAAGGTTGTGGGTTCAAATCCCAGGACTGCTAGTGTCATCACTGAGGTACCCTTGAGCAAGGTACCGCCTCAACACACTGCTCCCCGGGTGCCCCTCATTGGTGGCAGCCCCCTGCTTCACTTGGTGAATGGGCTAAAAATGCAGAGAAAGAATTTCACGCTATGGTGTGTTCATGCGTGACTATAAGGGGCCACACTTTTTTTTTCCAAAGAAGTACAAGCACTACTACCTGTTTGGGCTGAAGATAATTTTCAGTGGGAGTTTTCTAACATTGTGAGAAATGTGAAGGTTTACCAAGACATCGCTAACAAGTCAGCTGGGTTAGGTTTTCATCGCACGGCTAAACAATGCAGAGAAAAAAATGTAAAAAGTCAAACGAGGCCATAAAACATAGAAGACCACAATAACAAAAGCAACTCTGACAGAAAAAACTTTCCACACGGATGACTCCATGGACGCAGTTTTGGGATGACGGCTGGCCATAAACCGTGGGGAGAGAACTGCGTGTCAGAAACTCTCTTACCGGGCGGAGATACACTGAAAAATCTAAGTGTGCTGCAAGATCTGTGCCATCGCAGTACAGCACAGTTCCTGTATACCTGTGAAAAAGTGCCTTAAATGTCTTGCACAGTATTTGGTTCAGACAGCAGGTCTGCTTCAGACTGTGAACTGACACATCAGCCACTTGCTTACTTTAGCTTTTCGCTGGATGTGCTGACAGGGAATCGGTGCACTTTTCTGAGCCCACACACTTTCACAAATCTTTACAGTAACATGTAATCATGTGTAGAATCAAAGCTTCCATTTTTCTCTGAGGAGTAAAAATATGAGCAAAAATCTTGAATCTGTGGAGTCTACATAGCTAAAGTATTAGCAGTGGTTTCCTAAGCAGCTTAGCTTAGCTTAGCGTTTTACACAGTAATAATTCTAAAAACAGCAATCAGCACATCAACACACTGCTGTCGTTTACATTCTGCACTTGGTGTTCATCTGCTAGTGCTTGGTGACTTTATCCTCACCTGCAACCGTGAAGAATTTGATAAATTAACATTGACTTGTTATCAAAATCTCCTTGAGTACCTGTAGGATCCTTTGGTGCCAATCTTGATCAGGTACCAAATAACCAGAAAACTGGATCCTTCTGTAGTTTACCAACAGCCCATTGAAAAAGGCCACCTCCAGTTTTCTGATACCAGAGGTTCTGTTACTTTGTGCAGTGGACAAATCCCCTTTATCACTCAAATACTTCAAGGCTTCTTCACCCCTTTCCTGCTGTTACAAGCTGTTTTGATTGAACTGCCCTTAATGGGCTGGATAAAGAGAGAAATTAAACGCGACTACCATACAGCAAAAAGACTAATCTACTGACACCACACACCCTCAGAGCGTGTTTCTCCAGTTAGGCTGGAGTTTGGAGCTGTGCAGTCCATGGAAGCTCATTTTTATGTGCAGTATCAGACTTAAACGGATTGAAGAAGACACAGGGCCCTCAGACCACATTGATTATCAAAAGGAGCCTGAGGGCCAGTGAGTGTGAGTGTGTGGGGGTTTGTGCCAGTATGTGTGCATGTGTGTGTATGTGTGTGTGTGTGTGTGTGGATGGGCAGGCGGGCGCGCTCGCTTTGGCAGGCCCCACCTGAGGCTCATCTGAGATTTGTCAAAGCCGGCTTTGTGGAATTCCCAGGAATCCTTCCTTGGGGAGGACATTGATATGGATTCCGACCTATTGAGGCAGGCACATCTCTGAAGGGGAAAGAGCCTCTTCAGCGGCCAACAGGAAGGCCGTTTTTGCTGCTTTGTGGAGAAAAGGGCGTTGTGGAGAGGATGAAATGATTGCGCTGCAGAGATTGTGTTAAGGTTTGTTCTTGTCTGCTTGGTGGAGGAAGTCATCTCACGCAACCCTTCAGTGGTGGAGTGGGAAAAAAGACGTTTTTCACTTTCTTTCACTTCATCATCTTGCACTTGGTCTTCTTTTTCTTTTCTTTTTGTCTGTCTGGGTGTTTTAGTTTTAGGGTGGAAAAAAATGTCTGAAGAACATGTTAAGATCATGTATTAATGTTAAAGTAATAATAACGTGTTAGGTAAGTAATAACAGAATGAAAAAACTCAAAATAACAACATAACTCAAACTGTATTATTGTAATCACATTTCAGAACCATCTGCTGTTTCTACCATTTTTGAATGATTTTGTATTTTTCAGTCAGTTTAATTTCTTTTCATTTCAACTTTTCCCTTAACATTGGCTTGACTGGCTTTCCAGTTACAGAGGGCTTGTGTTTACGTCTTTAGATGTTTAGTGTGTTGTTGGTGGGGCTGAACTGCAGGAATGAACAAGGGCCTCTAGCAGTCTAGAACTGGCTTGTACGAATTTTATCTTGACTGCTGTTTACCCGCTTTGTGCCTTTGGATGGGAAGGTAAAGCTAAATCAGTTATACATGGTCTTCCAGTTCAACCACATGCTATTGCAGAGGCCAGATAGATTACCATGTAAACAAAGAATATGTGAAATATTTCACCGCAGTTAAAGAACATGAATACAGGTGCTCAGTAGGGGTTGCTGAGGGTTTCCCTCTAGTATTTACTGTAAGAGCACTCCCAACAACATATAATGCTATGCGAAAGTCTTAGGCACCTGAGAAATTTAGATTTAAAAGATGCTAAAACAGACCAGTAAGTGTTTTTTTTTTCTCAAAAAATACCTGGTTTGGCTCAATTAATACTTCATGAGATTAAATCTGGTGTGATGCTCATGGAATTTCATAAACACAGAAACCTGGACCCAACCCTGCGTTTTTCTAATCGGCTTATAAAATTAGTTTACATTTACATTTACATTTACAGCATTTAGCTGACGCTCTTATCCAGAGCGACGTACATCAGTGCTCAAGTAGTCCACGTCTGTTCCTTAAACCTGTAAAGCTATACTTAAATCAACGTCCGCTATTCAACCAAGTTACTGCAGGCTAAGTACATCTAGACAACACCTGTCAAGAAAAGTCAGAAGTTAAGGCAAAAGTAAGGAAGGCATGGAGGTAAGAGTAGGTTTTTTTTTTTTTAAACCAGCTGTCAATTACTTGTTACAAACAAAACATACCATTTAACGTATTCTTTTTGCATTTATTCTAATGTTAACGTGTTTCGGCTGGCAGAAAGACACTCACTGCTGAGATAAAGGCCTTTAAACTATTTGCATAGGTGACCAAGGCTGGATATCATAATTTTTTTTTTTTTTTATTAAAATGGTCTTTAATTAAATCCTATTAAATAACATATATTTAACAATTTATATGAACATTTGTTGTGAGATACAATTTTGCAACACTATGTGGTGCCTTGGATAGGTAAATTCTTCTCATTGTCAGAACTGGGTAATACTGGGTTAAATATATCCTTCCTATAGAAGATCAAGTGGAGAATGTCCTTCATCTGTCGGAATCTCAGTAAGCCATACTTACACAGTGCTGTTTATAATGCCGAATTCAATCGCTGCACTCAATCATTCCTGCCCTCATCTCTGTCTAACATAACAGGTCATAAGAACACAAAAACATGGCATGCAGATGGAGAATTAGTAACAACAGAGATTAAACAGCCTTTCAGAAGTATCATGAAGCGCAGGCTGGGATTGCCACTAATCCCTCTGAGATCTATCGGCCGGTCCACACTTCAATCACACACGCGTGCTCCCCCACCAACGTACACAGCCGTGAATGATAAACAGAGTGCCTGAGATCAAGCCATTACCTTCAACAGCAGTCTCAGACACACAAACTCCTTTTCCCTGTCTCAAACGCACACGCGCACCATGCTTACTTTTAATTAAGCCTCCAATGCTACCCATTCTGAAGCCTCATTGTTTTTTCCACCACACTCCACTCCCCTCTCTCAGACAGACACTGCAAATAATTAGCCAAACTCAAAGAGAATGAGGCACAAGGTGGAGAATCGGAGGGAGCGCTGGGACCTTCAGCAAATAATGTGGGATGGGTAGAGCCTTTCTCTTTCTCTCTCTCTCTCTCTCTCTCTCTGTTCCTCCAACGTGGCCAATGAATTATTCAGCAAGGCGGTGAACAGCCACGGGCTACGGCATCGCTCTGCCCGCTCTGAGGAGGCTACTCAATTAAATCTTTTAAATATACTACTCCTCTACACCTCTTTATCAATAATTCCACAGTTCTGCTCCTTGGGCACCAGCAATGTGGCTCTGATAGGTGAAGTGATTAGTGCGGCCTATGAAAGAGCGTTTATTTAAAGCCATGTGGCAACAGCATGAAGGGAAAAAAGCTATTCTCTTTATTGTGAGATGAAACATCGGGGAAAACAGCAGAGCAGGAATCATAAGTGCAGCATTGGAGAGTAACTACTAACATCCTGGAGGAAGACAGAATAAAATTATACAGGGTTATACACAGGATTTCTCAAAGTTTTAGCATAATTAAATGATTTAGATGCTCTGTTTTCGAGGAACATAGCAAGTCAGAATTGTTCACAGTGGTGGTGATTTGCCAATATTTTAACATCATCATTATGCCGAAAAACTCATGCAGGTTCTCTGGTGGATTTAGATAGTAACGAAAATGGTTAGATTTGTTTTGCAGATGTTGCAACTCCAGATCAACACCACTATAAAAAAAAGATGGTTTTCTCTACCATTTCAGATCAGACTACTCAGAATGACTTTATTTATCTCTCAATTACTGAATTATACGGAAATAAAAAAAAACAGCTGAATTCCTCTTTAGGCTGGTAGCAGGCTGGTTGAATTAAGCTGTTTTGAAGGTTACACAATCAGCATTTTCACTTCACCATTCACCATCACTGCCATAAAATGCTACAGAACAGAAGGACAAACTGGGGAAAAAAAAAAACCTTTAACATTTTTTTAAAGTGCTGAACTTATGATTCCTTCGTGTAAGTGTAAGTGTTAATGGACACACTTCAAAATTACTGTCCATGATAACTAGCCATCCTCTAAAACTTCAACAAATCCAGCTTAGGTTGAAAAATGCAGGAGTATTCCTTTAAAAATCTCCTTTTTTAGTTTTATTTTATTGATTTTGCAGATGTCCACTTTTGATGTTCACACAGTTTCATGGACCCAAACCAGTTACAATTCATTTTAACATGTCTATTTTCCAACCTCTGTTTATCCCTCAGAATTAAATGGGCTGGTTTTGTTACTGTTTGTTGCTGTGTTAAAACTGATGCTAATAAGCTCTGTTTTTATTGTAATGCTCTGTAGTGTGCCTCATTCAAAAAGCAGTCTGGACCAAAACACTACTAATAACTTTAACATGAATGGGTGTGGCTAAACTCGGGGACAGGCTTAACCTCCCTTGGGCCCCAAGAAAGTTTTCCATTGGCCAATTAGGGCTTTTGATTTGTTGGGGGGTGGGGTTGATTTAGTGATTGGAAACACCTACTTATGTCTTGTGGTAAAACAATCTATGGCTAAACTACTGTAGGCTGAAAAGGTGGAAATATGTAAATGAGTATATGTAAATGTAAATTGTGACATCACAAAATTAGTGAATTCGAAACAGGCTGTATTAATTTCCTTAAATGAACAAGACACATTTTGAAACTTCATTCAACCAAGATATGGGGTTTTCCAAGATATGGGGCCTTTAAGTTTTTCTCTAAGAAAGATATGAAGCTAAGGTCCCTAAAGCGTTTGCAGATATTTTACTGATTTTTAGAACTTTTTTTAATCTTGTGGGGTTTTTTTTTTCTTCTTGTTTGAGGTCACGCTTGAGAGGCGCATCCCAATCCTTTGCTTTTGGCTTAAGAAAGCAGACTTGAAGATCAAAGTCTTGGACTATTTTCAATAGTGTTTACAAAATACACTCAACGTTCATTAATCCAGATCTGAAACAACATTCAGTCAAACAGCAGTCTGCGGCCGCTTGCATATTTTAAACATTCAAGGCGGGAATATCTGAGATATTCAAATAAATGACTCCTACTGCGAGACACAGGATAAACACACGTTTCTTCTGCCTGTTATACGGTAGATGTATTCTCTTTGATTTTTTTTTTTTTTTAAAGTTCGAGGAGAGTTTGAGTGTAACACAGGATAAATGCATGTTTGCGGTCGCGTGGGAGTTTTCCCCTCTCTGCACACCACACACACACACACACACACACACACTCAGAACAGCAGCCCGCAGCCCACAACCTTGATATCTCAAGGTCGTCACTAAACCATGTCCAAGAGGAAAACCCATTTCTCACACCTCCCCATTCCAACCCCACACACACCCATCAGAAAAAATAATAACATTAAATTGTCTTGCCATAGAATCCAAATAGAAATGATTGAGGAGGTCTTTTTTTCTACAGTGGTCTATAAGACATCCTCTCTAAACAGTCCGCTCTTCTCTAATCTGACATATTCATAATTGCCTTCTACAAAAAAAAAAAACCCAGAGCTCCTGGAGGATGACCCTTTTTCTCTGCCGCAGAACAATTAAACCCAAAAAAAGACCCCGGTCGCTCGTCGAGTTGCTTCGCTAATGATTATCATAATTATTATCAATTATTTTAATGCTCTAATTGAAAGAAAGGCAAGGCCTGAAGGCTGCTGACAGGTCCTTTTGAAAGCGGCGAGGTGGATTGCGCTGCTCATCCGCTCAGCCTCGCTTTAATTAGCTTCAGCTGAATCTTTGCTCTCCTGTTCTAATGCCCACTCCTCTCCCCTGACCTTGCCTCTTAAAACAGATTGGTTCGGCCTCGTCTTTCTCCCTGACAAGGATTTCGCATAAGGCCTAATAGGGTATGGTCCTGGTGTTTATGAAAAGCTCGCGCCCATTAGCAAAGCTCTTTTTCTTTCTGTCTTCCTCTCTTTCTTCTTTCTCTTTTCATATAACTCACGACTTACGGTCTTATACTGCAATATACGCATTTTAACTTTAGTCCGCCGCTGATAAGAGAAGCTTGATGCGAGCATATCTGAATACAAAAGCGGCGAGTGATGCTGGCTTCCAATTTGCGGCCTTTTCTGAGTCTGCTGACGCTTAAAAGAAAGATCCACTTCATGCCAAGGAACTTCTCACTTTGAAAGCACTTTATCCCCAACTCATGCGTTTCTGTCTCCGGCCGTAGCCAGGTAAGCATAAAATGCACAGAAGGTGCACCTTGGCTGGGAAGCCCTATCCCTCACTTTGACGGACCCTGTCACAGTTGCCTGTATTAGATGGTGAGACTATTGCAGTAAGGTGGATATGAAGGAAAAGCGAATGGTTGTAATGATTTTTGTGGGGATTTGCCATGGTTTGCGAACTACAGCTTTGGGCAGCAACAGAAATGAGAACCTGAGCAAACTGTAATGATAAGGTTAGGCTAAATTCTAACACCAATAAAGTACTTGGCCTCATTTTCTATCCAAGAAATTGCTCTAAAAAAGCATTTTGGACCTTTTTTTTTCTTACTGAACGGCAAGAGAAATTACTCTCTATCCAAAAAGGAGTCGTGCTCAGACTCGTTTGGGAAAATGAGAGATTTTCTTGCCACAGAAAGTCATGTAGGTGGAAAAAAAACCCTCTGTTCTTTTAAGTGAAGGTACCCTGCCTCTCCCTCACACCCATTAAACTGATCATCGAGACAAGGCTTTGCTGACTTGCTATTCCACTATGACAGTCTCTGTATCTTGTAGCTTGTCTGAGGTGTTAATATTGCTAAAGAACATTTTTTTTTCTCTCAGCATCCTCATCCCACCCTTGTACACAGTATAGTTAAGATGACAGGAGTAATTTGGCTGCCCCCCCCCCTTTTTTTGTTCTTGAATGCAAACCTGATCATCCCTATGAAATGTCCCATCTTTAAACAATGTCAATTACCCCTCAATTGCTGCTATGGACCATTAAAAGCAATGTTCTTTAGGTGTATGTAATGCACACTTAAAATGACACTGCCATAAAGACTTAATTGACGTAATGCCATAGAGCTGTGGTTCACAAAGTTTGTGCAGTTATGTAGCCCCTTAAACTTTAAGCTGCGTACCCTCTCTAACTCCTTACACACACCTAAGAATATGGAAACAATGCAGACATTTAGCCTTAGAAAATCAACCCCCTTCAAAGGTCCTATATCCTACATGTTTCCTGTGCTTTATGTTTTATCCTGAGATCCACTTGTGTTTGTTTGGTTCTGTGTGCCAGAATAGTCCTAATTCCTTTTTACAGGACCATTTTCTCTCTTTTCTTACCTTAGAAAAAACTGGCTGTTTTGGTTACTGTGCCTCTACCTGATTGGCTGCCCTGTTTTGTGCTTAGGTCAAAAAGCAGTCCAGGCTTTTTGACCAACTTTAGAGTTGGTGGGGCTAAACTGCCCTTGGCTGGGAAAGATGGATATATGCAGATGCATTTGTTTTTGTTACATCACAAAAACGATGAACTCAAAATGAGCGGCCTAATTTTCAGGTATGGTCTGTATGAACTAGGGAGTGGACAGCACAGTTTGAAAAAAAGTGTTTATGTACTACAGGATTTTTTTTTAATGTGAGAAAAAAATGGTTTTGCTATGATATGGGACCTTTAACACATCAAACATGCTCATGATGCAATGACACAATACCCCTAGACCCTGTCTTACTAAAGGCTTACCCATGTAAAAACACATGTAAACTATCCAAGCTGATCTCTTAGATAAACAGCATTGCATGTGCTGTCTGTTTTGCATGTCCACCTTAATAAACACACAATTTCAGGCGTTTCTTCTAAGGGATGCAAAATACTGGTCGGAATTACGAATTCACCACCTGCAGTGTGATTTAATAAGCCTGAAAATAAATTTGTGTTTTTAGCTGCGAGTGACCATTGACCACACACAGCTAAAAATCTAGCTTTGAACGCTGTGACCACTTGCTCCTTCTGTCATCATTTGTTCAATACTGTGTGAACTGCACTTTGCAGTGTGGCCACACACAGGAGAGGAGTGGTTCTGCTTCTTCTGCTCTAAAATGCTCTTCATGTAGCTCAGCTCTGGTCTACTGATCCAGCTTCCTCACAACCTTCTCATTCTAGTAAATAAGTTTGTGACTGTACTTAATACCACAAGGGCAGAGCTTGTTTATATCATTCCCTTTCATATAGTTGATGAGCTGCAGGCTTTTGTCTACTGTAAATACATTAAATGAATGAAATCAGGGTAATGGGCAGGGGTGGCACAATATCACCTTTTTCATGTCCATTATGATACTGATAACACAACCTGATACCGTCTTCTTCCCTCTCCTCAACAACTACGCTGTTAATAATACATTTGTCTGGAAGCACTTTGAGTCCTACGTTACTCAAAGTATAGTTAGGTATTTACATAATAGTAGGGGTGTGAAGAGACGCTCAAGTCTGCTCACGATACACAATGTTGGGTTCACAAGAACGAGACGAGGCGAGATTTTGACAAGATTTTTCAGATAACTTTAAAGATGAAATAGATGACTGGAAAAAAGCCTTTCATTTGACTGAAAGTCAAAAATACAAAACAACACAGGTGCATTTTGAAATGATGTAACAGATCACTGCAAATTTACTTTTAATTATTAATTATTAAGCTTGAATAATCATATGCAGTAACAACTGGACAGAACAATATGCACACACTACGTGTTTGCTACTAACTCAAATGACTGGCTTCTCTTGTATGATTCTCAATAGTTTTATCCGACCTTCTAACTGTGCATGAACTCCTAACTTACTGAAGCTGTGTGTGACCTTCTAACTGAACTCCTTTTCACAAGTTGAACATA
>JBBPCZ010000115.1:22886282-22906192 GCA_037974445.1 Brycinus macrolepidotus | reverse complement strand
ATATCAGTTACCAAATTCACTTGACACGTTTCTCTGCAGAAGTATGTGCTCAGCACAACATTTACAGAAACCAACACTGCAGCAAGATCTGAAAATGATTAACTTCTTATCAAAACATCTACGCCAGTGTTCTTGCAACAAGACTACTTAAGCAATCACAGCAAAGAAGGGGTCGCCATCTTATCCACAAAGCAACTGTGTGGCTGCGGGTTTTCATTCCAGCCAAACAGGAGTGCAACTCATTTCACTAATCCACTGTTTGAGGACTGAGACCAACTGATTAAACTCAAGTCAAGTCAAGTCAAGTAGTTGTTTATTGTCATTTCAACCATATACAAAGTGAAATGAAACAACATTCTTCCAGGACCAAGGTGTAACACAAAGAACAAAAACAGAAACACCACAAGACTATACAAGACTACACAAGCGCGGGCAGGACAGGACTACAAGAGAGAGTGCAAAAAAACACAAGAGCAACAGTACAATAATTTACAGGACAGGACAAGACAACATGCAGTGCAGCCAAAAGGAGCA
The DNA here is from genome assembly GCA_037974445.1 of Brycinus macrolepidotus. Taxonomy (NCBI): domain Eukaryota; kingdom Metazoa; phylum Chordata; class Actinopteri; order Characiformes; family Alestidae; genus Brycinus; species Brycinus macrolepidotus. The sequence continues at coordinate 22,905,658 of JBBPCZ010000115.1, read as the reverse complement.
CTAACGGTACTAATGTGATAGGAATAAAGTGTTATGACATATTGTACTTAAGAGAGTAGTTAGGCGTGCAAAAAGTGTGCAAAAAGACTAAGGGAGGCAACAAATAACTGAATGAAAATAGCACCAATAGCAGCAACGAGAAAATGTACTGTATATAATAAATACAGTGTATTTACAGTGGCAGTTGGGAAGTGAGTTGTCTTTGTTTATGTGGATCAGTTTAGTGTGCATATGCAATGTGTTTGGGAGAAGGAAGCAGTCAGTTCAGTTCAGAGTGTGTGTGTGTGTGTGTGTGTGTGTGTGAAGTACAATTTGTTATTCAGTTCTGATTTATGAGTCTGATGGCCTGGGGCAAGAAAATGCTCTCCATCCTGGCAGTGGGGGCCCTGATGCTGAAAAACCTTCTGCCAGATGGAAGGAGGAAAAAGGCGGCGTGTGAGGGGTGTGTGGGGTCACCCTCGGTGCTGGGTGGCTTTGCAGATGCAGCATGTGGTGTAAATGTCTGCAACAGAGGGGAGAGAGACTCCAGTTATCTTTTCCACTGTCCTTACCATCCTGTGTAGGGCCTTGCAAACTGATGCAGCACAGTCTCTGTACCACACCAGGACGCTGCTACTCAGAATACTCTATATGGTCCCTCCATAGAATGTATTGAGAATTGGGGGGGGGGGGTTAGAGTTGGGGGGGAGCACTCTCCTCAGTCTGCAGGAGACTGCTGGGCTTTCTTTGCGATGGAGCTGGAGTTGAGGGTCAGTGTGAGGGGTCTCTGCGATATGAAAACCAAGGAACATGGACATTCTCCACTGAGGAGCTGTTGATGTTAAGTAGAGAGTGATCATGGCATGATCTCCAAATGTTATCAACCATCTCTTTTCTTTCGTCCACAGAGATAGGTTGTTGGTTTTGCATCGGTCCATAAGCCGTTGCACCTCCTCTCTGTATGCCACCTTGTCATTCCCACTAATCAAACCCACCACGGTTGTGTCAGTGATGATGTGGCATGCTGCACAGTCATTCGTTAGCAGTGTATACATACTGAGATACAGTATGTGCTCAGTTTGACAGTCTAGAACAACTCCATCATCGGATGGCAGTGGACCTGTGGATTGAACTAGTGTCACTGGTTCGTCAGACTAAATAAACTAAAATAGCAATATAGCAATATAAAATCTGAAAATAGCAAAAAATAAAAAATACAAATAAAAGACAGAAAAAGGAACAGGTGGGAATGAAAAGGAAAAGACTAAAGGAAGGGTTAGAAATGAAATGGCAGAAAGAAGACTAAGTGGAAAGCTAAGTGGAAAGCAATTACTTGAAACTAAATTAAGATATCTTAATTAAGGCAGAGAGGAAAAGTTAATACATGACGAAAGAAAAAAAGGAAGAAATAAATAAAAACAAATGCAAATACTACAAAAAGAAAAGGGGGAGTAACCGAAGGGAGGGTGAGAGTACGTAACCGTGGTAGTGAGAGAAAAGGAATGTTGGATGGAGGGTAGTAATAAGAGAAAGACAGTGTAAAGGAGTCTAAATAAGGGAGAGGGAGCAAGGGAGCTTGGGAGAGGGAGCAAGCAAGAGAAGTGAAATGGAGGTTAGTGGGAATGGAGAACACAAGCGGGAAATGGAAACATAAAAAGAGAAAGTGAAGTATAGATGAGGGAAGGATCGGATACAGGAGGTGGGTGAATGGCTGAACTTGCGGAGGAAAGGACGCAGCAGATAAGGTGAGTAAGGGTATCAGATGTGGAGAAGTGTGATGCAAGTAGAAGCATGAAAAAGGAAGTTGCAGAAGATACGGAGAAGATGAAAAGGTAATTCCAGGTCAGGCAAGAAGAAAATTCGAAAGGCATGAAAATGGCTGGACGGTGATCTACACAAGGGTGAGCTAAACTCATGGCTGAGCGCCTGGACATGGTGCGAAAGGGGTTTAATTATCACACCTAATAAGGGCGATAAGTGCAGACAGGTGAGGGAACAGGTGGGTGAAAAAAGGTGACAGAAGGAAAGCACCTCCCCCCAAGGTAGCCAGGGGTACTGCTAGCTGGGATGCAACGCCTGGGTGGGACTTCATCTGAGATGGGAATCAGGTGTGATTGACCTGTTTACAAACACTGAATCAGCAGTTTGTCTCCATTAACCTTAAAATTATTTGGGCTCTGACTGTGGTCCAGTACTGACATTCATGGTTTGATCCAAATAGTGTAGTTGTGAAAATGCTTGCTATCAACTGTAAAAAAACAGTAATCATTCAAACTCTGTGAGAAAAGAGGAAGGAGTGGACGTTTACTGTGAGAGCTGCTGGCAGGACATGTTGCTGAATGTGAAAGGCATCAAATATGCAGAGCGCCCTGACAGCAGTGGAGAGTTGGTTCACTAGCATTTTGTAAAGTGAAATGACAAGAATTTTCAGTTGGATTTTTGCCCACAGGAGCAGGTGGAAGAGGGTTCTTTCTGAACAGCACCAGTTTTCAACAAGTGACTTTTCAAAACTGTGGTACAATATGGAAAGGAACGGCAAACAGATGTTAAGCAAAAACACAAGAGAGCAGTTTTCCATACTTCAGCAACCACACACACTAAAAAAACAAAACAAAAACAAAAACAAAGACAAAAAAAAACCAAGACCTTCCTAGTCTACAGAACACAAAACCCAAAGCTGACTCTAATGCAAACCTGGGTGCAGGAAGCCCACCAGCCGTAAGAGCAAAGTGTGCAATTAACTGGCCTATTTTCACCACAGCCAATATGCAGCTTAATGCAGTAAATAAACAAACAGGCTACTAACACTACGCAGAGCTTAAAATGTCTTTCTGAACCTACTTGGGCTGTTCAGATACCATGTTCCATTGTAAAGTTCTCTTCTTAAGCCTCAGAGGTGGAAGGCTGCATTTTCATCGACCAAAAAAGGTTTACAAGCACTTTATAAATTACTTACATGCCTAGAAATGGGTTTTAAATATTTTAAAGTTATACAAATGCACACTGGGAGCATGGTGCGGTTACTTTTAGTTATAGGCCTCATTATAGGTGTTTATATCTGGTGTGTGTGTGGTATGTTTGGGAGGAACACGTATTCGTGGCTTGTCAGGTGGAGCCGATCTTTGCAAGCTGATGCCTAATGTGTACCATTGCTCTTGTAGCTTATCAATTATTTATCAGCCATGGCTCACCATGCAAAGGGAACCCGTAGCTTTGATTTGCCATTCTCTTTCAGCAGGGGCACTGGTTGGGAAGTGGCTGTCCTGACCCAGGCAGTAGCGGTCAATATGCTGTGAGATATAATACCATTAATTTTAAATATGACCAGTCTGGCCATATCATCATTGTCATATCAAAACCTTGTAACTCTCATCATTTTTTATTTAAAAATGTGAAATGCTCTTTAAATTGCATGGAAATTTTATGGTAAATAGTCCAATAAAAACAGTCCAAAATTGCATCATTAACTTTCATTTAAAAGTTAATTTAAAGAGCATTTTATCCTTTCTTAGGAAAGGTTATTGTTCAGGAGATATGGAGTTTCGTTCTAACACTGGTGATATGTATTTTCCATTTATGAACAGTGCAAAACCAGCATTTTGAAACATTTCTCTGAAAACAACTGTGTTATGCTATGAAGAACCAAATCCGTGGCTGAATGTACCCGTTTCACAAGCAAAACTCTCACTCTACATACTAGGAAGTGTCCAGATTTGATCTAAGAAGTGGAGAGACCAACATCAGGAGGCAACAGCCAACATCCAGCAATGAAAATGTAAAATAAAAGTACACTTATTGTTAAAGTCACTATTTTGTCATGATGGCTCATGCGTTCTAGGTCAATATTAAAACATGTGGATAAAAAAATATTTTTAACAGAGTAACGTAACTTTGCATGTTTTCCAAATACATATTTGGTGTAGAGATTCAGTGTTATTGCCTATTGCTATGGCAGCATTTTCCTTTCCATTAAGTCGCTGGAACCCTGAGTCTGATTCTGCATGTTGCTATAAATATTTTAACAAAATAGAGGTAACTCAGCGGTCTGCTTCAGATGGCAGACTTTTGCTGAGAAGCTAATGCTCCTATTATGGGTGTTTTTAGTGTACACACTAGACAGACAATAATCACGTGATGCTGATACATTCTGATCCCTTGTTTTTGCACCAGTGCTTCACTTACATACGTTGGTGGAGGTCAGTCCGAACCACTACTCTTTTTTCTTGGGGTGCACACATCAACTGAGTAGCCACTCCCAGGGGCTTGACCGGGTCTGGGCTATTGGGCTACAGCCCTGAACATTTTTTTAAATAACCTTTTCTGGAATTAAAAATGTTCCTTTTCAATAACATCATATGGATATAAACAACATGGGATGCTGCCAAATCCTCTACATGCTCATTGATTTGGACGGGCTCAGCCTCTGCTGCTTTTTCTTAAAGTTTAATAGGTTTGAAGTGGGCAAGCATATTTTCTTGGTCTCCTTATCACCGTTACTAGATGCTTAGCATCGATCATATGATTAAAGCAGAGTTTTGGGTGGTTCAGTAAATTTTTCACCTGCCAGCTGACTAAGTTCATATTATCCAGTCAATAAAGCTCAAATGACTACTTACAGTTAAGAAGTTTGACATCTTTTGTTCGTTATTTTGTGCATAAGACCCCCTGACATAAACGTGCAGAAGAGATTAATGGCTTCAGTCACCAAGTAGGCTAAATGGCTAGACTCTGCACACCTACATTACCATAACATGTTCAAATGATAGTTAGCTAGTTACTAGAAAATAGTGACCAACTAGCATAGCTACGGGAACACAGTAGTACAGAGAAGTACGACGCTGTCAAAGTACTATGAACAAAGTGTGTATGATTGCATTAAATACTGTTACTTAAGGGCCAAAATGACTTTACTGATTCAATAGCTTTTCATTATTTTCAAAAGTGAGCATCAATAACACCCTTCCACCCTTTCCAGAGCTATGGATCGACTCAGTCCATGATGATGGCAGACTTCATTCCCAGGCCACTCCCAGGCCTGTCATTTGTACAGAGATCTTGTGGGAATTGGTCATAAACAATATAGACACCTGTGGAAAAATTACATCACACCACCTCCCCATGGAAAACTAGCTCAGTCTGAATTGCATGTAATGTCATCAATTCAGTTAAAAAAAAGTTTTAATAAAGCCAAAAACCTTCCTCAAAATCTTTCTCCCCACCTGGGTGCACATGCTCATTTAAGGCAATTTTCCAACCAAGGTTTGTAGTGGTGCTACAAACTCTCTAAAGGATGTCATGGTAACCTGATTGTAACATATGAGATGTTTCATTACAGCAAGTTAAAACCAATCAATAAGCATTCATGACTGAATACCCACGATTTATGTCTTATAAAACCAGGACCTACATAAAAAGTTAGATTATTTTTAGCTTATTTTATGGCAGCCAGCCATTCAAGAGCCATTTCATTTCCTCAAAGTAAGCTATCGGTGTCAACATTCTAAATCTAGATCACTGGGGGAAGTCTTTTTGTGGAAATAAATAAATCAGTAAAGTTGCTCCTCATTATAATTTTATAGTGACATTCTGTAGTTTTTGCAATAAAAATGCACAGTTTAATTGTAAATTATACATTACAATTAACTTTTTCTCCTCAAATTTGAAAGCTCGGTGACACTTGATAATCCACTAAGATAACCATTAAAGCATCTGGAGATAATCTATAAGGACCGGAAGTTATAATGACTAAACTACTGACTAGTCTTAGTGTAGAGGTATCTTTGCAGTACTGGCTCATTTCTCAAGTAGACAACAAAGCACTTGTGTGGGTCACTCTGGATTAGAGTGCATGCTAGATGCTGTAAACGTAAATGTAAACAAATGCAGGAGCGTACGTAGTAGTGCTTGTGGTAGCAAAAGGTTTTCTTCAATGCAGTACATTTATTTGTGAATGATAATAACAAATGCAGTATATTTAGGCAATACACTCTTCATTTGGACCCTGACTTGGGACTTAATCATTCACAGTTGAAAAATGTGCCTTCTGTCACTTCACCCCAGACCCCACTGTGAACACGCGATGTTGTCCTGTGCTGAAGCGTCTTCTTTCCCTTGATTTCTCTCTATCTCTGACAGTCACGACAGTGTCAGGCGGGATTTCGTGACATGTCTCCCTTTGGAACTTGAACTGACACACACTCATTTAAGCTCCGACTTCGAGATTCACAAATTGGAGCAGTGATGACAAGATTAGTTGTTTTTCTTTTCCAAAAGAAAAAAAAACAGGAACAAAAACATCTCAAGCAGTTACAACAGTTACAATGGTCTTCACTTTAAGGCCATTTTGCTGTAGAGTTTCGAGTGCTGATGGAACGCCGGCCTATTGCTGTAATCTCAGGATGTCATTCGTTTAGCACAAAATGCAAATAAGCACTGGAGGGGTTTCTAAACACAGATGTGTGTGACAACTGAAGCGTAGACCAAGTTCAGCAGCATCTAATGTTTGCACAGTTTTGAGCCCATAAAGCTTTTAAATATCTTTAACTGTGAACAGATGGTGTGGCCTGGAATTTCCAGCTCGCAGGCAGTCTTAATCAGCCCAGATTGGGTGATTTATAACACCTGACGCACGCATCCACTCACCTAGCCTTGTTTACGGCAACATTTGTCACAGCGACCTTGCTCTGACCTCTGATCAGATGACTGCATGGCCGCAAGACAAGAGAAAGACATTGCAACCTTTGTATCTTGGCATTAGGCGCAGGTATCAAGGCTGGCTCTTCCAATCGTGGGGAAGGCGGTGAGGTGGGCAAGACAGGCGAGATATCAGTGGTGCAGAGCTAATTTTTATTTTCACATTGCGCAGCAAGCATGAGAAGGAAACAAGCCTAAGGGGGGTTATCAATGAATAACAAATTCATTTGAGTATGTACCTTATTTGCCACACTTATGCCAACTCCCTTATCTGTCCCGGTGGAACTGATTGGTTAAACAGGCATGGTGAATACACATCGGGGAGCGGCCGCAAGCTGCATGCTAAAAACCACCATGTGCTTATTTACTTCTCCCAAGACGCTTGCCAGATTATAAATGTGGCGCATGCCCGAAATGGAAGGCACTTAATGGATTGATATTATCCTACGTGTGGATCACAGAACAAGGAGTGCACTATAAAATTTGTCAAGCATTTAAAAACGTAACGCAGTCTCAAGGTGATGCGGCAGCACCACCACTGCAAGTGGAGGACATGACGAATGCTTAACATATCTGTCAAGTTAGCAATCTGGGGATGGGAAAATACAGTCAGAGAAAAATTACATTGGAGCCCGTGGTACACATAAGAGCATTGTGCGCTCTAATACACAACATTATTGCTGTCATAAAAAAAAAGCTCATACCACTGGACCTTTAGAGGAGAAGATGAAAAACATTCTTAACATTATTGTACATTAATGTAACTTCCAAAAATCATGTGAGACCATTTTTGTAAGGTAATTTGTCATAAAATACTCACAGAATGAAGGGCAGTTTCTTGCAATATAAAAAATGCACAAATATTAATGCAGGGCTGGCTCCAGTCTTTGGGGGCCATAGGCGTGATTTTTGTTTACTATACCAGGCTAATTTGTGTATCACTGATGACTGGACTTGCCCATCTGAGATTCTAATAAGTTAGCATTTAATTTACAGAAAACAGTGTGAGTATTTTCAATCCAGGGGACTGTCTCACAAAGTTGGATTTGCTTAGCCAGCTAACTTTGAGCCCTGATTTTCTGTCTGACAGTGGATCATTATTTCCAGGATATGTCACCATGGCAACGTACTAAGCATGCCTGTCCTGCTCTGGGACAATAATAACTAATGGTGGTAGTGCTGACAGCATTGTTTTACTACATATTACATGTATGTGAGTGTGTTGGGTTAATCATGTCCAGACCTCTACTTGAGGAGGCCCAGTATTAACAGTTACCATCCAACACACTGAATGACCTTTGTGTATGATAATGGGCTATATAAATAAACTCGACTTGACTTGACTTGAAACCTGCATTCTTCTAACTGTATTTGCTAAACTAGATATTACTAACCTAATAATAGTGTTACTCTTTTTACTGTATGCATGCTTGTTTGTCTTTTTTTTGGTTATGTAGTGTGTTTTACTGTCTGCAAATCCACAGTCCAGTGCACAGTACTGTAGGCAAAAATCCTCTAGCTGAAAATGTCATTTCTTTTTTAAAAAATCATAAGAATAACTGAATGAATAAGCTTCAGACCAAGCAACTTTAATTGGAAATGTAACACACACTGTTCTGTGGGAGAGTGTGTATGCCTGTATGGGTGTGCTTCAAAATGCAGCAACAGATCACAATGGAGAACAAGTGTCTGGCACAGCAGAGAGCTATTGAAAAATCAAACAGTGCCAATCTTTCATGTGCGCCTTGGCCGTCTACAGCGCTTCTGGATCTGCATGAGTACTCCGAAACAAAAACCAAGCACCTGGGCATATCCAAATTGAAACAGCAAACATTACTGCAACATTGTGTCAAGTTGACTCATCCATTTTCCCCTGCGTCACAATATCAGACCTTCAAACACAGTGAAGGCCTCCTTCTTTGAAGACCTGGACTCATTCGTCTGCAGGCCACTAAAAGCCATTACCTATTTGAAGCTAATTGCAGCGGCCTTTTATACATCACTTTTATACTTTTTTTTTCCCACAATCCACTTGCTGAACTTGTTTGGGTTTGCTCTAATGGGAGCGTGTTGAGAGAGGGGTGTTTTTTTCTTCAGGAAAAGCTAGCAGCATGTGTGTCCAGTTCAATGAGCTACTTCAGGTAGCTCTATATCTTGATCTTGCCGGTATGGTACAGAATCAGAGAAGAAACATCTGGAACCAAAGTACACAAACACATCAAGTAAGTGACCCCTTTGCAAGCCAAACTTTTAATACAAAGCAACAGTTTCTCAAAGGCACCCCAACTTGAAAAACCCAGTCCAGGATTTATGCTCTACTCATGCTACAAAATCATCTTGGCAAGTGAAATCAGCTCAAATCTAGTCAAATATATCTAATATATCTATCTTGTGACCGATGTAAGAATATTACTGTTAAATTATTGCGCTTATTTTTTTGTTCTAAGTAATTTTACACAGTTATTATTTTATTCCACTGGCAGATGATTTTCCTTCTCACCAGGATTAGTCATTTTTTGTCAGTTGTTGCTTTATTAACTTTCCTGTGACTGGATGATTTTGAAGCAGACTACACTTTGTATGAGCACTTCAGAGGAAGGCTTTCAGAGCAACAAGGACAGAAGAGAAAACTGTCTAGAGCAACTTCACATTAGTATGTGCAGTAAAAGCCAAACTGTCAAATATGTGCTTTCATTTCTCAGCCACCTTTGAGAGTCCTTAAACCTATTGATAAAGAACCGTGAACTGCAAAAAAGAAACTCAGATTCATTGACCTTGAACCCTCTAGAGCCCACCGCAGTCTCTGTATTTTACCGCTCTGTATTTCACTGTAACAGCTTCAGACAGTCGTTATATAATGAGGTGAATTCTGAAAGAAAATGATCTCTGTCACAAACTACGCTTAGATCGTTTATCTTTAATTAAAATATTCCAGTTTTCAATTTGTAACAAGTAGTTTACACATGTAAACATCCCCAAGATACCAAGAGACTGTTCCGATGTGCTATAATATTCTGTAAGATAAGAAGACAGATGGGTCTTACTGGATTTCTGCTTACCTAGAGATCAACGTTCAAACAGAAGATAATGATGTAAATCCATTGCATATTCCATTGCAAAATGATTGGTTCAGTTCAGTGAAATGAACAAAATAACTTCAAAAGATGAAGATAAAATTAACTCAGAACTGATGACTCAGCAGTGATTTCAATGTTTTATACCTGATTTATACAGACATGTATAGTGAGTTGTGTCACTGTTCACAAAGGTTTGCAATCAACATTTTGTGTTTCATTCCAGTGCAGTTAGCGGCCTCCAGTTTTCTTGGATGGAATTTACAAGTCTTCGTTTACTTTCACATACTCATTTTCTCCAGGAATTTGAGATCACAGTTAATGCAAATTCAGCCCATTGCAATATTGGCAAAGACTTGCAATTTTGTCAAAGCATTATGTGCAAACTACAAGTGACAACTGATGATTGTAACTGAAGTAACCTGATGACAATGCTTCCAAGGCATTAATTGCCATACTGGGAAAGCTGAGAGATGGATAAAGAACTAGAGAGGACCAATTTTATTCTAAACAGCTTGCTAAGTATTAATAAATAATATGTAAATATATATTTCCTATTTTACATCTGATTTTGTATCATTCTTCCAATTAAAATCAATAATCTCCATTTTTTTAAGAAAATGTTTGACTGGAAATTAAAATAGTTAGTATAAAACCAATATGTTTTAAAGCTGAGTCTATGTGTGTATGTTTTTCCAACATGTTTTTCCCTTGTTTTAGCCTGAAACAATAAAAAATAAAGGTCACAAGGTAGTATGTACAGATTGGCAGATATTATATCTCACAATATTATTCAGTTGATTTACACACATCACTGGTATAACCAGCACATCACTAATGCACACACACTGTTCTCAAAATGCAAGGTCCGCATTACTAATGCACACACACAGTTTTCAAAATGCAAGGTCCACAACATGCACTTCAGTGCATTTAGTGTCTGCACAGAATCAGTAAAGGTATTCGTTTATTTATTTTGTTCAAGCTTGACTGAGATCCACCTCTCAGCTATTTCTGACATCGCTCCTCGTTTAGTGCACAGCCGAGAAGCATGATATGTCAGCAACACCCCCAGATGGGCACATTTGATGCTTTACAAGACAGTTTAAAACTGCACTGCTTTAGCAGGTATATGACCAAACACAGCATGCTGTCAATAGCAAAAACCTAATGGCAAAGTTAAGGTTAAAATGGCCTGAATGAATAAAAGGAAGCATTTGGTAAAATATGCAGAAAATGTGCTGTGTTGAGCCAGAACTGAACAAATCCATCCACCCATCATCAAAACGTGTAAGGTCTAATGTGCAAGAATGTGTAGGCTACATTCAACTGACTTCACAACAAATCTAGCTAGCTCATTCCTTCCAAGAGAGACTGGATTCGTCAAGGTCGCGTGACCATTGATCGCCAATCCTTTCTCTTCTTTTAAAAGAACTCCTATGTCAACAGATCACAACATGCCTTTGACTCAGAGAGATGGGCAGAGGTGGCATTCAATAAGCTGTTCTGGGTTTCTTAAAACCCCACTAGAATGTTGACTTTCGACTCATATGACCGTGTAGCCCGTTGGAGAGGAGTGAGTATACCTGGAAGAATGCTATGGATTGCTTGCCGCTTCCAGCCAAGCTATTCATACAGGGGGCCTATTCAGAAAGCACAGCACTGGCCTAGTGGTGAAGTCCCTGAGAGCAGGGAAATGGAAGAAGTGACATCACTGATCACTCAGATGATTATTATAACATAACCAGTTCCCAAACCTACTTCTGCTATACTCTGCACTGAACTGTGTAGTATTTTTCCTGTTCTTTCCTGATGTTTATATTATATCATATAGAAATATTCATTTGTGTTGTATTCAATTGGTACTTATATCAGATGTAAACATTCACTTGCATTCCACGAATGACTCTATAGCACACAGATGCATCTCGTAACTTCTCTTATTGAACAGAATCGTATTTATATTTAAAGTTCTGAAGTCTTATTTCATTATTACGTTTCTTTTGAAAGAGCCCTTTAAATATAACTCAGTTTAGCACTAAAAAGAGTTGATGATTGTGTTGAGTAATTTGTTAACAGTTTTAAGAAGTACATTCGTCTGCTTCAAGAAATAAATTGATTCCCTTATACTAAAGAGACTTTTTTTTTATTTATACACAGTTATGAAGCATTATTCCCAACCAATATGCAGCTTATTTTGACAGATACCTACAAATCAGTTCAATGAATGATTTCAGTGCCCTCACACCAAAATGTTAATACAGTTTCCATTTATAACAATCACTCACTCACTTTCTGTAACAGCTTACTCCTCACTAGGGTCGCGGGTGCTCGGAGCCTATCCCAGGGTCAACGAGCGTGAGGTCATTTATAACACTTTCCTACCATATTCCTTAATGGATGTTGTCAGTACAGATTAAAACATGGTCATCATTCGAATACCTGCCAGGATGGTCCAGTGTTCTAGTTACCAGCAGTATCATTACAGCGAGCCTTTTTCTCTGTGAAGATGTTTGTAAAGTGTGTTCACTCTGTTACGCCCTTGTTGTATTGTAGTTAAGTAAGATTTAGTGTTGAGATTAAGCAGCCAACAATTAATAGGCTAGTCCAGAAAGCTGTGGGGGTGAGAGCCTGTTTTTTGGGGCATGTTTTGTCTTTGTTAATGTTAGGGAGTGGGGATAATTATGCTATATTTTTCTTTCTTTACTTTATAGGCTATTTAGGGTTTTTGGAAGAGGCATTTTGTTGGATATTTTGTCAGAGTTATCACGACTCCCAAAGCTTTTTGGCTCCATAATAAATAAAAATGAAACAATTCAGAGTAGAGAGCACCACCAAAGAGGTACCAAGTGTCTAACGAAGATACTCTATGCATAAGGTTTGTAAAAGTACAAAAAAGCAATGGCCACTGACCTGCTTGACAATAAATGTGTCCTAGATCAGGAAAGACTGTATAGTCTCCGGTTACCAAAGACTTGATTTGCAGAACATGACTATAGACAGTGCATTAGCTTAGTCACATGCTTGCTCAGGGCAATATGGTTAATCAGTGTAATCATCTACCTTTGTTCTGACATGCAAAAAGCATGCAACAATTCTGTGTTCCACAGTGGATGGTCTGCATTGAGTCCCTGCCAAAATAGTAATGGACTGCAATCTAGGCTTCAAATTGTCTCCCCTGCGGTCTTAAATGGCTCACTTTGCCTTGTCGGCATCTGTAACCTTCTCACTGACAAACTATGTCAGCAATGGTGGGTAAAGCTTCATTGCTTGGTACAGATGATCACAAAGAACAGTAAAAGAATCCAGACACACACTTCTATGCAGCATTTGGAGAGGACTGGGCAGAAAGGCTCGGAAAGGAGGACAGAAATAGAAATGTATTCTCTTGGAAATAAAAGGGCCAAAAAGCATTCGTTGGAGTGATGTTACAGAAGAATTACTTTTGGTTCGTTAAAGAATGTTTCACTTGGCGGTCCCTCAACTGAAGTGTGTTTTTGCTCTTGGTGAAATATAATTGTAATGCAGAAATATTTACAACATACTAAGCCACACAAAACAAGTTGGATTTTTGTTTTCCTAGGTGAGCAGGCAAATCAACATTTCTAAGTAATTTAATTGTGTTCCAATGTTATTTTTGTGACAGTTGTGCATGATGTTTTGATATGAAGAAAGCAGTCGTCAAGCACAGTTAAGATTATTATCATTTCATGAAACTATGCACTTCTGTGGGGAGACCTATATTTATCACCCAATGCCATTTTGTCACCAGCCACACAAATCTGCCAGCTCTGTACACCAAACTCTTTGGACAGATTGTGAGATTCTATCCTTAACTATCCAAAGAATTCCATTAAGGTTTGCTTGCATGTTGTCAGCTGTATTTGTTATCCAACGGTCAGGAGTAACATATTCAGATGACATAACTGAGTTTATCTCATACACCAGTATAATGAGTTTTAGAGGTTTTAAAACCTCTAACTGACAAAAATACAATGTTTTCTCTGCTCTCCTCAATCAACTTGTGCAGTGTTACCAGACTGGGAAAGATGCTTCATTTTAGTGCAGCTTACTAATAAAATAATTTATTTTCAGCAGTTTTTAACTTGATTACATTCAAACCATGAATAAAATCAACATAAATAACTACAATGCAATAATACAACAAATAAGCATTACAACTGGTAGAAACAATAATAATTAATATAGCATTAACAATAAATTATTATGGCTAATAACAATTATGATGATGTTGATGCTGCTGCTGCTGCTGATGATGATAATACTTTAAAATGTATCATTACTAGTTTGGCATTAAAATGAAATATGTCTTAAGCTTTTCTCATTCTTATATTTGATTTAAAAAAATCCACAATAAAACTGTTCATTGTCTCTTGAATCAAAAGAAACAAAACTATCAAACACAACTTCTATTTGGCAAGCGAAGCAGCCACCTGGGGACCTGCAGAAAAAGTCTGCAGGTTTTTGCGGCACTTTCACGGTACACTAAGACCAAGAATAGCTCAGTAATCTTTAATTTTAAGAGTGTAGTAATGGGCACAAAGAGAAGCACGGAGCACTGGGTAGCAAAAGCAAGTGCACCTGAAGCATCAAGGTGATTTCTATTCATCTAATCACCTCTCCATTAATGGAGGAACGTCCAGCTATCATCTAACCTTAATATGATTCCAGTGAGCACAAAGCTCAGTTCAGTACTTCTCAGAAAGTGAATAGCATGCAGGAGTTTGACTGGTCTGATTGAACCCATTTTAATTCCTGGTAAAATGCAGACATACTCCACTCAACTCATTTAAAAAGCTCAATTATTATCTTTCTTTTAAGCCTGAAGACCGCCACTTCATTGCTTTGATCATCAACCGGAGAGCGGACGGCAGCGAATACCTTTACTAGAAAAGTGGGACACTTTTTCCCGTCTCACTCGTGCACACCCACATCCACCCACCCTCCCACACACACTCACACACACACACAGCGCTTATTGTGCTTCTAGATGGGATAAGTGTGGCACATTAACTAAACCTGTTTAATCTCACTTAACTTAATTTACTTGAGTACTTCAAGCGTGCCTTTTATCTTATGGTAAAAAGCTCACTGCTGTTTATCCCTCATCTGATGGCACCATCCATCTGCCTTTCTTCATCCTTTTATTTTTTTTCAGGCTTCACATTTTGTACCTACTGACTGTCCCTTTCATACGTCCAGCATGAGCGTTAGGACAGAGGAAGCATTATCGCTGTCAAGCAGATACAATTAGCTCTGATAAGAAATGTGCACCTGAGGATGAGTGGCCATTACGAGAGCCCTGGTATGTGGTGTGTGTGTGTGTGTGTGTGTGGGTGGGTGGGTGTATGTGCGTGCACGTGTGTTTGTCCTGACTTGTCAGGCTCATCCAGTGCCTGTGTGATGCTGTGATTGGGGAAAATGGAGATAAAAGCAGTGGCAATCACAAAAAGCCCCTGACATTAACACCTTTTATAGATTCCACTATGCTGCCCATCTCAAAGGGCTCTGATTGCTGCAGTGAGGGTAGCACACACGCTTTGGGTGCACACGGAAAAAGAGATTCAAGAGAAAGAGAGAGAAATACAGACAGATATTTTGTTTATTTGTATCCTTTGTTAAGAATTTGTTGAGCCCTGGCAGTGGGTGTGTGACAGCAGTGGGTCTATTGAGTCTTGTGTCTGATTTGTGTGTGTGTGTGAGCATGCGTGTGTGTGTATATGTGTTTGAATGTGATTTCACCAACCTGAGCCCTTACCGATACAAACATACAGTTAATCAGGTCGGAAATCCTCCACTAAAGTGACCAATCACATGACACTGATTTTAACGTTGGTCATCCTCAAGGCAGTCTGATGCACTGACCATTCATTACCATGGCAACGCAGCTGCTACATTTTAAGCCTATTTATAATGGAGCATTCTAAAAGGACACGCTGCTGCTGTCAAACGTACATATATAATACATTCATTAACGCAAGCGCCAAACACCAAACCTCTTTATCCTGTAATTAACATGTAAAGCATACTCTCAGCTGGAGGACTGCACGCCCCCACTACTATTTAATTTCCATTATTACAACGCTGCTATTGCTGTGCCCACATACACACACACACACTCATATCAATATCAATACGCAAAAAGTAATTATACATAACAAAGCTGATAAGTAAATACACAAAAATAATTATACATACAGAGGGTGGAAACATATTTTTCATTTTTCTGCAAATATTTGCATATATGTACTATTATATCTATTTGAATTCATATCTGTTGAGTTTGACATAGTGGAAAATAAATAAAACAAATAAAACATAAAATATAAAATATATATTTCCCACAGGCCACACGTTATTCAGGTGCAGAAATGTGTTCTTTGTAGAGGGTGTGTAAATGTTTCACTTTAACATAACATGTATTTCCTGAACAAGGAGTACATGAAAGGACTCCAGACAAACAGCATGTTCAGCACATTCCCACTGACCAGCCAGCCAAGATATGCTTGAAGTCCTAATTTTGCTTTAATAAGGTTTAATGTCGCTAACAAACAATAAAAGTCAATAGTCATCAAAAAATGCATCACCAAAACACCTCTGAAACCACTCAAGTCACATCCAGTTTCATTAAGGTGGCACAGACTTCTCAATGTGGTTTAGGGCAGATTATGACTTACTGTGAGATATAAAATGTAATGAAACTTCACTGCTACAGGCAGCCATTTCAGACAACACCAGCGCTGGTATTCACAAAGCAGTCGTAAGGAGGACTGGTCTTGGATCACATCACTTTGTATTTATGATGGTAATTGTCACAAAAACTAATTCTAATTCTGGATCAGCACTCCTACTGTTGAGGTGGTTTTTGAAAACAGACACGGTTGTCTAAAGTGGCTGCCCACAGTTTTTATCTAAAATCTAGGTTCATTCTGTTTTATAGCTCACAGTAAGTCATACTGTGTCTGTAGCAGCTTCATGAAGAGCTGTATGATGGATGAAAAGTTTGATTTTTGCTGAACTAGTCCTTTAATTCTTGACTAAATTCCAGTGTCAATGGTGAATCACCACTGGAAACTCATTTTAGTTTAGGATTAGTTTAACCTGGGTCCAGGAAACTGGCCCTTAGTCGTCACTTATAGTGCCTGCTGAGCCTGGAGGGTTCCAGCAGTCGCTACAGTTTTATTAGTGTCTCTGAACTGGCTTTTATTTCTTCACCTACAGTTCACTTCATTAGTTTTTTTTTCCTCATAACATGCTATTCTTACCAGAAAGGTTACATTTGCAAGCAGTTTGGATGTTTTGTTGTGCTGACCATTATGGCGTTTTGTGCTGTATGGCAGGTTAACATCCTATGATGTTGCAGACAAAGAATTGTAAAATAATTCTCTGGTTATTGACCATCTCTGGTTGAAAATGACCATCTTTAAACATTTAATGTGACATACTCCATGACAGTAATGTCTGTGTCTAAACACTTGAAGTGAAAAATAAAATATCAAATATCAAAATTGAATTCAAATTGGTTTGGCCCAAGACAGACACTGAGAAAGTGTTAAATATAACAGTCACAGTTTTGATTTAACATTGGTACATTTGCCGTGCACCCTGGGCCTCTGAAGCAGCTTCAGTTCTTACCAGAAGTGTTGTTGTATAAGCCCCGATCTGTGTGTAGTGGGATATTGGACTATTTTTCAAACAGAAAAGTCATTTTATGGATGCATAAAACCACGTTAGGCATACTTGTTTGTTGGCCTTGGACAGAAGCAGTTTCCAAGCAGCAGTCCTACTATAAATTCCAGTTTTGAAGCTCATACTTTTTGTAGAGACTGGGTCTCAGAGGTTCAGAGTTCTGGAGTTTTTGAGGCCAGAGTTTGACTGTCTTAAGTGTCTGTCTATTCATGTCTTGCAAATACTATTCTTCTGTGTTGGTGCATTATTTTGTCCATGCTTGACATCCATTTATATGATTTTCAAGACAGTTCGTCAAATAACAGATTTTGTGACCGTTGCACCCACTGTTTTTGTTTTAGCTAACTAGCCTCTTTGGAACTTTGTTGTAAAAAATGGATGTGTCTGCCCACCTCTTTTATATCTTTACTTGTTGACTTGATGACCAAAGTAGATAAAAATGTGTGACTGACAACAAAATGTCTTACAGCCATGTGCGAGAGATGTAAAGGATAGTACTGCCGTTACATCAACAGCTTTTCAGCCATCAGTGAGTGCTGCTGTATCCATGTTGGATCAGTGTCCAAAATGGAAGATTTTCCAGCGTTGGGTCAATGTCCAGTACAATGAGCAAGATCAATGCAAATTCAACATCAGAGACCGATGATGATTCATTACTTTTGCTCAGCATCAAATGAACATTGTTTCAGTTTGCTATCTTTCGTCCAAACTTGAACAAAGTCCAAGATCGTTTTGTCCAATTCTGTCCCAACTGGCTTCACAGCACCAGGTTTATAAAACTTTGAACAAAATTGTGAATTCTGTCAAATCTGTGAAACTTAATGATGCAAATATGTGCTACAGAATGCTGTATAATATTAAATGCTAGGTTTAGGCCACAATGCCCTATCAACTCTTCATTATCCCTTAGAAACTTAATCGCTGAAGCTCACATTTTGGGGGCATTGCATGGCTATGTACAGAGTAATTAAAAAGGAAGAAACAGGTCGCTGGTTGAAAAATAAGTCTGGCGGCTCATAATGTTCAACATGGTGTAAAAAGAGCTAATAAACTTGCTGGCAAAGGTTCAGAAAATGAAAGAGATCTTATGTTAACTAAAAATACATGTCATCTTTTTGTTACTCCTAAAATGTTATATAGTATCTAATATTTCTTTTTTAAAAAACATGCAGAAAATTTCTGCTGTGAGTTTAGTCATAGGCCATCCTGAATGTACTGAGCTAAAACCAACCGGTGACCCAGACAGGCTTCAACATGTGTTTAGTGCAGGATGTGGGTATGTGTGTGTGTGTTTGTGTCTGTGGACTGGAGTTAGGTAATAGCAGGCTGTGTTCCAATGGTCAAGAGTGGGTCCTTTCCCAATTTAACTTCTTGAAATCGATCAGTTGAATTAATGATAAAATAATGCTAAATTATATCCAGCTTTATGTTTCCATTTCCACTGATTTTCAAATACTGTTAACAGCTGATATCAAAATAATATCAATATCCGTGTGAAAAGAAATATAATATCCAATGTACTTATCTTGGCTCTGAGAAAAGCAGTCCATGGTCTGTCTTGCTGGATGTCAGAAGTGTAGTATTCACTTTAATTCCAATGAAAGAAAATGAATTAAAATTTGGCTGCCTCACGCCAAATCATTTATTTTTAATAATCATAAGCCACAAAAATTTTGTTAAAATATAGGCGCTAGGTAATTCTTTGATTAAAAATGGCAAAATTTATAAAACATATCGAAATTCTGTTAGCATTAACATCCCAATGTCAGGTCTGTGGGTTACAGCCACTAGAGGCCACCATTAGTTAAGTTTTGTGTTAGGCTTTGTGGTCATGTCATCAGGTGTCTACAACCCAGGTGTTAGTAATGAGCACATTAGCTGGGTTGCTAGGCACCTGATGACATGACCATGTGTTTATGT
>JBBPCZ010000115.1:22868396-22886182 GCA_037974445.1 Brycinus macrolepidotus | reverse complement strand
ATGCGTTATTTTTTTTAACGCGTTATTTTTTTTCAAATTAATTAATCGCAATTAACGCGTTAAATTCCCACCCCTAAAATAAATAAAACTATGCTTACATTCCAGTTAAATGCTTTTATTCTTCAATCTATAAACAACATCCCAATGTTTTTGGCTTGAACAAAACCTACTGCTGAATTAACCTACAGCTACCCACGTGGACCTTGCTGCTAACGTGAGAAACTCCAGTGTCACACTTAAAACTGTAAGAAGGTAATAAAAGTGGAATGAAGCAGAGAAAGAAAAGCTAACACAGGAGTAAATATAGGTCAAATTCTGTAAAAGGAGGGGGCCAGACCTTAAGAAACCTGAATGTGAAATCTGAGCCCGAAATTTCAGTAAGAATGTCTGAAACTCATGTGAATAATCAGGTTCCACTGGGTTCATGGAAAAGGCAAGCATATTTGGTTGATCATTTTATAATTGTTAGGTTTGGTTGAGATTCCCTGACAGGCAGGAACAGTAGAGCCATTTGTATGGATGGCCCAGAAAGGGCATCTGTCATGTGAGCTGCATCCATATTTGTTACGTTTCAGACTGCCATCAAGAATGATCAGTGCCAGGGACACAAAATGACATTTGAGGACATGCCATCAGGAAATGTGTGCCAGGGGTGCTGATGGAGCATGATGAACCAGGAGGTTTAGTCAAAATGGCTAACATCTTGCACCCCACTGGCATGAGTGGCAAAATAAGAAACAAGGAAAGCTTCTCAGTCTGGTTGTAAAAACTGTGAACATGGGATATGATTGTGTTCTATTATTTTAACATCTAAAATGAATGGTTTGACATCTAAATTTAACATCTAAAATGAAATTTGGATAAGGATGAAGCTAGGAACAAAAAACAAACATCATAGGACACTGTTTTTCCAGTGAGTGCATGAACTTGTTATTAATATCAACTGATTAGAAGTCATGAGGGATAAGGGATAGATGTCAAAAGTGTCCTCTACACTTTTTTCAGGTCTGCCTTATTTCTGAAAAGACCTAAAAAAGTTCAGGAGACACTTTTGACATTTATCCATCATCCCTCAGGGTACAAATTGTTGATGGACCATCAGGTTGGTGAATACTTTCCCTTAAGAACAAAAATCTGTCTAAATTTATCATAGCGCTCTTCTGTCTCCCCAACCTCAGGACTCTTTGGCGTAGCATGGACACATACTTGGAATATAATCTTGCTGTCTTTGCTTTCTTTGCTCATGTCAGAGCACTCCTTCTTTGCTCTTAAGTAGTATTGCCTTGCTTGCCTAAAAGTCTAGCCAAGCTCTGTTTTCCCACAAGCTTGTTGTTTGTAGTCTTTAAACTGAGCTTCACCCATTTGACACACTCAGGGCCCAAATGGTTGATGGATCATCAGTGAATTTACAAATTAATTTAATGAGAGAGATCAATCATTTCATTTCATGCAAAAAAAGAAGAAAACAAATGTGAAGTAAACGTCCACACATTACTCATTCACTATTCAGTCAGTTTCATTGTTGACCTTGGGCAGAGACAGCTTCTAAACAGTGGTCCTACTATGAATTCCAGTTTTGAAGCTCATAAGTTTTGTAGAGATCGGGTCTCAGAGGTTCACAGTTCTAGAGTCTGTAAGGCCAGAGTTTGGTCGTTCATCTATTCATGTTAATGACTTGCAAATACTATTCTTCTTTGTTGCTGCAGTTTTGTTCATGCTTGACATCCATTTATGTGCTCTTCAGGTCAGTTCTTCAAATAATAACATATTTTGTGATCGTTGCACCCACTGTTATTTAGCTATTTAGCATCCTGGGAACTTTGTAAGCTGTGGTAAAAATTTGATTTGTCTCTCCACTTCTTTTATATCTTAACTTGCTTACTTGGTAGTGACTGACAATGAAATGTCTTACAACTACGTGTTAGAGGTGTAAAGAATAGTAATCAGTACTGCCATTATGTCGACAGCTTTTCAACCGTCACTGAGTGCTGCTGAATCCATGTTGGATCAGTGTCCAATATGGTTGATTTTCCAGCGTTGGGTGTCATTGTCCAGGACAATGAGCAAGATCAGTGCAAATTCAACATCAAAGATCTAAGATGATTATTTGTTTTTGCTCAACATCTAATCATTTCAAACACTGTTTGCTATCTGGAATTTTAATCCAAACAATGTCCAGTACAATGAGCAAGATCAATGCAAATTCAGCATCAGAGATCTATGAT
The DNA here is from genome assembly GCA_037974445.1 of Brycinus macrolepidotus. Taxonomy (NCBI): domain Eukaryota; kingdom Metazoa; phylum Chordata; class Actinopteri; order Characiformes; family Alestidae; genus Brycinus; species Brycinus macrolepidotus. The sequence continues at coordinate 22,883,957 of JBBPCZ010000115.1, read as the reverse complement.
GATTCATTGTGTTTGCTCAACATCAAATTATTTCAGTCACGGTTTGCTATCTGGGATTTTAGTCCAAACTCTAAAAAAAGCCCAAGATCATTTTGTTCCATTCTGGCCCAGCTGTCTCCACAGCACCAGGTTTACAAAACTGTGAATAAAATTGTGAATCCCGTCAAACCAGAGAAACCGAATAATGCAATAGTGTGCTACAGACTACTGCATGGCATGAAATCCTGTATGACCAAAAACCTATTATATGCTAGTTCAAGGCTGCAGTGCAACATGAACTTCTTGTTAACCTTTAGAGGCTCTGAATATCACATTTTGGGGGCTCTGTGTGGCTATGTTCAGAGCATTTTGAAAGAAAGAAACGGGATATTTTAACGAATGAATCAGGCAGTTTGTAACACGCAGCATGAGTCTTTATGGGGAAAGTCTTGAGATCAGTCTTTACATTTCATGCAGAAAAAGAAGAAAATACAAATGTGAAGTAAATGTAGACACTCATGCTGCATTACTCGTTCACTATTCACTCTATAACCTATTTATAAAGCAGGAATTGGTTGAATGGTTCAAAATTAAATATCAATCATAAAAATATTTTTATATTCAGTGTTGGAGCAGTCCTATTCGGCAATACTATTCAGATGAAACCTGCACCTGCTTATGCCTGCCTGCCGAACTCTGTGATATTAAGTGTGGGGACCTTCAAATCAAAATAAGAAGCCAAAAAAAAAAGCCCAGCATAATAGTGTGGAGACAAAAAACAACGAAAAGAAAAAAAGAAAAAAAAACATCAAAGCGATCTGAGTTGATTCTGGCACCAGCCTTAAAGTGAAGTTCAGTGAAGATGAAATTTTTATGGCCTGTCCCTTGACTTTCATTTGCATTCATATTTTCTCCTCCATCTGAGCTGCTCTGACAGTCCAACATAAGCAGCGTAAATCTGCTCCATCTAGCCAGATTTTCTTGGAGAAATCAGAACTATCAGCTGAGTAACTAAGCAAATCATGACTCATTTCTGATTTTCTGATGAGCTTTTCACTAATAGGGTGATTTAACTGAGGCAGTCTTGCTTGAATGATTGGCTTTTCACAATGTTAAAGTTCTGATATGAGACTTTAAAGCAAATAATATTGCATAACACCAACTTATGAAGTAAATAATCTCATATTTCATAAACAAGCAGCCTCTTCTGAAGCTTCTGACATTTGCCTGTTCCCACTCTTTCTTCCACTCATTTCAGCAAAACCATCCCGTTGGGCAGTATTAATAAGGCTACATGACACCTTCAGAAGGCTTCCATGACAACTGGCATATCCCTATACAAACATTTTCAAAGGCTTATTCCTTTATAACACTTTCTGGGGTGAATCTACATCAAAAGTGAATAACATTTATAGAGGATTATTCCAAGCTGCTTTAATGTTGGGTTATGTCAGTTAAGGTAAGGCTTATGTACAAACATCATTGTTTCTTTACCCGTCTTGAGCCACAAATTGGTTGGAAAGGAGATTGCTATTGTGTTACATGAGGCTAGAGCCAGGGCTTCACAGGCCACTTTATCCACCGCTACAGGGCGGTCCTGAGGTCATCACTCAAACCTCATCAAGCCATGAGAGCACTCTTACTCATTATCTAAAGGACAATCGTGTGTGACTCTTCAGGTATATTCAGATTGCTCTGAATTCTGTAGCTCTGTTGTCTTTTCAGTGACGCTTCATATAAAGAACAGTACAGTGAAGAAATTGATGAACTGGATCTACTTGATTCAAATGTGGACATAATTTCCATATGAATTAAATACATTACCTTATAACACTGTCTTCCAGTTTAAAGTAAAGTAAAGTGACCCCTTATAGTCACGTGTGAACACACCACAGCACAGCACACAGTGTGAACAGTGTGAAATTCTTGCTTTGCATTTAGCCCATTCACCAAGTGAAGCAGGGGGCTGCCACCAATGAGGGGCGCCCAGGGAACCGTGTGTGGGGACGGTACCTTGCTCAAGGGTACCTCAGTGGTGACACTAGCAGTGTTGGGATTCAAACCCACAACTTTCTGATTGCAGGGGCAATGCCCTAACCATTAGGCCTCCAGCTGCCCCAGCTACATTTAACAATAATTTTGTTGATGCTGGTGTGCCAACTTGCACGCATGACACACATCTCATGATCTCATGCCTTTTCTCATGCAAAACGTTCATCTTCTCTTCCTCGAATGTAAAATTTGTGATTCTTAAGCAATGCGCCTCCAGTGCAGCATCCAACCACAACGATTTTGTTCTTGAACAACTTACGCTTAGCATGAGTGGAGCAAGGCTGGAGGAACAAATACAAGGTCATTTTTTTTAACTGAGCTTTCCATATTGTCAGTACATTTAAAGACATGCTGTTCAGTTGTTAAATGTTTTACCTTCTCAATAAGTGTTAGGAAATCCTGTACACTTCCTGTGATGCAAGGTTTTTTTTTTTTTATAGCTAAGAACATCACTATATAACAAAAATAAATTCAATTAAATACACCTCCTCTCCCAGAACAAATCCCACTTCAAGATGAATTCAAAAGTTGGCAGCCCTGTTGATGTAATATATTCTATTCATGTGCAAATCATGCATACATTTTAAATCAAGAACGCGTTTTGCAGCATAAATACAATTAACCACAGTTAGAGGTTTGCTACCTAACCCAACCCTGACAGGGTCTACAAAATATTGTGCGTACGGATGGGTTTGAGATGATTTTTCAGGGTTTGGGTCAAGTTCAAATTTGTTTTCTGATAAGTGATTAATATGCAGTAGATTTTGTGCTCTCTCTCTCTCTCTCTATCTATCTATCTTTCTATCTATCTCCCTCTTTCTTTCTTTCAGGCATACTTGTGCACTCTCTTGTGCTCTGTATTTCCTCTTTCTTGTAATGTTCACTGCATCCAGAGTTTGAGGAGTGGCTAAATGTGTTCTTCGGACAAACTATGGATGATGAGTGGGATGTGTTGGCTAAGTGGGAAGATTGAAGGGGATCTTTCCCCTTGTTAGTTGGATCAAAGTGTGTTAAGCATTTGTACAAGTAATTGCAGCAGCAAGAGGAACTTTAGAACAGCAAAGCTAACAGTTGGAGTGAGGTTGCTGTTCTCTGTCAGATACAATCAACAATTTCACAATAATACACTGATAATAGGGAGCATCCAGTTTAAAGAAGCCAGAGAAACGAGAGATACCAGTTCCATCCAGGATTCATTGAACCTTGGTGCAATATACGAGAATCTTTTGGTTCCACCTAGGAACCAAGTTTTCTGGTTCTGAACAAATTTATTTTTGGTTGAAATGCTCTGAATGGTTCAAAATTGTGTGTGCGAGCCAGAATAGAACTAGTTCCCTGGTGGTGGAAAAGGCGTATGTGAGACATTTTAATCATTCAACTCTAGCACTAGCACTTAGTAACAAAGAAAAGCTATGGAAAATATGTGATAATGCATCTCCGGTAGTGCATGTGAGCAGATTTGGGCTCAGGTTTTAGATTTAGCAGTGCCAACTAGACTTGGGTCGAGTTCTGACTTCACTTTCATACTTGTGCAGAATTCTAATCACATTCAAAATGTCACATCAAACCTCCTGAGACATAATACAAATCAAAACTCCATCAGTAAGAAAAAAAATTCCCTTGTCGACACTGTCGAACACCTTATGACTGTTTATTTTGGAGGTCTTCAAAGCTGCCATACCACAACAGTAACACCAGTGTCTGTGCAGAAATTAGCCTTATATAATAGAACCTTAATAGATCCATAATGCATCTTGAGCGTGGCCTGTTTTTACAAGTCCTCAGGATGAAAAATGCATCTGCAAGGGAAGAGTGAGGTAGCCTTTTAATGAAGCATTCTGTGTCTCCCTCTTTGTCTCTTACTCGCTCTTGTCAGCCCCAACTAGCTGCATTTAAAGAGGTGAAACAGTTCAATTAAGCTTCACTCCATCTCGCCAAATGCACTTTCATTCTCTAATTTAAAGTCGCTAGATCAAAACAAGGTGGTGGTGGCAGGGCTCTCGGCGGAGCATGTTACAGAGCGCAGGCCTGGCATGCCTATGGAGTGAGTCAGAATCTTAACGGAATCTGGTGCTCTGCTCCAGATGGACCTATTCTGTTTTCCAAAAGTATAGGGACTCCTCAGGCCCAAGGGTTGAGGAGGTTGTGTTTTCGTGGGTGTGTGTGTGTCCGGGTACACAACGGCATGCCATGCTGATGAGTCTCAGAGCAGAGTGCTGGCCAAAGTAATTAGGTATTTTATTTCGAAGGTACAAAGCATTTGCGATGGTTACAGACTTTCAAGGAGAGCTCTATTATTCTTGTCTGAAGGGCTGAGAAGAAAGCAGCTTTAGTTTGCCGGAATTCTTTCATATTAAGTTAGGCCATCTAAGCTAAATTGCTCTTAAATAACACAAACAAAAACAAGGTCTAAGACTTTAAGAAAGATTGTTTTGGCAGAAATGGATTGGAAAAATTCATTTTAGCATCCAGCCTAACACACACCTGACACACACACACACACACACACTGCTGTGACTATCAGGGGCAGCCCTGTCCATGAGCACACATAAGCAACCTCTCTGTTGTTCCCTCTCTTTCCACTCCATTTCTGGACAGAGACAGAATAAAAAGAGCCAAAAAATGTGTATTTATGATAATGTGATTGCTTACAAACTCCTTTTGAAGTCCAGATATCAGTGGCCCTCTGATAAGTATGCTTGTAAGTTTTCAAATGTTTTGGCCTGGTTTTGAAGCTGTAGTATATTGAGTAACGGTTAAACTGCTGAAACATTGCCAGTCCACAGAGCTGATAATAACAAACCTTACCCAAAGCCAGTTAATACAACATGCTAGTACAATACCTGAGCAAATCAAACTTAAAACATAATTTAAGCTGACATGAATGTTTTTTGCCAATGTCAGTAGCAACATAGCACTCTTTATTCATCGGATTCAACATTCACAGGAATTTTCATTTACAATCTTTCTGTTTTGACCTGAAATTATTCTGCCAGCTGTGCTGGTGAATATGGTGTGTCTAGTTGGTAGATGAAAATGAACCAATCAAAAGAGTTTATTAATCATCAAATGAGAACGACCAAATCAAATGGTGCTCCCTGAAATGCATGGGTGCTGATTTTCTTTTGGGGCATGTTGGGAAAAATAATAAGTGGGTATGAGCCAATATATGGACAAAGGTCAGTACACAACTACACCCCTGATGGGCTTATTGGTGTTTGTGCGATTTAGGTGCAATACAGATGCATAATGACAAGCAACCAAAACAGTGTATTGAATGCTAAAATCAAGTGTTTGAAACAATTTCTGAAAATGTACAATTTTGGGGGGGGAAATTGCTTTTTTTCTTTTTCATTTGTGGCACAATGCCATATGTAGTATTGTTTCCAATAAAACATACAGGTGATTGTAAGAAAGACATTTAGAATTGCTCACTTTAAAGTGGATTGGAATTCTTCACACATTTTCCTTTCCATATGGCAGCATATTTCTGAGTGAAACGCAGTATCAGGGAGGGTCTCTGAGTTAGCGGAGTATTTTGTTCTTGATTACAGGTGTGTAAAACCTGATATTATTGATTAATCTCAGTTTCCCCCACCCACCAGTGCATAGTGATGTCAACAAAACATTTGTTAGTTTTTGAAGAGAGCAAAAGTCTTTACAATTTTAAAGGAAGAAAAACAAAATGTCTTAAATCATATGATATGGTGATGAAATGGTCAAGTGTAAAAGTTTTTAATCATCTCACAAATCTCGTAATCAGGTTAAGATGAAACATGAGCCAGGGTCAAAACCCCAATAACATTTGAATACAGTTGAAACTCCTGTTTTGTGAGTTTTCGGTTTCATGGACTATATTTAGTCCATGAAACAGAATATAGTATCTGTCTTAATACTGCATTCATTCACACTAGTGCTGTAACTGCTTTTGTCGATTGCACTGTATGTTGCCTGGTCCTGTAATATGGTATTGTTACCCTTGTGTTTTTTTTTGTTGTACTCTCTCTCTTTGCACTCTGTGTAGTCCTGTCCTGGCTACACTCATGTTGTCCTGTGCTGTTTCTGTTTTAGTTTTGTGTTGCACCATGGTCCTGGAAGAGTGTTGTTTCATTTCACTGTATACTGTGTAAATGGCTGAAATGACAATAAACCTACTTGACTTGACTTGACCATGATTCCTTAATGAAGCTCATGCTGAGGACGTCACCTCCTGTTTGTGGTAAAAGACCATTTAAAAGGCTGAATGTGTGAACGATGCAAAGGCCTAAAATTTGCAGTCAGAATAGGCAGGTAATGTCCTGGGTTTTGAGCCTGAAAAAGGCTTGTGTGTCAGAGGTACACACAACATGCTGAATTTGGACAAGCAGAAAGAGCAATACTGATCAATGCGGACCTTCATTTGCATAAAGATTCCAGAGAGTGGTTAAAGGGGTTACAGAGTGTGTTGGCTCAGACATACTCTTTAAGGATGTAGCACACGTTAGAGCAGGAGTGCAGGGTGAAATAATGTCATACCACTTATCTTGGGAGACTTAAATACTGCATGTAGCCATTAGCTTCCCACTGGCTCAAGTGTTGAGAAACCTTTTAGCCACGGACCTTTCTAAACGTTTCACATTTATGCTACACCAAAACTCATTTAGAAAAATAAAAGCACACTTACAGTTAAAGAAAGTGTTTTTCCCGAACTTTCCACGAGTAGAATGACTGTTGCTACACCGAGCTAATAAATATCTTTGCAAAAGGCCCTAAGATGCCTTCGTGTCTTGTACGAGTCACAAGCAGTCTGCTTAGCATGTCACCTGGTTTACTCCTCTAACAGCATTTGTCTTCAGAGGTGTATCCTCGACATGCTCGGACACAAGGGAGGCCGGAGCAACTACTGCAAAGTGATTTTACACTGGAAATGCGTTTAGCATAAACTCTTGTCTGCTGCCCTGTGTAGTCCTGCCAGCCGTCACACACACCACAGCTTCAAAGGAATATCCCAGGACGAGCCAAGGGCTCCATGCGTACCCAGGGAGCCTCCTGCTTCAAGCATGTATCTAAAGAAAGCCAAAAACACAAGCATAGGCAGAAGCACAGCTTAGGCCTAGCCTAGCCTAGCCTTTGGAGAGCTTATATGAGGCTAAAGGAAATGCCTTTTTCAATATTTAATGCCTTTCAACCATAATCGAGGCTGCACTCTCCAATGAGCCATATGTATGTGACCGCTCACATAATGAATGACATAATTGGTAGTTCTGTTAGCCTGGCTTTCCAACTCCCCTCCAAGGCCCATTTTGGCCCCATTGATCTGAGCTCTTACACAATCAATATTCAGCAGCGTGCACTCTGGCCAGAGTCAAGGAATAGCGAGGGGCTTGTTCAGATGCTGGGTGCACAGACAGAAGCTGCATTGGCTAGCCTTGGGTTGTGTAGACAGGGCACAGCGGAGGCGTTTATCAGTGTGGGAAGTGCTCCTCCTGTTCCTATAAACCCATAGCTTTAGCATCCGGCCTCACTAAGAATGTGAGCCCCATGCTCCCTGGACGCATCCACACTGAAGGAGGCTATTGCTCTGCTTCAGGCTACTGCTGCCCACTCTGCACCACAGTACCATCTTGAGCAAAGCATCCAGTCACCTTTTAACCTCCCAACAATGTGGGATCACTGAATCAGAGCCTTATAAATGATAGTTTCCCCAGACCGTGCAAGAACCAAGACTCTTTGAGAAAAAAAAAAAACTAATTTCTTTTGCTAGGAGCAATGCACTAGTAAAGAAACTAGCATGAAGATGCGAGTTCTGCAAACACATTGCAAGCACAAATGTGTAAATAATATATACGCTTTATAAGGACTCAGAGGTGACCTTGCCTTTGAATCTGTTTCTTTATCTTCGGTGTTTTGAAAGCTTTTCCACTGCTTTTGCTTGAACATTCAATTATGTATATTTTACCATCTATAACTTCCCAACTGATTTCTTCAGCGCTTAAGATGTCATGTCATAAAAGCTCTGGCAGACGTATATTGTGTAGTCTGTGCAGCTTGAATAGTCCTTTCAGGTTCATATTCTACATTCCTTCAACCATAGATCATCAACTCTCTCCCCCTCCCTCCCTGACAAGCTTTATTAAGTACAAAGAAATACAGATAAATATAGTGCTTTGAATTTTGAGGTTTTAAATGTGTCAGTCGGTTTTACATGGACAAAATATATTACATAATGCACAACTGCCGCCTTTAGGATTACTTACCTTATCAAGAATTTTGTTGATGAAGGATTTGCTGCAGCACCCTCAGCACTCCCTGATTTCAGAATTATAAAAATACAAATGCTAAAAATAATAATGCAAAAATTAACAAGCAAAGACCCATGTGTTTTTTTTTTTGGAGCATGAAGGCTGTATTTTTCTTTTGTTTATTTATATGCATTTAAAATCTGCTGTTATCGTTAACAGTGCATTTTACAGTAAATTACCCTCTCAGCCCTCTTGTCCATGAACAAGCAGCAGTTGTAGGCAAGAGTGTTTCACAGGTAACTATTCAGGAACAAAGGAGCTCTGGTTGGTTATAGTGTGTGTAATATTTCTCAGGAATAACAAACTCAACTTAAATTATCTTCTTGCATTGCTGCATTTTATCCATGTGAAGCAATACATTTGAATGATGTAAATGCACAATATTTTTTCTGTGTACTTGTTTTCCTTCAGAGTGGATGTACTGGGTAACTATACACCTGGCTTTAGGATACAATAATGCAATTCAAAAGTTTAGGATCACTGTTTTCAATGAAAAAGTAAAAGATTTTAACCAATAGCAGAGATGAGATTGTGGCAAAGATCTTGGGAGTCATCTGATAAGAGGTCTGACTATGAGATACAGTTGAATATTACTTTTACATTATATTTCTAAGGGCTTACTTCTGTAGATTTGCACAAGTATGACTAGCAGACTTGGGCAAAATACTTTGAAAAAGTGGTGATGGCTGAATACAGCGTATAATGTCCTAGATGTATTCAGTAACATATTCTATTACAAAACAAAAAGGGCAATATTCAGAATATACTCAGAATACATTTAGAATGCATCTTAATAAGTCACACTGTTCCTCACTGTTACTGGTTGGCAACTTCTTCATGTCATTCTTCTGTTAAAAAATGTAATAGAAATTGCTAATCATTTGAATAACTCTGAATATTTTTTTTTCACCTGCCTTAGTTGTTACTCCCAGAATCTCCTGAGCAAGGACTGCCTGTCTTATATACTCAGCAAGTGGTAAGTGGTCCAGGGGTTCATAAAACCTATTTACATATGTCTTTGGTGTGTATGGGTCTTTTAACTTCATATCTGTATGAAAAAATATGTTTAAACTGTCTTAACCTTTTTTTAATGATTCAGCCTTTTAATTTTATTATCTAAATAAAAATAAGAAAAGAAAGCACATTTGAAGCCCTAGGAACTGACAAAAGTAGGGAAGTAGGTTTAATAGCCCACCTATTCCGAGTGAAATAATTAAAATATAGTTAAAAAAAAAAATTATTTACGTGTCAGCAGGCAGGTTTAGTGCGTCCCACTGAAAGTAAAACCATATTAACCTTCAGTCTGCCTTACGCACAGTTAAAATTCCAGTCATATACTGGTTGTTGTACAGAACACGTTATCGCATGAGGCGACCGGCTCTCGGGAACACTACCCATCTTTGCTAACAAAAACATCTTTGTTTCTTTGTGGTGTGGCTGCTAACAACATTTATTTTCTGTCTTCATGGATGTTGCTAACTTAAGGTGAGGGGTCTCTGAAGTTTCTCAGCAGTTTGAGAGTCACTTAATCTTTAGACTTCTGTTTTAAACCACAGCAGCTTTTTTCCAAGTTGTACAGTGATGCTATGAATTAGAACTGGGGGAGTTTACAGTCTATCCAGAGGGAGGGAACAAATGCTGACCACAATTAAAACTTGGACAAAAAAACTGGTCACCTGTTAATTTTATTACAGGAAATAAGATGGGACCTTTCAAGTTAAAATTTTAATTTTCATGGAGGTCTCTTTACTCTTACAGAGGTCTGGGACCCCACTTAATACAAACCCTGAATTATAAGAAGCTGTAAAATAGAAAATAGATGGTGTATCTAGAATGAACAGAGCTATAGACTAAGACCGCTGTATTATACTGAGAATAGTAAAAGAAGCAGATAACTTATCAAAAATGACTGTAAATAGTTTGTTCCATCCATCCATCCATTTATTTTCTGAGCCACTTATCCTAACCAGGGTGGTGAGGGTTGTTGGAGTCTATCCCAGAGCTCATCGAGCAAAAGATGGAGAACCATGCTGGATAGGTCGCCAGTCCATTTGGTCATTTTGGTATATTATTTATCATTTAAAAAATAAAGTGATCCGACAACTCCTAGCAACGTCAGAGGTGGTCAAGATTGCATATGGTCACATATCATTTGTAGTGTGAACAAAATGCACCCAGGAGAGCAACAGAAGACCAAATCGACTGCGTCATGTAAGTCTGTGACGTTCTCCACTCTCAAAATCTGACCATAAGTGGCCACTGGAGATACATTTGTGACACATGGTAATGCCAGTTGTTGCAGTACATCCCAGTGGCCACTAATGATCAGATCACTCGAGATGAATGACTATACCAAGCGTGAACATGTGCAGTGGCATGTCCGTCTTGTAGTGGTGGAGGACACTACTTCCAGTCCACACTACTCTCTGTCTGGGGTAAACAGTAAAGAGCTGCTCTGGCAAGACATTTTTCAGCCGTGGTTAAAAGCCTTGTCTTGTCTTTGAGAAGATTCTGTCACCTGGTTCAATCAGCATCACTGTAAAGGAGAGCGAGAGCATGTGTTGGGGTGACAAATGTTTCAGTTTACTGTGATATGAGATAAAACAAGCCTCATCTTTGTCTCGGCTTCAGCTCCTCTTCCTCTGTCTTCCTAGGGATTAATTGGATCTGCTTCCCAAAAAGAGCGGAAGAAAAACACTAGAAAATAAATTACAATCGTCACCACTTTCCTTTCCCCATCTGTCTTATTCAAGAGACGCAGCCAGTTCCGAAACAAGATCCCAGGCACACTCTCTCTCTGTCTCTCTCTCTCTCTCTCTCTCTCTCTGCCCTTCTTCCATTCTCGCTTTTATTTCTTTCACTCTCTTTTTCTACTCTCACTCTGTCTTTACGTTTCTCTCTCTTTCGTTCTGCTCCTCTCCCATTCTCGCTTTCTCTCTCTCTTTGCTCTTTCCATTTCTCTCTTTTTCCCTCAGCCCCTCTCTCGTTCTCACTTTTCTATCTCTCTCGATCTCTATTCTTGTTCTCTCTTTCCATTTCTCTCTCTTTGTTTCCCTCCCCACTCACTCTGTCTTTCCTTCTTTCCGTATTTCTTTTTCTGCTCTGTCACTTTTTTTGTACTCCCTTTTTCCTGTCTAGCTTTCTCCTCTGTCTCTGTTTTTCCTTCTCTTGTTCTCCATCCCTCCATCACACCAACAGGGACTTTAATGACATTGCATTCAAATATTTAGACTTTAATATGAAGGTGGTCCCTCCTTTGCAGCTATAACAGCTTCCACTCTTCTTGGAAGGCTTTCCACAAGATTTTGGAGTTTCTGTGGAGCATTTATGACTTCAGTGACTGATGTTGTACGAGAAGGCCTGACTCTCAATCTCCGTTCCAGTTCATCCCAAAGGTGTTGGATGGGATGGGGTTGAGGTCAGGACTCTGTGCGGGCCAGTCAAGTTCTTCCACACCAAACTCATCCAACCATGTTTTTATGGACCTTGCATTGGGGCACAGTCATGCTGGGATACATACATACCTACACATACACATATGTTACACACATATTAACACACCAACGAACTGGACAAGTGTCCAGTTAAGGAAAACACATTTTTATGTTAAAATAGATTCATTCAATGCATTCATTCATTTTTTTAATTGCGGCCTACTAATGCCCCTGGCAGAGAAAGGGAAATACTTACTGGCAGGGTCATGCCAGTTCATTTTGCTTCATAAGCTAGTTATATTTCACTGCCTCAAATACCATGAAAGGACATAACATCTAAATACACAATATCAGTCTAATCTTCACCAGGGGGTTCCTCTATCGTTACTCTCTTGCTTCCTCCATTTCTCTTGCTTGCTGTGTTCCTTGTGATTCAGATGCAAGAGGCTGTCTGTGAACAAAAGAGCCACTATCACTCCCCACACCACGATGCACATCTCCATATCGGGGAGCAAAAAGGCAATTCAGCGATAAGCAGACGACATTATCCTCAACACATGCCAAATGTTAAATGCCTTTCCTCATCAGTGCAAACTCCCTGGCGGAACTCTAAAAAGACTGTAGCTCATCCAAAACCCATAAGAGGGCCAACTGGCCGGAAGAGTGTGTGGAGTTTAGGGCCTCCCTAGGTGCAATCTCTGTTCAACACAGAAAAAAAAAATTAAAGCTGAAAAAACCCTGAAAGAACCTTGATACCAGAGCAGGCTTCCTACCAGAGCAGACTGAAAGATCTGCACATGAGACAGCTACGTAATGCACAGGGAATATGTGTAGACTCTGACTTTGACTGTTTTATTATTTTTGAGAACATTAAATTTGCCTTGAAGACACTATTTTTAAAGAAATCAGTAATTCTGCTTTGAATTTTTTGAAAGGGATGCACATGGGAGCCGATCAGTTACAGAAAGTAGAACTTTAGTCTGAGGCTAAAGTTAGATTTCTGCTTTATTGATAAAAAAAATACAGTAATCATATTTAAGTAGTGTGTATCTAAGTGCAAAAAGAGACAGGAAAGTATAGCCACGCCTCTCTGTATTGCTGCGCACATCTCTCTCTCTTTTTTTTTTCTCATGTTGACATTTTAGCCTCTCTTAGAGATGTAGGGGCGAGAGAAGAAATATGTCTCCATTAAGATACGAGGAGGGCACAAAGCCTCAATCCGGTTGTACTTCTTCAAAAGACAGAGCTGGCCGCTTAGGTAAATCTTACCATAAAATCCATCTCTCCGCACAGCAAAACGACATCAAAGGAGGGATTGAATTGGACATCAAAGTTTCCTTCATCTTGCCCAGGTTCCTCTATTCACCAGCCAGGACCGAAAGTCACCATTTCAGGCTTTCGCCTCACCATCTGCTTGCAGCACACACTGTATGAAAAGTGCTCTAGCTGCTTAGCCTTATGAAATTATGTTCAATTAAAGGTACTTTAAAAAGTTTTTGCTTGGGATCTGTACACTTGTTTCACGAAGGACTTTGAACTTTGAGCATCAATCCTTATTGGGAATTCTTCTAACAGGGGTCTGCAAAGAATAGAGACAACCTGCCATGTGCTTCAAAAGCACAGAGAAGCGATAGTTATCTTACGTATCAAAGAGGTAATTGAGGAAAGCAAAAACTTCAATAGAAGCGCAATCTGTTTCGCTGTCTCAGAGGGCCACGGACTGTGGTGGACCTCTTTCTTCACAGATCCATCTGAAAAGCAAACAGGGGCTGTAATAAAGAAACTTCCTATCTTTGGACCTACACTCTTTAAAATAAAGATACCAGGAAGGCTTCTTTGTGTAATGCCACAGAACTATTTTGATTCCCTAAAAAGCATTTCAGAAGATAGTTCTTTAAGGAACCATTTTTATAAATGAGATGTGTGAGTGTGAATAACCTCCACATGATGTAAAGGTTCTTTCAAGAATCATTAAATTGGTTAAATAAATAAACAAATAAATAAAAATTATATATGAAGTTTAGTTATGCTTTTAAAAGGTTCTTATTTTATTTTAAAATTTAGTTCTTAATTTAAATGGTTCTTCTTTGGCAATGCTCAAAGAACACTTTCCTTAAATTCATACCTTCCATCTTAATTGACGAATTATACACCAATCAGGCACACATTAAAATCTCTGACAGATGAAGTGAATAACATTATCTCTTTAAAGTGGCATTTGTCAAGGGGTGGGAGATATTGGGCAGCAAGTGAATAATCTTGAAGGTGGAAGGAAAAATGGGCAAGTACAAGAATCTGAGTGACTCTGACAAGGATCAGATTAGAATGGAATGACGACTGAGTCGGAGCATCTCCAAAATGGCAAGTCTTATTTGATGCATTGGTTAGAAACAACCAAATGTGGTCCAAGTAAAGACAGCTAGTGAAATGTCAACAGGGCCATGGCCACCCAAGGCATGAGGAGTGAAGGCTGACCTTCACCTTTTTAGTTGGTGAAAAAGTTACTGCTGGTTATGACAGAAAAGTGTCAGAACACAGTACATTGCAGCTTGCTGGGTTTGGGGCTGTGTAGCAGCAGATCAGTCAGAGTACCCATGCTGACTCCTGTACACTGCCAGCAGGATGCACTATGGGAAGAAGGCATGCCAGTGGAGGCGGTGTGATGCTCTGGGCAATGTTCAGCTAAGAAACTTTGGATCCTGGCATTGATGTGGATGTTACTTTTACATGTACTACCTACCTAAATATTACCTAATGACAGTGGCCTCATTCAGCAATATAATGCACTGCAACACTGCAAAAATTGTTCAGGAAAAGTTTGAGGAACATGACAAAGATGGCTTCCACATTTTCTAAATCTCAAATCGAGGATCTGTGGGATGTACTGGACAAATTAGTATGATCCATGGAGGCCCTACTTCGCAGCTTACAGAACTTAAAAGATCTGCTGCCAATATCTTGCTGCCCGATACCACAGCACACCTTCAGAGGTCTTGTGGAGTCCATGCCTTGATGGATCAGAGCTGTTTGGGCAGTACGTGGGGGAACTGCATAATTTTTGGCACCTTGTTTTAATGTCATGTCCGATCAGTGTATCACTTGATACCAGTACTGAAAAGGCTTCATAACAGCTACTTAGACCTTTCATGACCACTGACACAAGCCCACATACACTGAGCATTGAAAAGGCTTATTTCAACAAGTATCAGTTAACATAAAGACTGCTTTAGCAATATTGATGTAAATTCACTTCAGAAATTATGATAACGTCTTTATGAAAGTTTAAGTAGGTTGGCGTCAGATGTTATGAAAGGTTTATGTACATGTAGTAGGTTTACGAATATTGGCTTTCAGTAAAGTACCATCTTAACTTACAGCACAGCCGTCATGTCTGCTAACAAGTGTGCAGAATACATGTCAGATCATATCTAACTGAAAAAAAAATGCAAGTTTTTGTGGACTGGTAGTTTGAGTAATATTGATCAAGAAACTGAGAGGCACAATTGGAGTTATCCCAAAGTTAGTACAATATTTAAGAAATGTTGCTTCTTGTCATGTCGGGCGTGCACAGCAAGGACAGACTGCAGGAAACTGAAGATACTCACAAGTTCTTTTAATAAAGCAAAGGAAGCACTAGAGCTCAACGAGCTCACAAAACATAGAACGAAGGAGGTAGCTTTAGTGAAGAGGCTCAAACTTAAACTTTACATAACAAGGAAGCATAAGAGCTCTGCGAGTTCACAAAACATAGGACGAGGGATGTAGCTGTAGCGAAGAGGCTTAAACCTAAACCTTACATAACATAGCCCATAGCA
>JBBPCZ010000115.1:22817460-22848156 GCA_037974445.1 Brycinus macrolepidotus | reverse complement strand
TTAAACCTGCCTCTGACCAGGTTTAATTTAAGACTTCATTTAGATCTGGATTAGATCTAATCCTACTTCTAGAAATCTGATTGTTTAAATCAAGACTAGTGGAAGTCTGAGACTATTTTAATCCATGTGTGAGAAAGCCACTTAAATAAATCCAGGTTTAAAATGACATTTAGTCTATGACTTGGCTTAATCCCTGTATGGGAAACTCTTGGTGTTTAGATTTAAACTGAGTGGGGTCAGGACAAAAGAATAGTTCAAACAGAATACACTTGTGATCACTAAAAGTGACCTCCTTACGCAAGATACCTTCAACATTTACACCATGTGAGAAAACAAGGTCAAGCATATGACCTCCACTGTGAGTTGAAATATGCAGCTTAAAATTGAAAGCTTCCATGTGCTCAAAAATTCAGAGGCAGCACTGCAAAAAGAGTCATCAACATGAAGATTAAAATCACCAACCAGTACAACCTTTTCTAAGTTAATAATGGACGTTAAAAAAAAACCCAGAACTTTCAGCTAAAAAGGAGCTTGCCGAACTGGGTGGACGCTAAATTATAACACAATACAAAGTATCGTGCCGACCAACTTTTATTACTTGCAGTTCAAAGGACTTGTAGAGATTTGTACTAACCAGCTGACAGGTAAACTTAGTCCTGTAGACCACTGAAAGACCGCCACCATGGCCGGATAACCGTGGTGTGCTGAAGTTCATTGAGATGAATAAAAATCACATCCTGCTGCCAGGTCTCAGTCATGCACATAAAATCCAGGTTTTCGGTGCAAAACAGATCGTTAAGGATAAAAGCTTTATTAGAAATGGAGCATGCGTTGATCAGAGCCATTGTAACCGGAGAAGAGGAAAGATCAGAGGCGCCCAGCACTGGAGCCCGAGGAACATCCCTCAGCAGATCGGTGTTTCTTCCACTTGTGACAGAAAAGAGGGGTGGAGTCATGC
Organism: Brycinus macrolepidotus; assembly: GCA_037974445.1. Classification (NCBI taxonomy): domain Eukaryota; kingdom Metazoa; phylum Chordata; class Actinopteri; order Characiformes; family Alestidae; genus Brycinus; species Brycinus macrolepidotus. Next base: position 22,847,198 of record JBBPCZ010000115.1, on the reverse strand, counting down.
TATTTGATGCACTGCTTCAAATTCTTGTGAAACTACATGATGCCTTAGGTGTAGGAGTACAGTGTGCTGTAATGAGCCAGTTCGCTGTTCATATTATGTTGCTGACGAGATAAACAGCAACAGTTTAGCACCTGTAGCCCAGCATTAGATAGACCACTGCCAGGGTCAGTGAACATGCAGGGCTTAAACCTAATAATCCCACTCCTGCCGTTACTCATGCCAACCCCGGACACAACTGCACTTAAAATGTCAGAAAGTTAAAGTGCTGAGGTAGTTTTGCATGTGCAATGAATTCACCCTTCTTTACGGCTCCCTTATTGTGCTTCCTACCCTGTAACATGTTTGTTACTCTCCTCTTTCCCTTTTTTTTTTATCTCCTCTCTGCATCATGCAGTTCCTCTCTCCTGGCTGGGAAAGCGCAAAATAATGAGCTTAGCTTTATGTTCACTTTAAATAACCGCCACCTCAATCTATGACTCATCATAGTCTCACCACAGTGCTTTGCTAACCCACAATTACATGAACCCCGATTAAATTACTTCAGATAAGCTTATAATGATGATATAACGTAATACAAAAAGTGTATAAAGTAACATTTTTATTCATCACTCTACAGAAAAGATCTAAAGTAATTCTACAGGATCCCTATCAGAACCTTACAGCACATTAGAACACATAACACATGATTTACTATAAGATACGATTCATCCATTCAGTCATTCATAACCTTTATTTTACCAGGCAAGGCATCAAGAACAGTGACAGCCTGGCAAGTGTCAGAAAGCACTTGTAAAACAGACAAACCAAGAACAAAACAGATGGAAAAAAAGACATAGCATAGCAACCACAATTATCATAATTACCAAAATTCAAATATTTACAAGTATCATTAAAAATGTCTGGAAATAGGCCTTTGAAAGCCATAACAGATATTTATCTATTTTTTTGTAAAAATTTTGCAGTTAATTCCAGTTATTAGCAGCAACAATCTGAAAAAACAACAGACCAGAGGAGGTGCTAGATTTAGGAGGCTTTATTCTAATGTAAATGAAAGGCTGTGTGTTGTATGTGGTCATGGAAATTGTCTGTAATAACGGAGTGAGGCGGTGAGGGGGTGAGTAGCCAAGGAGAGTTTAATAGATAAGCCTGAAATAATGAATGTCATGATGTGTCTGCAGGAGGGGTATTTGACTAAAGAACATACAAGGCAGTGGTGTGTATTAATGTGGACATTTGTAACAGATCAAATAAAAGACTGATAGATTCCACCAACGGTCCAAAGTGTTCATTTGCCATCCATTGTATAGACTGGACCCCTGTAATCAAATAAGAGAAGTTTGGTCATTTGAACAATCATTTATTTGGCAGTAGATGTAAAAGAGGAACAGTTTCTATACAGAAATCCACGTTTCGTCTTGACTTTAGACTGCAACATGGTGACATGGTGAGAAAAAGACAATGTACTATCTAACCAGATGCCTCGGGGTATTTGTAGACAGATCAAGAATAATTCCATCTCTGGTGGTAATATGCAAGGTAGAGGAAAATACAGTGCCTTTCTGACCAAACATCATAATTTTAGTCTTGACAGCATTCAGTGATGAACTGAGGGTATTTAATGCCTGCTGCATTTTTAGAAAACTATCCAGGTACAGGTATCATTAATAAAAATTATAGACCATTCTAAAGGAATTTAACATGCAGTTGATCATAATAGAGATGAATCCAGAAGAATTATACAGCGCTGGACTACAGAAATCGCAGCTTGTACTTGTATGACTGCAGTTCTAAACGCTGTCTTGTTCTGGTTCTTGTCTCCACCTTTAGCCCACCTCCTCTTTAGTGTCTATAGTTTGTCACCCCTCCTATCCCAGGCACTTCTAGTCATGTCATTTTGTCTGGTGATCCTGTTGTGAGTATTCCCTGTGAGTTACTGTAGTTTCAGTGTCTTTATTTAGTGTTTTCATTCCTTTGTATTGTGTATTTGAATAAAGTTCTTTAAAATTACATATACATCCCGCATGCACCTCCATTCATGACAATGACCAATCATTTGTTTAAATATGCAGAATTCTCTGAAAGCCAACTATTCTCGCACACGCACACGCACACGCACACGCACACGCACACGCACACGCACACGCACACGCACACGCACACGCACACGCACACACACACACACACACACACTCTCTCTCTCTCTCTCTCTCTCTCTCTCTGTCTCTCATGCACTCTCAGTCTCTCTCTCACTCACACTCTCTCTTTCCCTTTTTTCTCCCTCACTCACATTCACTTTTACTCTCACTTTCCCTCTCATTCTCTCTGTTTCTTTCCCTCTTTCTCTCTCACTCAGACACACTTTCCCTTTCTCTCTCTCCTTTCATTCTCACACACTCTCTCTCACTCTCTCTCTCTCCCTCTCTCCCTCCATTTGTTAGGATAAATGGGTAGATTAAGCCCAGTACTTCTTAAATGTAAATCAGTTTGAGGAAGATCAAACGCAGAGAGCTGATTTTGCCCCTCGGTCCACACCAGTTAACTCCATATCTGAATTCAAAACGTTACAGCAATTCCTCACTAACCCTCAGAGAATGAAGTGTGAACTTTGCCTAAACACGCGGCTCCCTCATATCTCTCCCTTTCTCTCTCCGCAGACACCCAGCTCTCCATATGAAACCATATGAATATACAACATTATAGCCGAGCCCCGAGTAAAACACAGACACGCACTGGCCTTATTTTTTGCGTTCAGCCTTAGCTGCCATTCTTTTATTCGCATTGTTTCAGATTTGCCTTTCCTCGGGCGAGGAAAAGACGTAGGATCGTATTTAACGATTAATTATGAATGAGTTCTATCAAGCTCCCCAGCAAAACCCCTCTCTGATGTATTTCACTCATTCGATTTACCTGCACTGGAAAGAGGTTGTTTTATTAGATGCCGACCTGGAGTAATGTACCATCTCCACTGCGCAAACTTCTGCTGCTCTAAACTGCTATTGCTGAAAGAAAATTTACAGCGTGTCATTAAAAAGTCAGTTACAAAGCGGCTTTAAAATGAAGAGTTGAGCACTGAAGAATGGGGGGCACGGGAGGTCCTGTCTTCCTGTAAATCCAAGCATTGTCTAAGCGCGTGGGTTGGCACAGATGAGCGGAAGGAATGAGTAGCTTATTAAGCTTTCAGCATTTTGTCACTGTCTGAGATACGACACATTAAGAAGTGGTGGATTCAGCTGTTTAACCCCAATACTCTGCAAAGGCCTCCTCTAACAAGCTCATTTTATTTGTATTTATTTGTATATTATTTTTCTATTTCACTATTTAAAGGCTACTTGCAAAACTAATGAATTTCTATTAATTAAATCTGAAGGCTCTAGTTTCCCAGAACTTTGCCAGGACCCTCTCCAGCAGAACACGATAATCTATGTGATAATGAAGGCTTGGAGGACACACGGTGCAAGACCAGGAGTGAGGAGATTTTGATCTAGTCCAAAAAATAAAGTCGACCTCAAAAGAAAGCCGAATTTCACACCTTTCATCATCTACGCGGGCTTGGTCAAATTACTGAGAATGTAGCAGAGTCATTAAGAAGATGCCACCAAGCTGAACATTTATGTTTGTCTAAATGAACTAATTATTTTGGGCAGATCCATTTATATCCCGCGAAAGGACTTTTTAACAATTCCATGGCTGTTTTAACACCTTCTTCTCATTATGATTAATGAATGCAGAGGCTGTAACATTGACCTCACTGAATTAACTCACCACCAGGAGTTTATTTCCACTTATGGTTGTACTTAAAGGAAATATTTTTTATACATTGTAAACATGTTGGGAAATGCTGTTTCTTATAAGTGGCGAATACATATGGATATTTCATAATAGCAAACAGCATAAATGTAAGGGAAAATAAATTGCAGAAAACTCTTTTGCACATTTTGATATACAATTACTGTGTATTGGCTGAACTGAACATACTGGGGGAAAATTAAACGATAAAATGCAGCCTGTGCAAATGATTCAGCATTTCATATTTATTCATTTATCTTTTTTTCTAATATGTTAATGTAAGCAAATAAATAGAACTAAAATATGCAAAAAATAAATGCTACATTTAATAGTGTTCCCGACTTAAGTGTTTGTTCAGAAAATCAAAAAATGACTAATTTGGCAGGAGCTATTCACAAATTTGACTATGACTGTGCATACAGCAGGGTGTTAAAAAGTCATTTAGGCCTCTTAAAATATGGTTTTGGTCTACTTATTCCTTTACTAGTGAGTGTGTGTGTAAAATAAGATGATATACTTTAACTTTACCTTGAATTAAGTGTTTAGTTCAAGAAAGTACTTTATTTTAAAATGATGGTAATAATGGAATAACTGAGTAAATATACCTTAAGAGAGAATTACCTATACTTTAACAGCCTGCATTTGACCTTTCAAAATATTTACAGTCTGATCTTCTTAGTGCTGTGCTATGAAGCGGCTGGCATAACATTAAATATGGAATGTGTAAATGTATGTTACAGAATCTTTGTTTGAATTTTAATGTTCAGTATAGTTAACATGGGCTTAAAAAAATAGAATCTACATCCTGGGACTTGCTTTTATAAGCCCTATGCTTTATAAACTGTCTGAATCTGTTCTAAAATTAACCAGCTTCTTAGACTGCCAGCAGCATTTAGACTACATTATCAAGGCCGCTGTCGTTAAATCCTAGAGAAAAAAAAATGAAAATTTATTAAAGTCTTCTAATTATTCTTCCTATGAAAATGCAGTCAGATAAAAAATAAATAAATAAATAAATAAACCATCGCAGCCGCTCATCCAATTAAAATGTGTAAGAGGCTGAACTGTATAAAACACAGCAGCTCTGGAGGATTGAATCCACCTTTTTTTGAGATGAATTTATTTGGATGTAGCCTCAATGCTTCGCAGTACAGTCAGCGGTCTTAGACAATATGGTCATAACAGCCTAAGGACCCTAATTTAGAAAATCATTTTCCATAGTGCTGGATGTCACAAGACGCAGGCTGAAATTTATAGGCCGCAAAGCAGTAAGATGGATTAGTTTGGAAGAAAGGTAGGAGAGATTTCGATTGGTGCTTCTGGTGTGAAAATATGGCTGCTTTACGGTCACTCGGTGGTCACGGAAAAACTCCTATGCATATGTTCACGCCCCGCCACAAGCAAATTCTGCAGATAGTTGGTAAAAACAATTATTTTAAACGTGCTTGACAGTGGTATTAACCTCAATGTCAAAGCTTAGATTCACTACATGCTGAGAAAATATGCCCGGGAAAGGGGAAAAAAAAAAAAAGAAAAAACTCACTCATCGCCCATTTCAATAATAAATGAGGGTCCTCTCTTGACCTTTCTCCTGGGGTAGGAGAGAGTGGTGATGTGCGGTGCCCCAGCGGTGACATGGAGTGCAGTCTGCTACGGCACTGAAAGGCTGATGAAAAGCTGAGCTGAAATGACCATATCTCTTGACAAGTGTGACAAAAATCTCGCAGTCAGCTTTTGTGTCGGAAAATGTGACAAAAATCTCATAATCAGCCTTTATCTCCAACTCGGCGATTAATAGCTAAAAATGGACCTCAGGGGATGGGGGAGTAGTGGAGTGACATTGACATAAGCTGAGAAATAAAGGAAGAAAGAAAAAGAAAGAAGTATTGGGGGAAAAAAGGAGAAGAAAAAACCTTAAATATATAAATAATAAGTGCTGGCATATTTCTCTTATTCACCCAGCTAAACTTTGAGCGACGGTGAAATGTTTCCTTAATCACTCATTACACTTCTCAGTATTGAATTCCTGTTCCAATGTGCCTGCTTTGCATAGTAGAGACCAATTAATCCAGGCCCCTGACTCCGGCCCTTGGAGAGTGAGGGCCTGGCTAATGCGATTAATGGCACTGTAGGTTAGCTAGCACTGAGAGGGAGTGTGCCGGGCATCTGCAGCCAACACTTTCTGGCTCAGAACACCTTATTTGCGCACTTCAAAACCCCTTCCTGCCAAGTGCAAGGGAACTTAAGCCGCTTTGAAGCACGGACATCTAAGCAGCGACAGAGGTGGCTGCCATTTTTGTGTTGTAAGACTTCGCAAGGGTTGCACACCAGTGGCACGTCACTTGGGTCAATGTGAGACGGCGTTAGAGTTCTTAAACCTCAGGTAACCTCAAGTAAGAATGTGGGGTTGGCGAGATGGTTTAATTGTGGTTCTACACTGCTGACAGCTGAAGTAATGCAGTAATTTCCCCCAGCAGCTGCTCTGATATCAGCCCTTGACCTTGCTTTAATACCTATATTGGTTTAACACTGTTCTTCAGTCATTTCTAACACACTGGGTTTTGCCCTTCGTGATCTCATCATACTAAGGTGAATATTGCCCAAAGCCGAAGTTCAGTCCGGTCAACCTCTACTGAGGCTCAATTCCAGGCTAACACAATTGCTGCTAGTACTGACGCTACAAATAAAGTCATAGAAGAAGCACTTGTGGCTTCCAAAAGAACCTTTGAATGAATGCTCAGGTGAAAACGAGTGGAAAACACTTCTATGATAATGCTTATTTCTGCTAGTGCCTCTATGGGATTCTAGTTACTAAGCTAACAAACATTCAGATAAACTTTGTTTGTCCAGTCCAGATTAAACATGGAAATGTAAACCTTCTAAAATACATTAAGTTTCAGTAAAATTCAGTAAGTCTTATCTGAAGCTTGTAACAGACATTAATGTATATTTTACTTTGTATGATTCTTTCAGCACAGAGATGTCTTCTCTCGTTTTATAATAGATGACTGATACCTGCATAGACTATGGTTCATAATCACATACACCTAGGTATGTGATACACCTAGGACTCCCAGAAGGCCTAGACTGGTGTTTTCACCTCACAAAATATGTCTCACATATTGTAAATCAAAATGTCTTGGGTTCCTCTGTCACTTTCTAATTATGTTGGTTGATAATATAACATGTAAGGCCTTCAGGCTAGCCTTTGAAGTCCTAACCAATAAGAGAGCTTGCTTGACTATTTCTGCCTATATGCCACAGAAAGGGGAAAATCCTGTTTAGATACTTTTCCTTTGGGCATTTTAAAAACATAATTGTTTCCAAACAAAATTTAACACAAATACAAAATTGATATTATAATACAGAGTTTACAACAATACAACAAGCATTATTCCATTTAATCAAAAATAAACTAAAAATTAGACATATATATTTGGAATTACAGGCCTTCTCTGAAGGTTTAGATGAGCATTCCTCAGTATGCAAATACAGAGACCTCTAGCTAATGTTAAAGTTTCTTCCAGAATATCCAATTCCAAAAGCATTTTGGAACATTAATTTGTAAATGTGCACTCACATTTACAGTTATGACCATTAGATATCAGAATGAATCTATGGTTAAGATTTCAACCAGAACTTTAATTCCTAAATACTAGACCTTTACATAAGTGACACTGAAAGTTAACCACAGTCAGGAAAAGTATTTCTCTAAATGATTAGCATACAAACTGCTAACCATCATTTCATACCGTTACCAGCCAAGGGCACTGTCATCCATAAATCTTCCTAACGGTGTCCTCCTGGCCCATTTCAGCACCTGCACCACTAATACCAGCATCTTATAATTAAAAGGTGGAGAAAAACATTCCATTAAGGAGGTGCACGTGCGGCGCTTTGGAATTCCCTCTCCACAGATCTAAAAGGGTCAATTACAAGACGCACAGTGCCGAGCACGGACCAGCTCACCATTAGCAGTCTGGCACCATCTGTTCTTGTTGCTTGGAGACCACATGGGCTAATGCCATACATTTACGGCTTGGTTTTCGAAGGGTTACTCTGCTGACCTGGCTCACAGTGCCATTGTGAGGAATGGACACAGACCTGAAGGACTGATATAAGGAGTTATCCTGCTATATGAGGCAATACTAGAGAAACCTATATAAACTAAGATGAGGAACTGGAGAGATGATATGTCTGGTTGTGGAGATGTGTGAACTTCTAAAGCTACTCAAAAGACCTTTAGGTCTTCAACCTCTTACCATTGGTGCTGTCTGAGAGAATAACAGGTATAAAATTGGCTATTTCTTTTAGACTGTCAAGAGCTGCAGTAAATGCTGCGGCATTGGTTTCAAGTCGTTCTACGTGAAAAGGAACAGTCTCTTATGAGATGAAAGTGGCCAGAAGGATAGTTTCTGTCTCTTATGATAGTGATATATACGAATGGATATGTTCAGAAGAATTGGACACAAGTGATGGATTTTTGTAACATTTTTATAAAAATGTCTGATTCTGACAAAGCAAGTCGATGGAGCAGAAAAAGGGCACACGGTGAGGGGAAATAAGGATTCACACCGTTTTGTTACATAATCACTGAATGTGGTTTTTTTTTTGTTTTTTTTTTAACCTGGGCTGCAAATTTTATACATACCTTTGAAACCTACTAAAAGTAACTAGGCTAACTTAGTTACTCTTTACTAGCTGTGCTAAATTTCAGCTTGAAGGAACATATAAAAGGGTGTGTTTTTACCTAGGCTTTGGTTCCACAACATGTTTTTAATTGGAACAGTGACTGAATGTATTTAAATGTTGTAAATATATCATTTAAAAAAGGAAAAAATAATGTTTGAACAGGTTTTACAGGCATGAGAAATGCCTGCCTGCCGGCGTGCACTGCAGAACAGTGTATTACATGTTACCAACTACTTCAGAGAGCCAAAGAAATGAAAAGGTTAAACTATTTGTTCATCAGCATTGAAGGGAGTGTGCAGTGCTGGGTATGAATACTGAGGAGTGCCTCTGCTCTGCTTTCCGGCAGTGGGATTGTCTCGGCTGCTTTTCCCAGAGCCTCCCACCCCGCGGTAGAGCTGGACTTTATTCATTCAGAGCCGCCCACCAAGCTAAAGAGTTTCAAATGGGGAGAATTACAGGATCAATACTGTGATTAGCAAAAGCCTTGTAGCTATTGTGTGTTGTTGGCAATCTATCCTATCACTGCTGAAGCCCATGGGGGATAGTGCATGTGCTAAATGGATGAGAGCAAAGGAGTATCATAGGACCCCAAGGGTCTGACTCCCAATTATTTGGCCTAGCAGAAAACGAATGTGGTCTTTTGAGAAAGTGATGCATTTGATGATTTTGCGTTTTTGTAATGGACAGGTGTTTGACCTTGGGATTGTCTTTGATGGCCTTAGACATATAATAGCACATTTTAAGCAGAACCTGGCTAAGCTCAAAACTTGGGTCCTCTTCTTTTGTAAACTAAACTGATGGTCCAGAATAAAACCTCAGACAAAGCACAAATGGCATGTAATCTTACCATTACCTCTGATTTAAAAAAAAAAAAAAAAAATCATAAAAAGAGATTACAGCAAAAAATGTTTGTCCTCAGAAATGTCAATGGCACATTATTCCACATTTCAGCACCACAAAGACCAAAGACACAAAGACCATGTTTAAATAACAGTGTTAAAACACAGTGTGTTGTAGCGAGACAGGGAAAAATGGAGAGGCGAGGTGAGGGTTAACCAAACTGGCGATTGATTTGAACTTACTGGCTCATCCAGAGTGGGTTATGGAATTATAGCTAAACCCAAAGGAGCAGCAGTGCCCATTAAATGGCGGCAGCCTAAAGGGTGGTCTCTTCTATAAGCAGAACAGCACAGGGGGCTGTGGCAGGGGAGGCACCATCACAGTAGTGGGAGGGGCTTTGGTTATTGAATGCACCTTTTGCATATTGTATTTACACTGCTTTGAAATGCAGCTTAAATGCATCTCAGACCACCCCTATAGTTGTTGAGCAATCGGATTTGTATCTGTACATGTGCATTTTTAAGTAGCTTGCCCTTATCCAGGTGTAGTCCCGATACTCTAAACACATAAAGCAACCAGGTGTAAACAGGGTCAAACACACTTATCATTGCATACTTCTTGTTATGTCCTATAATGGCATCTAATGGTAAGGTGGTTCCAGAAGGAAACCTCCAGAATGCATGAAGCACCCTTGGCTGTGGTTGTTGTTGTTCCTGTACATATTAAGCACAATTCATCATAAATGTCATTTAACAGTCAAAATGTAACATCAGTTCTAAAACATCTGAATGTTGATTACATTACCATACACCAGGAATCAAATATTATCCAATAATATAATGTTTCACCTCCCCCTCCCACCCTGCCAACCTGTCTTCTAGCTCAGAGACCATCCCTGACTCCATGTCTCACTCACAAATGCAGTATCAAAGGCACAGAAGGAAAATGTTGAGTCATGTTGAGTTTAATATTTTTGTCACATAGTGAATTAATTAATTTGGTGTTTTACTAGGTTCCCTTGTTTCTCAATATATTTTTAATCATTTTTGGAATTAGAATTTGGAAGTGCAATTCTCAGTGAGAAAATTGTCATCCTCCAGCGGTTTTCATCAGTCTGGTTCTAAAACTGTATTTTTATGGTTCAGTTAGGGTTGAACTTCAGTATCAATGCTAACATTTGCAAGCTAGTTTAGCTGTAACATGACATGCCCAGTTAGGCCTAATTTTATTTTTTTCCCAACTTTTTGAAATCTTCATCCAAAAAGCCTAAAAGAAATAAAAAATAACTTTCCTGGCTCCTCCGGCTCTTTGATTGTGTGCATCATTTTTCAGTGGTTTTAGCAGAGCACTACATGCTATTTCATTTTTCAGTAGGAAGGCATTACTTGCGCTAAAAGTGGCTAGTATACTGTGGAAGTACTTTGAGGGTCTGACTACTGTGAACTGTGCTTTTGAAGCGTCTCAGGGTTGGAGTTCTTAGCTTTTCCATTACTTCCGCTGTCGCAAAGGTCAGACTTGCGTTGCGACTAGAGAGGGGCAAAAAAAAAAAAAAAAAAAAAGCTGTAGGCCTAGGCTGAAAAAAAGAGACAAGTCAACCAGTGCTTAAGAGGAGTTAATCCCCCTTTAAAGTCGTGTGCCCGAGTCGTCATGCTCACACCCAACTCTGCCATGCACTTCTGACTCACTCTGACTGCTCCGACTGCGCGCGGCTGCTGGAATTCATTACTGCGTTCCATTACACGGCTGCGCGCACTCAGCCAGCCGAGGGGATGAGAGGGCCAATCAATACAGTCAGTATCTGCCGCTTCTAATCTCTGTCGCTTGTGTCAGCGCACTATCTGTAATAGATCTCTGGGATTATAGAAATTCTTAAGACACTGCACCGGGCACTCCATGCACTCTGAGGCTAGGCCCGCTCCCGGTTAGCCGTGTATGCGCAAGAGAGAGAGGGCACTAGCTTTCCTGCCTCCACTCAGTGTGTGTGAGCGGAATGCTAGCTGGGGGTTAGCACAAAAGGAAGGGAGGGAAAAAAAGAGGCAGGGAAAGAGGGAGGTGAGGAGAGAAGAGGAGAAGCAAGAGGGATAAGCGCAGGGTGGGGGCAGGCGAGCGGGAGCCCATGTAATTTCTCTAATCCTCATGGCATTTATACTTGCACCGACAGATAATGAAAATGAAAAATAAAAATGGAGGCAAACTTCACAAGCTGCAGGTTTTAATCTGTTGCATGCTTAACTCCCCCCCACCCCCCCGACCTCCCTCCGTCTGTGAGCGGCCAAATGCTGAGTCAGAGGATTTTGTGAGGTGGGGGCTCATTTAGTTTTGCTACATCCAGGTCACAGTGGGGCAGTGTGGGAATGGATTGTGATAACAAAAGGCATAAGGGATGGCAATAGAAACAAATGTTGATACCACTGACAAAACTGTGTTGCAGAACAGTGCAGATAATGTGCTACTTTTTTTATTATCTCTGCGAATTGAAGATACGTGGAAATATCATGGGAGAGAATGAATATTAAAGCTTGGAGATTTGCCCATCTTAGCGCATTGCACAAAACACCATAGACCCACTGCATAACACTGATTGCACCACTTTCTGCCATGTCTAACAGAATCCCTATAAAACCAGTTATGAACTGAAAGCTATGAATAATTTTAAAAAGTGTACAAATTAAGATTGAGACTAAAGGCACAACTATTGAATGAACTGTCATTCAAAAAGCAAGAGCAAACTTAATTAACTATGAATGATGCAGTAATGTCCAGTAGTCATTGAGTCTAGTTGCAGCCATACCTGTCACACTGTCATAGCTGAAACAGCCATTATCACACCGTTATTAACTGAAGAGGATCCTGCAGCAGGTGCTCAGTCCTCAGCAGGAGTCAGAGCAGTCACTATATGGTTTAACTTTAGTGGCTGCTTTTAATTACCTTTTCCATCACAGCAACTCGACCTCCTACTAACGTCACACACTGTAATTCCACCATGTGCAGAAAAAAATGATCTTTTTTAAAACATCTTCTGCCTGTCTGCAGACCTTTACTGTCATGCAGCAAAGCAGTGGGCACGAATCTACAGATATTTTAGGAGGGCTGCCAGGAGCAGTTATTGGTCAGCTGTTTGGGAAGCAGTGAGGTCTGCTGTCTTGGGCGTTCATTTCTCAGCCTCCCCTCACTTTTATTCTTAATCCACGATTCTGCAGTGCAGCGTTCTCTCTCCCACGGCAGGCTGCTTCTTGTTACACTCAGCACACAGGAAGGCTGGCTATCCTTCAGTTCAGAGGTATGCTTGGGTATAGCAAGAGTGTTTTTGCAGATCTTTTGGTGATGCAAAGGTAATGTTCTTATCATGCATGCGGAAACAAAAAAAATACTTATTTATATACATTTTCAAAAATTCAGGGAAGATTTTAACTGAAAACAAATTATCCCTAAAACCTAATTAAGTTTTCTGGGATGAGGTAACACTCGACATGTCCTTGAGAGCCTTGGAGCTATAACATTAAATCATACTTTTAATTACATTTGCATAGTCACCTGTTAGGTATGGCATTTCATTACATTAGCAGCACAGGTTTAAACAGTACCAGAGTTAACCTGGTTAGCTTTATACCCACACTAACGGCCACAACCTTTTATTTTGAGCTGTTTATTTTGCACAGTTTCTTGGTGTCAGATAAATGATGTAGGCTAATAAGCATTCACTGTAAAGAACTATGTTTCCATTGGAGGTGCTGCAGCTGGTGGACTGGTGGTTAGGGCATTGTGATCAGAAGGTCATGGGTTCAAATCCCAGGACTGCTAGTGACACCACTGAGGTACCCTATAGCAAGGTACCGTCCCCACACACTGCTCAACAGGAGCCCCGTTGGCGCCAGCCCACTGCTTCACTTGGTGAATGGGTTAAATGCAGAGAAAGAATTTCACATTGTTCACTATGTGTGCTGTGGTGTGTTCATGCGTAACTATAAGGGGCCACTTTACTTTAATTCACTGTATTCATTAAATACAGAAGATTGATGTAAAAAAAGAATGGAGCATTCTGGGAAATACAGGTCAAGCTTTATGTAAAGAAGTTAAAATAAAGGATTTTATAGTAATTATCTGTTTGTAAAGCATACAGGAAAAGTGAATGCAGTTTTACACAGTCATTTGTCTGAATCTTGTAATGATGGCGCTTACATGCATTCCTTATGGTTTTGTTAGTTTTTAGTAATTTTGCTTTTAATATGGGATCTAAAAATCTGAGTCCAGTAGTAAAAATGCCTCTTGTGCTCCTTTCTAAAGTACAAAGCAGTACAAAGTAGTGCAAAGTAGAACTACTAAAACTAATACAGTAATCAACTGTAAAAGGCATACAGTAAAGTACTGTAAACACAGTAAAACAACAATACAAGAGTAAATTACTGGAGCAACCACAGCCAGTAAATTACTGAAAACACCCAACAAATGCTCACGGCAGACCACTAGAGAGAGCTGATTCTCATATAAAATGTAAAAAGGCTGCTAAAGGTGCCATTCTTAGTGCTGTTGCCTCATGGTGAGAAGATCCTGGCTTCGATTCCCAGCCAGGACGGCCAGGGTTCCCCCTGTGTCTGCATGAGTTTTCACAAGGAGCTCCAGTTTTCTCCGACAGTTCTCCCAAAAACATGTAGGTTAGGTGAGTTGGAGATGCTAGATTGCTCCTAGGTGTGTGTGTTTGTCTGTGTGGCTTCCCTGCGATGGACTGGTGACATGTGTTTCTCCACCCTTCACACTATGATCACAAGGTCAGACCCCAGCACCCCTCACTGCCCCAGTTAGGAGTCCATTAAGGAATGTTTAGATTTATTAATAATACAGTACCATAAAGGCCTCAGGTCCTGGGTCTGCATTGCTGGCACTATTAGGATGTTGCTTGAAAGACTGGTTTGACTCCGCTCCCATAAATATTTTATCCTCTTTTTAACCCCCACTAAGCATTCTTAACCAGTTGCACTGAAAACAAATAGCTTGAAACACTTTAATAAATAGTCAAAATTAGAAGCAATCAAAATGCAGAGCGGGTGACTTTGAGGATGGCCGGCTTAGGAGAGGCTGTCTCTTTGAGGAGGAGATTAGTTTAAAACAGAATTGGAGTGAGTTAAGTGGTACACAAAGCTCTTGACTTCCTGTCTGCAACCCTGACACGGGCAAAACCTGTCCCTTTGCCTAAGCCCACTGCAATTAACCCCGCAACCCACTCTGGGTGAGACAACCACAGAAGCATACAACAGCCCAAAAAGTCATTCCCATCATTTGTAGCTCAAACAGCAAGTACACTGCATGCTCTGGCTGAGGAAGCCTTTTATAGTGTGGGCCTACTACAAACCTCAGGCTTGTAATTCACACTTTAGCTTACATTATTACGAGACAGAGTTAGGCATGGGCCAACAATACATCCAGCCTGTAATCCAAGGCTAGTATCCTAAGTATAAGGAGAGAAAGGCATACAAATGTGCACAGATAGCAGAGACTAGAGCATTCTGCTGTTGATTCTCCGCCACTGAGGTGAAAAGAATGCTTACTTTATTGATGGCTAACCTTGAGGTGGCGTACAGCCTAGCTGCTTTAATTCACATGGCTTGACTTTATCTCTGTGAGTTTTTTTTTTCTTTTCCTGCTATGATTCAGCACGCTGCCCCTAGAGAGCTTGTACCTGCTAATCAGCTTTGGTCCCATACGAGAAGTAAGGCCTATTCATGCATTGAAATCTGGAGGAGGAAGAATTCAAAAGCCTAAGGACAAAAAATATATATATATATATACCCAGGGCAGTTAGTGCAGCATCTGAAGCACGTCAAAGCAGTCAAAATAAATCAGCAGGCTTATTGTGCTAAAGCACCGCACGACCTACAGCGGCTATGGCTCAGGCTTTAGCCTCGGCGCAATAAAACACGACCTTAGCAGTGTCACTGACACCATGCCGACATTAATCTAAAATCCTCTGAAAAGCCTCAGTATTTTAGTCAAAGAGCAATGCCTTAAAATGGCTGGCCAGCTGCCAGGATCTCGCCTGCGCTCGCTAGCGAAGTGAACAGGTGTGGCCTGACTAATTGTGAGCAGATCGTTAGCAGATGTTGTTGACATGACGGCGCAGAAAGCTGACAGGGCCTTGACACGTCTCGGGTCAGTGACAGAGACAGGAGGCAGGAGGGGGGTGGGGGGGGGGTGACACAGGTTTTTTTTTTTTTCCTTCTTTCTTTCCCATCTTCTTCTCCTGGATCCCCCTGCCAGCCCGGCTGCTCTGCTGTCGTGGCACAATGTGACTATCTGTGCCTGTGCAGCTGTCGAAATTCATTCACCACGGCTGCCGGCTGCCCAGAGGCCTGCAGGGCATCACGCTCGGACGAAATCAGAATG
Organism: Brycinus macrolepidotus; assembly: GCA_037974445.1. NCBI lineage: Eukaryota > Metazoa > Chordata > Actinopteri > Characiformes > Alestidae > Brycinus > Brycinus macrolepidotus. The sequence continues at coordinate 22,831,502 of JBBPCZ010000115.1, read as the reverse complement.
GGGGGGGGTGAGGGTGGGGGGAATCCAGCGACATGCCGTGACAAAATGAGAGTGTTATGTGGTTTGTGCATCTTTTGGTCGCGACACCATGGTGCAGTTGGAGGAGGCCCTGAAGAACGCGATGTTTTGGAGGAGAAGGGAGATGAGTGTTCAGTTTGATGCCAGTGGTCTTTAGGTACTAAACAGCCAAGTCTCACTCCTAATGTTGTGTCAATTTTGATACAGTAAAAGAATAAAAAAGGATAAATGGCATTCAAAACAGGGCACTGAAATAGAAAAAACCGACTGCATACCTCTCAGGTCTCATGCACTAGACACATAATGATACTTTTCAGTATTCTCATTGATACTATTCTCCATAATTTGGTGCAAAAAATAAAAACCACATGAAAAAATGTAAAAAGATTCAACAGTTATTTTAAGGTTAGGTTTTTGGAGAAATAACGAGCTTAATTGTTTCCTGAGTTTCCTGTATACATAATGAGGGAGAAGCACTACTAATGTTTGGTCAACAAATGTATAGAGGTGATATGCAGAGTGCTGCTTCCATCCCTCCCAATGATCCAATATAGCATCAATCATTTGATCACGCCAGTTACATTAGAGTGCACTAACACTGCAGAAATACCAAGAGCAGCACTGTTTGTCCAGGAGCTTATCCATATTTCAGTACTGACAGTCAGTAACTGGAACCAGTTTAGTACTGTTTCTTGATACCCATCCCTAACTGTTAATTATAATTATCTCCAAAATGGTAACTTTTCTGGAAATGTAGTTATATTCTTAACTACTAATGTAAGTTAATATGAAGTGTTTTTATTTCAAATAATTTTGGAGAATTCCTATTGGGTAATTCAGCATGAAAGTTTTACACAACGTGGCTGTGGTTTTAAATAATGTAGGAAAACGAAAATTAAAAAAAAAAAAAAAATAGAGATGTACTACATCAGTGTGTTGTTTAAGCAATAAAACACCAGAGGGACAGCGTTATCACGAGTAGCAGCATGGTTTGATTTGGTCGCATGCAGGCTCTGCGTCAGGAGGCCATTTAGTGGGGCAGTGCCCCACCGCCCAATCATCATGGCCCATTAAGTTCACTATTTGTTTACATACTTCTGTAGTGCCAAGCAGCAAAAACAAAGTGAAACTAAATTTTGTGTTTAAAAGGCTACATAGATTTACACAGGAGGGTTTGCACGGAACACTCCGCACTGGCTGCATTCTAAATCAGTAGAAAGATTTCCTGAAAAGCTGGAGCTTTGGTGATTTTCTGTAAACTTGGCCCTCCTGTTGATTCACTCCTGATCTCTCCTTTGGACAGATCTCTCATCATTTATTTTCACCCTCAGAAAAAAGAGCATTTTTTGCTGTCTCTGGATGGGCCCCTAAAGTGTTTCTTTAATCTTTAATACCCTTAGGAAACACAATCGTTACATATTCCATTAGAATTCTTGCTATTTTTTAATGCTGTGTGGATGCATGCAAAATTCCCCACTACCAGCCTCTCTGTGGTTTTCGAATGCCCATCCTCAGTAACACATGACCAAAAATGTTCTAAAAAAGTAAAGAAAATAAGCCTTAAAATGTAAATCAAATTGGTTTTAAAAAAGTAGTACCTTTTCGCATCCTGGATAGAGCCATAAAACAGCTGCAATATCAGTTATGTTTAGTGTCAGCTCATCATAGATTTTAAATTACTTTTGAGGTGGTTGAAAATGGAGAGGGTTTCATAAGGAGCACTTCAGTTTTTTGTATTGTTTGCATTTCAGTTGCTCTGTTTTATTATTGTTTTCACAAGGACTTGCTTCTTTGTAACCTTGGGCTTCAAAATAAGTCCAAATCCAAATAATATCCAATAAATCTATGGAGTATCATATACTCGTTATAATTTTGAAGCACATAATGTCAAGCTCTGTAGAGTTGAGACATTTTTAACTTATTAAATATCAGAAATCAAATCTAATTTTTATCTTAGGACCAAAAGATGTGTAAAATTATATTGTATATGCTTTTATTGTCATGCCCCTGACATATCTGTAACATAACAATAGACATTAAGTATCAACGTGAGGTTTACAGATTAACATATAAAGACTTGTCTATTCTTCACTCTCAAGGGTTTGATTTGAGCAGGGATCTCATCCTCTAGGTCAAAGAAATCCCTTGCCATCCCCTCTTTCCTTCCATGTTCTTTCCTGTGTATTATAATTAATTGACTTATTTTTAGTGATGTAATACACAGTGACTTAATTGCCACTGGAAAACGTCATTAAATAAGGGCAGATGCTTTCAAACAACTGTACAGCATGATACAATTAAGCAATTAACATCCTATCATACTCAGTGGCATGTATTAAGATGCTGAACAAGCCCAGTTGACCTCAATATTGTAAGTGGAGAAGATCTACGAGACTCCCACTCGACCCCTTAGAGGGAAGGGTCATAGCATACCAGTACGAAGTTCTTCTAACTGATGACCTTTATCCTGCATTGGAATATTTCTGTCCTGATGGGAGGGTTCCCTTCAAGGGTGATAGTTCACCCATTCACAGGGCACGAAGGGTCACTGAATAATCCGATGAGTATGAAAATGATGTAAATCATATCCTGTGGCCTCCACAGTTGCCAGATCTGATTCGACCCAAGTGAACACCAATGGAAGACTTTGGGCGAGCGTACCACTAGCTGGGCCACCACGTTTGACCAGTTAGACTGTATTTCTTGGGGGCAGAATAAGTGCCAAGAAAGTCTGTATTATAGCATATTATAGCATAAACATAGAGAGTTGAAGCTTTTAACAGGCATTTTATATGTACACTCAGTGTGCTGTAGTTTTTAGTGAAGATTTTAGTAAGTGAAGTCTGTCTCTGAATATTTTAACCTCAGCTAACATTATCTGCTGACCAGGCCATCTAATGTCTAATGTTTTGTTCATGTTCTGGAAACTAAAACGTGCAATACTGTTGTGAAATTGCATGATCATTCTGGTTACATTCATTAAGACATAGTACATTATCTAAGCTCATAACCGCTACGTCTTGCCCCGCCATGGTCAACATACCTGCATGTGTGTTGTTACCATGGAAACCAGTGTGGATATGCAGAAGAGCCTTCAGACACACAACTGAATAATAAGCACAGAGCATAAAAGGTTAATGTTGAAGTATGGCTTGACGTATGGCCGCATCACAGAGACAAACATCTAATTGGCAGATTAGAGGAGGGATTACACCGTGATATTTCCTACAGGGCTTGCAGATTGCTGAGTAAGCCGAGTGACTTCGAGAGAAATCTGCAAGAAGGAAACAAATTTTTATTTCTATTTCCTTCGACTTGAGCCTCTCTGAGTGCGTTCCCTTTGTGCCAGGATGAAATAATCACCTAATGCCATCCTGTCTGCTCCCCGTCACATTAGTCTTGGCATAAACAGCGCTATTGACAGAGCCATTTTTAATGAAAGCTAGCGAAAAGGGGAAGCGAGGTGGCAGTAATTGTTCTAATTTGGAGCGGATCGATGGCTTTGGCTGTGCACAAATCACACAGCCACACAAGCATACAAAAAGCGGCCTGTCAGGGACCTCTTGTGCTCCGTGCACAAACACCCATTCAACACAGTTGGCCCATGACGCCGCTGGCCAAGGTGGCAAGGCATGATTTCCAGTGCTCTTTTCAGACAGGTTGGCAATTGTAGAATCATACACAGCACGGCTGTCCCGTCCCATAGGGACACTGCTTTGGCAGCTGGGTGTGCTGAGGGTGGGTCAGAGATGCTGCTGGGCCACTTTGAGTCAACAGTGTCATTCCAACCCTTTTCAAAGAACTGCAGAAAACAGTACATTTGAATTTACGGGATTCAGCGGTTGTACATGCATCAAATCTATATTATGAATACAGTTATTGCCCAAAGCATTTATACAGAAAAACAGCAATTAGTTGTATTAGAATAAGTCTTAGTCACGTCCAGCAGTATGTCTGCATGTCACAAAATAAAAACAGATATTAACTAACTTAGAAAGTCATAAAGTTTCACTGCATCGAATAACAAAACGTCACTTGCTCAAAAGTGCAAGCAGTGGATTAGGTCTCATTAGTCTCAGATCCTTGGATTTGTTGCGGTAAAATTTAAGCCCTCACCAAGCTCGTTGCATATTCAGTAAAGCGCATATGGTGTTGTATTAAAAATGTTGAATTGAATCCAAAGTAACAGAGCCCTTCTCGGCCCAGCGCAGCAAAACAACTTAATGTCAGTCACTAATCCAGTTGCAGGTGTTCACAAAGTGAGCTTCAATTACAGGAAATTGGGTTTTGCAGATTTATTCAAATTAGCTTAGGTTCACTTCAGGTAAATACGCTTACCTGGGCAGAAAAAAAAAAAAAAACACAGCAAGATTTTATTTCTGTGTCAAGAGGGAGGTGTTGAGTGGATGTAATGTACAAAAATGAATTTACATTTAATATAGCTGGGCAAATCAGCAAGAAGCTAAATCACATTTGGGCCCATGTGTTGGGAATCCCCACATCAACAGTTCTGATAAAATATGACATGAGGACCATGAGGGGTGAAGCTTGCAATCTTTGGTGCAATGGAGAAAGCAATTAGTTGTTCATTTCCTGAGCTCCTTTTAATCACTAAAAGATGTGGGCCTCTGTGTTAGGTCCCAGCTTCAAATGAACCACTCTGCTGCAGCATGTTCGCACTTGATTGAGTTTAGAACACTGGAGGTGTGGTTGCAGATTGAAATGGCACAGATAACTGCTGTTACACCTGTCAGGTATTTAACAAACAAAAAGCACTCATATGTAACTCAGAGTGGGTTAAACTCTCTCTTTAGTAGTATTTATCCTAAATATTTAATTCAACAGTTCTTCATAAAGAGACCAGCATGAGGCACATTATTAAACTCATGACACTCAAAGACAAATTGTGTTTCAATATGTGCCCACAAGCGCTTATCACGCAATCTGAGCTCAGCTCTGGCCACCATCAGTGCTTGGGAGGCACAAGGTTAACAAGTTCAAGGCAGAAAATGAAATTCAGTGACAAAAAGAGAGTAGTGTTAATAAATGAAGCTTTTTTTTCTCCAAAATATTCCACATTGGTGTTTTCTATTTTTAATCCAGCTAAAATAGAATTGCCCATCTGATTCCAAGATTTTCAAGATTGTAATTATAATGGAAAACATATTTGAGTCCCCATCTAACCACTACGGATCTGCGGTTGTTAAAGGAAGTCTCAACACAGGTCTTCTGAGAGCTTCAAGTTTAGACCTGGTTTTAAGGAAAGTCAACACAAAACAGCCACCACAACTTGCCCAATTCAAGCAGAATCAGCTACATGTGTAACATCTCCAGGCACTTTCTGGACCAGTTTTCTAAGCCTTCCCTCAAATGCATGTAGGAGTGAAGCACATTCTGCCTTTCCCCATGAACAAGGCATGAACTGTATGTGGAGGCTTGTGTCCAGGTTCCATACATAACACATGGGCACAATGCAACCGATTTGCTCCTAAAAGTGGCAAAAAAGACTTAGTACATCAGGCCTTTGATTTACACTCTTTATCAGCCTACTCTGACCAGCTCAGCTACTTGAAACCCATTTCTAAAAGTCATTCCATACAAAAAAGCCATTAAAATGACAAAATGCAGTTGTGGTCTTTCAAACAAGCAATGTGTTTTAAACCCACCAAAGACACAGAGTAAGGTGTCAGTTTCTATATTAAGGCTTTAAAGACAATCAGATTCATTCTTCGCTGTATTGAAGATGACAACCAATCTGGCATCATTCATATACATTACATTACATACTGATCTGACAGAGAAGTACATACTGCATCTAGATGCTGTCATTATGCCGTCCCGAATGACTAGTCAAGCATCTCTGTATTGTATGCAGCACCCCCCCCCCCCCCCCACACACACACACCCCCAAGCGCATCATTCAAGAAAAGAAAAAGAAATCAAGGCAGCACAAAGAAGGCTGAATTAACAATTAAGAGTAAATCCCTTCTGACAGAGTTTAATCAATAGTTACAGCAAATGTGTTTGTTTTGGTGAACCCATCAAGTAGAGCGAGCGATGAAGTTGGTACTTAATTACTACACTCCCTTTTTTTGCTCTTCGCAAGTTTGTTGGCTTCCTCCTTTGTTTGTTCCTCCTTTTTTAATATGACAAAATAAAATGCAATACATATTAATGTACAATTCCTGCACTCAAAATAAGGTATATTAGTAACCATGCTTTGCAGAGCTTGTAATTGGAAAATGTATGAGGAAACTGTTGGCAGAATCAGAGCTGAGGAGAGGCAGTACGAAAGCCAAAGCCTACTGCTCTCCGATCCTGATAAAAGACATGTTACAAGATGGCAAGGCGAGGTTAAATCTGTGAAAGAGAGGGGAGAGGATTTAGATAGGTAACTCCCCAAAGAGCCAACTCCTGGTAAGTCTATACGAGAGAGAGAGAGAGAGAGAGAGAGAAAGACACAGAGAGAGAGAGAGAGAGAGACACAGACAGAGAAAGAGAGAGAGAGAGAGAGAGAGAGTGAGAGTGAGAGAGTGAGAGAGACGGAGGGAGAGAGAGAGAGAGAGAGAGGAGTGAGTGAATGAGTGAGTTGTTGATCAAATTGCTGGCAGTGGATGGTTCTCCAATTACTCACAGTATAGTAGTTGAGGAATAGAATATAGCAGAAATAAGGTAACAAGCCACTGGACTCTTAACACAAAGTTAGCTGTCAATAACTCAGAATAATGCACGTCATGCAGAAAATTCCAAAACATACATAGTCTTCAGGTTGCCACAGCAAGTGCTTGTTGCTGGATGAAATGATACAGTCGACATAAATATCATTTATGAAAACTAAATTGCAATCAGTATTAATTGTTGGTAAATCTTTCTTTTAATGGTCTACTGTGGGCACTTTGTGGATGTTAATATTATCTTAAACTCCATCCTTACACTATCATGAAAAGGGGTTTTACAGCTTTCCATCCATTCACTCTTAATAATGGTTCTATTGGCTGAAATCAGACATGATTACCTACTTTGTTTGAATGCCAGAGACTGAAATAGGTTTTTTCATCATTGCTACGAAAAGTGCTTTTTTCCCCACAAAAAAGTAGTGCTTGGGGGGTGTTTAGATAGCCCAGGATTAATTTATGTCACAAAATAAGGATGGCCTTCTGGCCAAGATACAATTTGGGTAAAAGTTAACCACTAAGTTTATGTCTGTGATTGTTTTATATATATATAGTGATTTTACAGCTGCTGTCCCCATTAAATTTGGAAACACTGAGGGGCTTCTTTAGTTATACACACAAAAAGCTAAACAGCTAGCTAGTTTAGTAGTTTGTAGCCTCAGAGGCTCTAAATCACATGTAGACGTCTTGTGTTTGCAAGACTGCTTATGCAGACGTTCTGTTTTCTTCTTACCAAAACAGCGGACTGTGGTTGGTCATTTTGCATGCGGACGTGTGGTAGTAGGCTGTTCTTGGCAGCCAAATGCACCAGACACAGACAGTTAGTCTGGCATGCAAGACTAGTTGCAATTAAAATGAGGCTTTAAAGCAAACAATGGGCTAAATAAGTATGTGTTATACAAAAAGACTCTCATCGCTGTAGCCAAACAGTCCCTAATGACACTATATGACCTCGGGGGGGGGGGACCAGTTAGGCCAAGGGAACCACCATAGCCACCACCATGTTCTGGAATGGCCATCAAAATAAAGTTTGACTTCAATGTCAAACCTCATCACTGTCAATTCTCTTACTAAAACCTCTCCATCTTCTTGTAATGCCTGTCACCAGCAGATCAATTATACGTGAGCAAAAGAAGACAACAGTTAAATCTCAGGTTTCTCCTATTAGCCTCACAGTCCCTTCAGAAGAGTTTAAATAAAGGCCGAGGAAGTGATCTCTCAAAGGGATTTTGCCTCATCAATGTGTGAGCTGACACTGTAAGATCCAATTAAATCTCAACTGCCCTTTAATCAAACTTAGGCTGTCATATAAGAAAGTCAGATCTGCTTCAGTCCCCTACAATTGCTACAAATGACCGGCCGGTTTTCGGTACTGGAACAAGTTAATACCAACAGCAACAAGCTAAAGCATGCAAAGTACTTCATGGACACTGGAGAAGGCATATTTGTGTATGGCCAGCACCCTCCATCCTAGAATAAAGAGACTGGTTATGTTTATGTCCACATCCTGTTCTGTATGCTGAGCGCCTGCCATTCTGTTGTGGTGTCCAGAAACATTGTGGAGAATATACAGTACAATGCACCACAATTGGTAGCATACTAACACATTCAGAAACTAGTGGAGTGCATCCAACAATAAAGGGAGCATAGAGCTTCTTTTGTGCAGAGATAAGAAACAGTAGAAACACAGCAGTTTTACATTTATGCTTAACTACCAAAGTCCCTGAATCCATTATTAAGTAAGATAGGGTTCAGTTCTGTCGTGGAAAGTTAAATTATAAATTCAGCTCTACCTAATGGAGTCCCATCTTCATGTTTTGCTGATGCTGAACATCTCAGTGCAGTTGCTCCCACTGGGCTGGTCTGTAAACACAGGTGAGTTGGTCCATCTGACTCCTCCACCTGCAGCGGGATGTTGGATTTTCCTTTAAAACATTATCTCCTTTCATCTTGGGACCCTCTGAGACTGCTGCTGCAGGCCACCTTTCACCACACCATGCTGAAATAGCAAGGATGTTTTGTCCAGGAGCACCTGGTCAGGGCCTGGGAGTAATTGAGTTCAACTTGCCTCAGAAAAGGAGGCAGGCTGGAGCCAAATTGCAACCTGTACACTCTGCTTACCATGCACAGTACATAAGACTCAGGTGCATATCCTTATCGCTGTGGGAGATTCACTACTGGATGCTGTGTCATGCCCAGGTGTGTGGGACAAGACTGCTGAGGATGTGATCTCTTCAGAACTGCTTTGCAATAAACATGAGCTATTTCAATAATTGTGTTGTTTCAGAAATAAATATTGTTGTTTCATTAAAATCTGTGATACCAGAATTTTAATAACTGAAAAGAAAAAAGAGGGTATATGTTCATATCTTTTAAATATGGTTTTTTTTTGGGGGGGGGGGAGGTCATGTGGTGCAGGTCATGTGATTCTGGGACAAACCATTCTTTAGTGAGAGGGATAGGTAACATGGGCCTATTATTCTTAAATAAATACCTTGGGTAACAACTTGGAAGAAGAAGCCTCCCAGGGAACAAAACCCATTTCGTCCGGATCACTGCATTCCTGGGATTTTATTGCCCTGGAAACTTTTTTTCTGTTATTGATCTACACATATTAAGTTAAACAAAAAAAATGCTAAACATATATATATATAATTTGGGTTATGGAGAAAGCAGTACCTTTTGGTTTTGAGATTTTTTTGTTTTTGTTTTTGTTTTCAGTAAAAATATACACTAAGACCTTTCAAGGAAGACATCTTCCAACCCCATGCCCAGATAACTAAAATGCCCCCTAGTGCTAAAACAATTATATTTCCTTTTTTTTTCATTATGAAGGCACAAAATGACAAAAAATGTTCACTGGAGTTTCACTGACTAGCAGGTATTAGAATTTCATGCTAGCTATTGCAATCTTAAGCTAGAATTATGTGATGTTTAGCCTTACTAACTGAGGCCTCAATTTGAATTGGTGGTGAATGCTGTTCTTTATTTACACAATTGTTGAAAAGGAGCTAAGACTCAAAATGATTTGAGATGTATGTTATTCAACCTGTATAGCCAACATGACAAACTAATATAGGTATCCCCTGGGGACGTTCAATACCAGGTAGATAGAGAAGATACCCTTTTGTTTTGTGTGGTATAGAAATAAAATAGTTAACTATTCCATTTTTAGGTTCTATTATTAATAGAAATGTACTAAATTTATACTTATGGTCAATTTTGTGAGTACAGACAATTCCTCCACATAACACATGGTTGAAGTACGAGAAAAGATTGAGATAAGAGTTCAGAGAACAGAAACTAACAGCTGTGAATTTAGATTGCAGAGGAGTTTATCCAGTTTAGTTTATCACCACATCATACACTATATGGAAAAAAGTATTGGGACGCCTGACCATTACACCAACAGGGATGTATTTGCATTCAAATACATAGATTTTAATATGGAGTTGGTCCCCCTTTGCAGCTATAACAGCTTCCACTCTTCTCGGAAGGCTTTCCACAAGGTTTTGGAGTTTCTGTGGGAATTTGTGCACATTCATTCTGTAGAGCATTTATGAGCTCAGGCACTAATGTTGGATGAGAAGGCCTGGCTTGCAATCTCCGTTCCAGTTCATCCCAAAGGTGTTGGATGGGGTTGAGGTCAGGACTCTGTGTGGGCCAGTCAAGTTCTTCCACACCGAACTCATCCAACCACGTCTTTATGGAGCTTGCTGGAATAGAAAAGGGCCTTCCCCAAACTATATATATGTATATATATATATATATATTACATGTTTCAGTTAACTATTTTAGATAATTGGCTCGCTATAAAACTCTTGAGTGTTAAACAGCTCAGTAGTTTTAGCCCACTTTTTGAGAATTGGTCAAGCATGTTTCATGTGGACATCAATCATTTTCTTACACTGAATTGGGTGACCACAGCGAAGACTACAGCAATGACAAGGTTGTAGTCTGTATCTTTGCTCACCATTCATGCAGACATTCACTATGGATCTAAACATTCATGTGATACCTAAGGGCACTGGACCTAAGATTTCTATTTCAAATGAAAAAATGGGTTGTCCTGAGACAAGAGGATATCTGCCTTTAATAAAATGTACAGGTGCTCTCAAATTTCACTCTATTACCTCCATTTGGAAAACAACGTTTAAGCATCAGTTAGTGACTAACTAATTTGAAATATGTCGTAACAAAAATCTCTGGAAAATAACTGACAGACAGTAAATGATATTTATTGATCAATTACATGTTCTGACACTTAGCAAGGTCATTACCTTAATGCTTCAGAGTCCAGTCGGCCACCCTTTATGACCCTTGCCACTCCTACCACTGTCATTTTGGGTACCCACTATGTTTGTAAGGGTAAAATGCAGTAAAAGTGAAATACTGGCCCCACTGAATCTTGTAATTGGACTGTTCTTTAAGTATTAGCCCTTCTCATTAAAAGTCAGACTTAAATATGTCTGTAAAATAGCGAAGTGTGATTTAAGGCAGCTTTATTTGAGGACTTCTGAAAGACATTTCTATTGTTCCTCACTACCATATGGACATTTCTAGCTATTTTAATAGGCTAATTAACTAAGCAAAGATTACCTAATAAATGTACACATAATTGAATAGGTTTGGATCAAGGGGAAGCGAATATTTTCTAATTTCGCTGTTCTTCATGATCTTCAAATGGTCTAAATATAATTAAATTAATTAAAAAAAAACATTTTACACACAAAAGGTTTATTTAATTTTTAGCCAAAATGGCCATTAAGTACAAGTTATTAATTTTTCATAGTGGGGAAAAAAGCAGGGAACATACTCTTGCTGTCCAAAGAAAACTATCTCCTTTTTTTTTTGTATTACTTTACCTTTTTTTTTGTTTTTTTGTATAGCGACAATATACTTAACCAAAGATCGCACAAAAGCCTCCAAAACTAAGAATGACCGCAGATCTGTCAATATTTAATATGCCCTCTCTTTTCTTTGCGCAACCTACTGCCACTTTCTTTCTTGTGTGCATCTAAACTGACTGAAGGACATTTCTGAGGAGATTAAAAAGGAGATAATCCACTTACATAGAGAAGAGGACAGTCAAAAAGAAAGTAAGTGAAAAAAGCGTCGCTTTCCAAAACTGATGTAGATCAAAAGATGTAAAGAAAATAAGACTCCTAACAACCATGCAAGACTTACTAGACCATCCAAATGTCACCATAAGATAACATTTTCATATTTGAAAAAGAAAATGAAGCTTTCCTCTCACTTCAGATCTAACAAAAACCACAGGTGTTTCTGTCCATCCTTCTGCTGTGAGAGGACAACCGTGTGGGTCTGAATAAATGGTTAGCTGTTCCAAAAGCCATTTCTGAAAAAAGGAAATATGAAAATTTGCACCCTAACCCTAACTTTTGTAAGAAGCTGAAAATGCAGCCATTTTCTAAGTCTGAACCTTAGAGGTGTGTACAAGCAGCATGAATGTAGCAAAGGCAAAGGGTGGATGCACTATTTACTGAAAAATATATTTGCCGTTTCTTAAAGTGAATAACTTGTACTTAATGACTGCTTGACTGGAAATGATTACAGTGTAATGCTGTAAATCTGTATGTCATGTTTAATCATATAAGGCTCAGTTTCCTTGTATGTGCTAGATATTGTACCGCTCTTCTTCAGAATACATACAGACCACACAGTGAGGCATAATTAAAATAGAATAAGGGTAGGATAATAAAATCAATATGAAAATGTGAATATGAACATCTTTTCGTTCTCAAAAGACACTTTTGGACATATTGTTTACCTTATGGTATTTTGATCAAAATGGGCCACAGAAAGGGTGAAAGGTGTCCACAGCTTTGGGGAAACAAACTGTTAGCATATCTGCTTGTGTTTGCTTTGATAACTACAAATCATCTTCTTAGAATAATGTAGTAAATAGTTCTTTCACTCTCTGTTTGTTCTCAGACTGGACGTGGCCTGAGGCACTAACCTTGGAGCCTCTGGACACAGAAACACGAACCAGCAGTGCAGCACGAAGACTGGTTGCTTCGTTAGAAGCTTCATTGCAGGGAGACAGACCAAGGGTCCCACAACCCCTCTGCCAGGGTGGTGCAGAAGAGGCTGATTCCCATTTGAAAGAGGTGTACCATCGCACCATTGTTTCCTGGTTTGGAGATACTCCATCTGCGCAGCTGGGAGTCCACAGGTTGGTCCGTCTGGGCATGACCTCAGGAAAAAGAGCAGGGGACTGGTATGGTCCTGCAGTGGTGGCACACATACTCAGGTTGGTATGTTTTTTTTTCATGTCTGTGCCAAGTGAAATAGTTTCCTACTGCAGTATAGTATTAACTGATATTAGTGCAAATAGTAATTGACATTCTAACATTGCTCAAGATGTACATTTGTTTTTGCTTTGAACTACTGTCACAGGTGCACACAACCTGATATATGAAAGATATTCAGCCGAGTAAATACTGACAGTGAATTTGAAATTTCAATTTATAGTACTTTTGATTAAAAATTAATTAACCTTCTTTTGTTTCTTCATTGTGGGAATGTAGAAAAGCTATGAATGAGGCGACAGACCCAGGACTGAAAGGCATAAATGTTTATGTGGCACAGGACTGCACAGGTATGAAAAATGAGTTTGAGAATTTGTTAAGAATTCAGCCCTCTCCCTGATTGCCCTTCTGTTGACAGGCTGTCTGACACAAAGCTTTAAACTGTAATGCACAGTTAAGTGTCCTCAGTATGCTCCTGTATATATTTACACAATTGCATGCCATCTTAGCCCATAAATGAAGTGTGTACAACCACATGAGTAATCTATGAATTTCATCTGTTTTCCAGTTTGGTTTAACAGAATCAGAATCAGAAAACTGTATTGATCCCGGAGCAAATTGCTTAATTGCTTAGAAGTGCTACTAAGGTGTAATGTGTGTTAATGAATGTTCTTGAATGAAGGGAAGACTAAAAGAAATGCAATCAGACATTCTTATATGTTTGCACCAAGTAACTGAGAGACAGGTAAATGACCTTTCTGTGACCTCTGTGTTATTGATTAACTGTAGTGTACAGTGCTGATGTTATTGAGAGCCACTCAGCTCGGATAGACACATGTGGAGGTCCTGAGGGGCTTGTAGCTGACAACAGGGCCGTCATCATCCTCATCCCCATCAGACTGGGTGGAGAGAAGATTAATCCTGACTACTTTAACTTTGTCAAGGTGAGTCTAGTTAACAATGTGCAGTCACTCTGGTCATTTCAAAGAATAGTTCATATTTAAATAATTGTGTGTGTGTGTGTGTGTGTGTGTGTGTGTGTGTGTGTGTGTGTGTGTGTGTGTGTGTGTGTGTGTGT
>JBBPCZ010000115.1:22802155-22814744 GCA_037974445.1 Brycinus macrolepidotus | reverse complement strand
CAGTCATGCTGGAATAGAAAAGGTTCTTCCCCAAACTGTGTCCACAAAGTTGAAAGCATGGCGTTGTCCAAAATGTCCAAAATATATATAATGAAAATGCATCAAAGGTATTCCCACAGACATGAAATGCACCAACAATACCAACCAACTCAGCTGCAATCCAGCTGATTACTTAAAAAAAAAAGTTTGTGGTGAGTTAGACATGCTGTTTACACTATATTTAGTGGTTGAATATAAGCTTCCATTACATGTTAGCTACATTGGCCTGGTAGCTTCAATTTAAAATAAAAGGAGTAAACACTGGACACCGAACACACCTTGGCTGCTCCACTACTAACGATTTGTGTTCTTTTGCTTTTGCCAGACTATCGCTTTAAAACAGAACTAGGGGTCTGAGGGTGATTGGACACCAGGCAATACAGTTAGTATCTTTGGGCAAGAATGACAAGGGAAGTAGAACAAAGGAGTTTCTAGGAATTTGGCTTTGCCACTGAGCCCCTTTTGCACTGACTACATAGAAGAATTTCACGGGGGAAAGAAAACTGAGCTACTTCTTCAGTGGGCTCTTAACAAAAAGTGTCAAATGCAAATGAGAGCTCCTAACTGAAAAATTGCCCCAAAACCTATGCATTCACCTGCCATCATGTAGGAAAGGTACTGGCCTGGTGTGAGTAGCTTCCAGTTTAAGGAAGGGAGCATACTGGGTTCGTTACATGGAAGGTGTGGAATCATTACTGTGTGCTTCTTGGTTGTTAAGGCACACTGATGCACTTGAATTGAACTCGGATATTTTCTAGCTTTCTGCAGTGACTGGGCCATGCAGGCCAGACCAGACAGTGGCATACACAGGTCTAAAAGAAATGAGCCCTGTCTTTGTCTGTCTCTGACATGCTGAGCTAGAGATGCTGCTGTGCTATGGCTGTGAGATCTATTGTTCTTCCTGTGGGGTGGAGGGGGCACTGAGTCAGGCAGAAATCTCAGCACATGCCTGTGACCTCATCCCCCTTTCTCAAATATGCCATTCTCTTCCAGCTCAGTCAGATAGGCCAATAACATGCTGACCATTTTCTGAGCCCTTCTGGCATGATTGGCCACCTGGTAAATTTTTTACAGTCTTGCACACAAAAGTTTCCACAGGCATCTTAAGTCAACCTAGTTTAAAGCAAGCAAATATAATACCAGCCACGAATAACGTAACTAGTTAAAAATCATGAAGATATTCAGAATCATCAGAATTACACAGAGACAAGAAAATTTAAATAAATCCAATAAAAACTCTGCAGAAAAAAAACTCAATAGGGAATACACTCTGCTATATACACAAATGCTGGGTATAAATATTATAGATAAGTTACGTTCAGTTAAGTTCCACACAGAAAGTGAGAGAAACTTATGAGTCATGAGGTATTACTCTGATCGGAAAGATTTTCATAGCTCATCAGTAACATCCAGTTGCCAGTAATGTGTTCAAGGGACTAATTACGGACCCCCGCAGGAAACATCCTTTCATAATAAAAATAACTTATTAAGGCATGGGAATAAGATCCTAATGCGTAGCTTTGGCTAAGGGGAGGCATGGGAATTAAATAGTTAAAGTATAGCCATGTCTTAGTAAATTGGAACCAGGCCTTATTTCTATTAAGAAGGTTGTATACCTTATATTATTTGACTTCTAACAGAAGACCTTCTGGTAGGATAGCCAGAAGAAGGCTCCTGTTGACATTAAAGGAATGGTACACAATTTTCTCTTAGCTCAGATGTTGTTGAACAGCCAAGACATGTTTGGAGTCCAAATTTTTCTTCTTAAGTTTAGCACTGGAGCTATTGTTCCTGACAAGTACTAGAAGTCAGTGGTGACCTAAATCTTTTAATGTTTTCCATAAATAAATCTCAAAAACTTTACTGGGTCCACTCAAACCTCATCAAGGTCTTCATTACAGCCACACAGTCTTGTCAGTGTGGTTTAGGACAGAGTATGACTCACTGTGATCTTCAAATGTGAATACAATTTCACAATGTAGTTGAACAGTATTGCAGGGAGCCGTTCACTAGGTGTGGTGTCAAAGTCTGACTTCTGCTGGTTTTTTATTTAGCAATGTCAGCCTTGTAGCTCCAAAGCTAAACTTAAGGAAGCAAAAGTTAGATTCCAGACATGTCTTACCTCATCAACTATATCTGGGGCAAGTGCATTTTTTTTTTGGAACTACGGAACTATTCCTTCAACCACCAAACTTTTTGGAATTTGACTGGAAAGTGCTGTGAAGGGGTCATTTGTTCGCTGGCAGAAGGAAATGCATAAAATAATACCTGCCATTACAAAAAAATTGAATGTTCTGTGAATGGTTTTCCACTGTTAAAATTATAATAAACATAATATGATAATAGTGATGATACATGGCCTTTTTTAGGAGGTAGACCAACAATGTCAATGATCCCAAACTAAAGTCAGCCACTGGCAGTGGCAGCCTCTGTATGTGGACCAGTGAGTTGAAGGCTAAACTGGGGAGTGCAGAGCTACAAATGAAGACCTAAAGATGTCAAAGGCATGCAAAAGAATGGTGCAAGAGCATTCAAATAGCCTTTTTAGGAGAGGCTGAACATTTATGAGGGTTGCTTTTTTCATCCCTATGCTTTTGAGAAAAAAATGTTTAAAGAATTTAAACTGGAATTGCTGTATTAAAATAAAATCTGATGTTTGAATATAACATGTGACCCTTTATATGTGCTGCTTCTTGATGTTTACTGGTTGTTTTTTTGCTGATCTTTATACAGGCTGATAATTCTGGACCTGACTGTATCCATTTCTCTGTTTTTGAACTCAAGTCATGATGCGGCTAAGAGCTATTGTAACAGCTTCTGATCCTGTTTTTTTCTGATCTATTTGGTAACACACTGAAAAGATGGCTTCTCTACGGTTTTGAATGACAAGTGTGATTATGCCATAAAGCTTTATCCCCTCCCTAGTTCTCATTATGAAGATTAAGTCACAGACTCACAGCGAAACCTTCCTTTTATGACGGGACAACCTGAGATATTTCTTTGGATTACACCTCGTTACACGATGACACAACCTTCCTTTTGAACATGAAACCATGACACTTCAAAGAACTTATAATCCATCTTTAATTACAGCAGCTTTCGCCAGGCATTTGGCTGCTTGAAAATGGGCTAAAAATGGGATCGTACTGTAAAAATGAGACACACACACATGTACACAGAATGGATTGAGCTTCATCACACTCATGTTTTAAATCTATCCATCTAAAGGATTTTCTTGGAGAGTAATAACTATAGCAGATCTATATTTATACATCCGTGTGCACATTATTTCATGAAAGCACAGGACCAGTCACCACCAGGCTTGATGAAATTTTAATCAGCTCTGTCCTAACAGCCAGGCAGGCCTGATAAATGCAGCAGAGGCCACTGCTCTAGATGCCATTCTCCAGATTCACATATGTACCTGTAGGCTACTGATGCACTCACTGAGCGAAAGGCAGTCTTATTCATTTGTTGTGAACGTTATAAATTTCAGTTCACGAGGGCAGCTAATCAAGGTCTCAAACATTCTTGTTTATCTATGGGTGTTTCCATGGGGCAGCAGGCCCCTGTTTTCTACATGCCTTAGGGTTGCTGACTTGTTTGGGAATCATAGAGAAGTGAAAAAAAAAACCATTTTTTGATAGAAGTTAATGTAATGCAATTTTATTCCAAGTCATTATGGACTATTCATATTGGTCCATTTTTTATAATATTTATTCAAGGACACAAATGTGTAAAATATTTTAAAAAATGAATCAAAAAACGAAATAGGTTTTGATATGACAGCAATGAAATACGGGTTTGCATCATGCAGTACTAATGCACTTGCTGGGCACATGTTTGTTGAATCCTTAAGCTCTAAGGGCCCATGCTTGGGCGCATACTTCAGTTTCTCACTCTTTTAACTACATTGTATATGGTTGTACAGTAGTTATGAGAACATTTATCACAATTATTGACCAATTATTTATATTCTTTTTTAAATCATATATAATCTTTATTGTCATATTTTAAGATGAAAAACAACAGTAAGTCTAGGGTTACCTGTTGATGGTTGTTTAGATTTTCATTCTTCACTCCTATTGGTATATACTTTACATAGTAGCATTTATACATAGTACAATTATAGTAATTATTAAAAAGTAGTTATTAAGATTGATAATAGAATAATAAGCCTTAAAAAGGTAATTAAATATAATTTGTGATATAAAAGTGTTTATGAAAACGATTTTACTAACTTAGTCCATTAACGTATCCATATCCCTATTATTTTTCTAGTGAGATGCTTTAACCTGATTGCATTATCTCAGTACTGACAATGCAAGAACGAGTGTGTTAAGATTCACCTCTCTAAACTCCAATCTATGTGGCAATTCTCTCCCCCCCATTAACCACAGTGACAGTGATTCATTATTAGCACGACCAGCCACAGTCCCTCCACCCCAAATCATGTGTCATGCCTCAGTCCTTTTATAATCTACTTTTCTTGTTTTAAAATGAAACCAAGAGTCCTATCAAAGCAGCACATCAGTATAAAAGCCCTTTGCAATACAACTCCCGGCTAAGCGGCAGAGCTCTTCCAAAAAGAATATGATAGATGGCATAGAGAGATCCCTGAGGATTTTGTATTTTTTTTTCCTGTGCAGTCACTTTTTCTCCCCTGACCTGCCTCCAAAACCACTTGCCATAAATACTGACAAGTATCCATTTATTTGCTTGCTTTTTGCTCCTATTCTGACACAACTGTTCCTTTCCGTCCTTGCAGTCATTTACTTTTTTTTTTCTTCCCAAAGCCAGAGAAGCGAGTTTGCATTTGAGTTTGTGCTGTGACACGGCAACATTCATCATATAATAAACTGATGCAAGCTGGTGCGAAACACTATAAATGGGAGCCATCCCTGCAGCCCACAACCTGGTGGAGAGCAGCTAGCGTTGGGACCGATGCCTGGCTGCCAGCAGTTTAGGCGGAGAGTACAGGTAATGTTTTATTATTAACCAGCTAGCTGTGCAATGTTTTCTGAGTGTATGATCAACTTGCTGACCTTGCCTTGCTACTTTCTGATGGAATGCATCTAAAGAGCTTCTGCATGTGACCCGGGTCTCTGCAAATAGAGGACAGATCGAGCCCACAGTTCAAATTACTCACAGGGCAACATTCCATCAGTTAGGAAGAGGAGGTTTCGGACTGCTTTGGCACATGCATACACTCACAAATCAGCCTCTACATGTGCAAGTAACTCAGTGATACATTTTTCACTTCATTTGCCCCATTCTATTTGCCCATGTCTCGTCCTCGACTTTCACATTCATCGGTACGCTCTTGCCCCCTGTTGGTGTGAAATGAAAGCACAGTCTGAAATCAAATTAAGCATTTATTTCAAGGTTATAACAATTCCAGTGCGATAAATTCCTGATGCATTTCATATTACAGTTGTGTACTGGAAATTGCAAGACAAATTAAAAAAAAATGCTGTGCCTGCTAAGAGCCCACAATCGTACATAAAGATAATCCCATTACATTCTGCTGTTTTAAGATTTCGCTGCTTAAGCTGCACAAACATTCAGGGTCTTAAGCATTTAAAACCACTATTCCATACAGTGTGTCTAAGTCTTACAGTAATAAAAAAACAGAAAAGAGACAGTATATGAATTTAAAAGGCTCATATCATGAAAAGTGAGATTTTGATGTAGAATGTAAATATCGTTTAAGTTTCAAAACATACCACTCACTTTCCAATCCATACTGAAGACGAAGCTACAAAAACACAAATACCAACACACTTACATAGGTCTATTTTTAGCACTTGTACAAGTTGTTGAGAGTTTCAGTCCTGACTGCTTTTTAAATGCGGTACAATGGAGGGCAGCCAGTCAGAATAAACCTCATTAACAAACATCAGTCACAACAACACTGAAAAAATAAAACCTAAGGGATAAAGTGGGATAAAGAAATGATGGAAAACGGTCATGTTAAATGAACTATGACTATTTTTGGTGCACATCACGCAAACATCATATGTTCTGTAAGCATTTTATATACAAAATACAAAAATTGTAGAATATGGGAACTTTAAAGGTCCATGGGGTGAAAATTGTGCAAGTTGGCAAATTCTGACCAGGCAGAATGTTGTGCCCCATCCATCTCTGTTGCCACAGAATTACCCTCAGCGAGAGCATGGTTGGCTCCTCCAATTGTGGCATTGCACTCGGGACAGTTGCGCCTTTCCGTTGCACCCCCACAGTCTCCGATGGCATATATATGGCCATTGGGGCACTTATACCAGTGGCCCTTTTTCAGACCTACAGCTTTCACAATCATCACTCTCTCTTCATCACTGATGCCCAGGCCAGTACGTGGGAGATCAACATCTAGCTCTTTAAAAATATCCTTCACTGCAAGCTCATTTTCCTCAGTGAATGGCTGAGTGCCCTCCAGAATCTCTCGTGCCTGTCTCACTTTTGCATTAACTCTGACGCTCATTGCTCTCAATCCAGCCATCTTGCAGCGGGCATTGAGTTCAGCTAGGTAGGAAAGCCTCTTCATTTCACACTCAAGATCTCCAACTTGCTGCTCTGAGAATCTCTGAGATGTATCAAGCAGGAACTTAAGGCATTCTCCAACACGCAATGAAAAGAAACTACCCGTCTCATAAGACATGTGTTCTTTTTGCATCTTTAAAAGTTCCCCAAGCCTCTCAAGTGCGGATATCAAGTTCTCCTGGTGCAAGAGGTGTAGGAGAGACAGGTCAGACAGCTGCTCTTTAATGCTTGCATACTCTTTCGGAAGGTAGTCCTTAAGGTTGACCTTCGTCTCCAAAAGCAACTTGAGCTCCTTCTGCTTTTGTTGAATGTCAGACTGCGAGCCGTTGATCTGCACTTTCACCTTTTCAATCTCTGCCAGGCTACGATTGATGTGGGTGCCATAGCGGACATTCCTGCGTATGGGTTTACGACACTTGGGACACTCCTTCAGTCGGATCACTCGCTGATCTAAATCAGCTTCTTCATCCTCATCCATGCCCATGTAATGGTCCATGGCAGTGGACTCAATGATGTGTTTGCAGTCCTCTAACTGGATGAAGCGAGCATCTGGTTCATTTTCCATGCCAAAGAAGATCTCAGTCACTTCGTCATGATTACATATACGGCACTTATCTGGGCAAGGGTCTCCACACAGCCCTATGCAGGGATGCCCACAGGGCAAGATTTCTTCACATTTCTCGGAACATGGGGGACGGTCACATGGCTCATGGCAGAGTTTGCTACAGCTCTGATGAGGACAATGCCACTCACAGGGTTCAACACAAGGGGCACATGGCTGTCCACATTTCTTCTTGCACACACTGTGAATACAGCGGTTCTCACAAGGGCGTGTGCATGGTGGGCAGCCCCTTGTGCAGGGCACTCGACACTGATGAGAGCAGGGAAGAATATTCTGGCATTTATGTGTACATCCTTTGTGTAGACGACCCTGGTAGCATTTATGGCAGGTCCCAGAGCAACGGTGCCCACATTTGAGGACTGTGTTACACATGGTCCTGCAATCTGGCTGCTTTGTGGGGTTCCTGGAGGTGCTGCATGCCTCGTCCTGAGTGTGTCCACATTTTAGCTTCATGGGAACTTCTACTTTGCAATGGTTACTGCATTGCTCTCCACAACTTGCCTGGCAAGGGTGTCCACAGCTCAATGTCTTCTGACAAGGCTCCTTGCAGACAAACGATTCAGGATCCTGATGGCAGGGAATCATCTGCTTGTGTTGGCATATCGGAACAACCTTTTCCACGCGTACCATGCATTTACCACACTTCTGATAACATCGAAGAGTGCATCTGTGCCCAAGTTCACACAGTACCTTAGGGCAGTTCTTGCTGCACTTGTACTTCTTGTGGTCAGCATCATAAGGGTGACACATGCGGGTGCACACATGGCCACAGTCCAGGCGGTATTCACAGGGCCTATTGCACCCACCTTCTGGGACCTTTGAAAAGTCATTAGAACAGGACACCAAGGTCCGTGTTTCTGGGTGGTTCTGACAACTTAACACCAAAGCGCGACCTACCTGACCTTTCTCCCTCAGAGTGTGAAGTATGCCGCTCCACAGCTTGACCTTGCTAAACATTTCCATGTCCCCGATGCAGTAGAGTCCCTTCTTGGCACGAGAAAGTGCTACACAAACACGGTTTGGAATGTTCAGGAATCCGACCTTGCCTTGCAGGTTGCTGCGCACCAGGGACAATATGACAATATCATTCTCTTCTCCTTGGTACTTGTCCACAACATGAACTTTGACTCCTGAAAACTCCCTGGAGGGCATGAGGTTGCGTAAGCAGAAGAGCTGTCCAGTGTAGGTGGTAAGAATAGTGATCTGAGAGGGCTGGTAGTCCTGACACAACAAGTAGCGACACAGTGCCACCACAAAATGTGCCTCATGAAGATTCTGATGGCTTCGTCCATCTCTTATTTCCTCTTCACGGGAGTTGTGCTCCACAAAAAAAAGGTTTGTAAGAATCCCCTATGGGTAAAAAAGAATATCAAGAGAATTACTAAAGACCATTCAAATTTATATTAGATGTAAATTTATTAACATGCAATGTATAACTCATCATCCTAACCCCAAAATCCACAGATAGCAACCATACTAATTCAATAATAGTTGCAAAATAAGAGGTTAAGTGGCTGACCTTGATGTTCTCATACTCCAGCACAGAAGGATGGTTCTCCAATTCTGAGTAGATATGAGGAGTCAAAAGACGAGCAATTTCTGGCCTCATACGATGCTATAATGACAAAATATATATACATATTTAAGCTAAAAAAGAAACAGTTGACTATTCATAATCATTAACTGAAGAGAAGATTTTGTTGATAGATATCCTATATATTTTGATATTTTGACCTAATGAGATTATTGATGCTTGAATTTGAAGAGTTTCTTTTCAAAACGTTGTATATGCATTTGTAATCATTTTGGATATAAGCATATATTTTTTAAAAAGAACAGTAGCTTTCAAATAGTAGAGAATACACTTTTTAATAAAGATCATATTAATCATAACATAGGTGTGATATTCATTGCATGTATTAAGCTCACTTCCAGCAAAGTATATCATGAAAAAAAAAGCAAAATTTTAAAAGTGGTCTAATAATACATTTCGGGACGAAACCCTTCATTTATGACCTTACCTGGTAGTTAAGTCTGACAAAAGGAAACTCCATCTTAACAAGCCTCTCAAACATGGACACCTCCAGGTTGAAATTCTTGGCGAGTTCATACACCGTGGCACTAGGTCTCAGCTGTGAATGTGTAAGTGAGCCAAATTCAGATCAATTCAACACATTCAGGGAACACAGTAAACATACGGGTTCATCTGTTTCACTGGATATTCTATAAGCCACAAAATATGCTTAACTGCTCTGAATGCTAGTCCTAGAAACCACATACACTTCACATTTTTGTGTTTTTACACCCGATTTAACTAATCAAATAATTATGGAGCTCTTCATGAGCTGAATCAGTGTTGTACCAGAGCATGAAAAGCACAGACGTGTGCACCGCGCGGCTTTCCAAGGGACTGGCACTGATTAATTACATGCAGGAGTCAAAATGTAACTCTACATGAACAATTTTTGTGTAGCTGTTTTTAACCCCTAAATGCGTGGGGTCTTCACCAACTGGCATTGGCTATTATCATCACTTATAGCCAAACCAAAGTCTTTGTATGTAGCTGCCCAAAAGCAGTGTAACCCTTTCCATTCATGATGAAGCCTTTCAGTCCAGACAGCTTTTTGCATTAGGCACTATACAATCATAACAGAGGTCATTTACATATATAGATCTTAAAAGTACAGTAACAAAAACAGCCTGTTATTCAAAGGGGTAAAGTGAGAGTGGAGCACAGTTATGAATTATATGAATTATATCTATTTTTTGCTGAATAAAACCAAACATATATTATAAGTGGATCTCAGAGGGGAAAGTAAAATGCAAAAAAATAAATATAGGATATGGGCCCCTAAAAATATATTACAAATATTACCATCTATTTATATTTTGGAAAATACTGACAACAAAAATAATGCATTTAATTTACCTAAGGGAATAACCATGTGAACATTGTATTAGCAATGAACAAATAATAAAATACATGTTAATTATATTCATTGATTGGTATTAGTCAAAATAAGAAGGAGAGAGAAAGAGAAATGATGTCATGGGTTGCTAGTGACCTGAGGATTAAATCCATTCGGTACAATGCAGTCTTGTATGTCTCAAAAACATGAGCTTGTTGATGATACCTGTTGATGATCTCCAATCAGAATGAGGTGCTGGCAGTCTTGGCTGAGTGTAGTAATGATGTGGGCCTCCAACACTTCAGCCGCCTCCTCCACAATCACCAGCCTGGGCCGGAGCTCCTGCAGGGCCTGCCGGTATTTGGCTGCACCTGTGGTGGTCATGCCGATGACTCTGGCTCGCTCAAGCACACACAGATCCTCCCGGCGGCGGATTTCTGAGAGGCGCTCAGCAGCGTCCTGATAGACTTGTTCAGCCTCGAGAGCTTTCGTACGAAGGTGAGTCCGGTACCGCAGCACCCAGAGGCTGCAGAGAGGGGGGGCGGACATAGGAGGCAGTAAGAGAGAAACACAAAGAGAGTAAGGAGAAGAACAAGGGCTGTCAAGTCATTAATCTTGATGCAAGGGCGTAGACTTGATTTTGGCATTGATGGGGACACAAAATCGAACCTAACTTTTCCCCAGCCATAGTGCAATCTCTAACATCCTTTATACATTAACATCAAAGTACATGTACATAATACATATGGGGGAACCTACAGGCTGGTACTGTCGTAACCAATAACAAAGTACTGCAATCACAGAACACAAGAAATTCTTTATTTTAATTTGTTACCTGACTTGAAGTTCACATTTTAAGGCAGGTACTGTTACCTTTTCAAACCAATGATCTACAAATTTGTATTTCCACCTAAACATGAAATATACTGTTAACTACTGCAATGCCCTCCTAGTGGGTCTTCCAGCTTGCATGGTAAGACCCTTACAGCTGGTAAGGGAGGTCACATGTCACCCCACTGCTGGTTGACCTACACTGGCTACCCAAGGCTGCCCGAATTAAGTTCAAGTCACTACCTCTTGCCTACAGAGTGACGTCTGGGTCTGCACCCAGCTACCTTTATCATATCATTCAGCCTTACGTTCCTACTCGCTCCCTCCGCTTCTCCAAGGAACATCGTCTGGCTCTGCCATCCCTACACACAAGGTAAACCCAGTCCATACTGGTCTCTTTTGTGGTTCCCCGCTGGTGGAATGAGCTGCCTAAGCCGAGAAGAGCAGCAGAATCCCTCTCTAGCTTCAAAAACCTCCTAAAGACTCATCTGTTCAGAGAGCATCTCCTCTCCATCTCCATCTTCTTGCACTACTCTTACATAAAGATTTAGCACTTAATACTCTCCTCTAGTTCTCACACTGTCCTGAAACTTGAATGTGTCCCCATATTGTTAGTCGCTTTGGATAAAAGCGTCTGCCAAATGATTGTAATGGAATGTAATGTAACTATATCCACATCATAAATACATGGTATTGGTACACCGTGCAACACTAGTCTCTTAAAGAATAAGAACTAAACGCAATATTTTGGAGCCCAGAACTGTCAGTTTAAAGATGTCCTCTTTCTGCATCTACATCTACACAACTACTGGACTGAGCTTTGGCACTTCATAAAATCAGACACAGCTTCAGCCAATTACACGCTAGTAATAAACGGCACAGCCAATCACTTAACAATACTGGGTTAAGAAGGCAGGATCCGCAGTAGAGAAATGGAACTGTTGCCTTTTTTGTTTGTTTAAAATTATTGCTAGCTCAGTAGTCACTGGATATCGATAGGGATGTGTCCCTACCGTCCCTACCCAATTCTACGCCCTTGCCTTGAGGGGCCTGTGTCTCACTTGAAAAGACTTCAAACTCAAACCATTTCTTTTTTTATGGTCAAACCCTGCCATCTAGTGGATGAACCATTATTGCACACAGCTGCTGGCTCCTGAAATATTAGTGTTTGTTTGCTGTTGTGTAAAACTACCGATAAAGTTTCCATCTGTTCTTCAGAGTAAGCCGCCACACATTCGTCACTTCCTTCTCCTCTTCCTCACTCATGGTGGAACTCTTCTTCAGCTCTTTCTTGACCATCTGCTTCATCCTTTTCTTCTGGTGACGCTGAATCTGTACACACCCAGTGGAAAGCACCACACACACCATGAACACTGAATATAACACAGAAAATGTATGTAATGAAAAGACTGTCCTACTCTCTTAGCACACAATTTTACTATTATTTAACTTCTTTAAGAAAAATGCAAAGATGTTGTGCATGAAAATGTATGTTGATGTGTTATTTTTTTTATTTTTCTCACTTTTGTCTTTTTTTCTTTTTTTCATTCGTAAATAGTTTTCTTTGAAAGGAAGATTCACATAAATATTGTGAAAGCATTATATTATGCCATTTTTTCAGTTTGTATATATATATGTATATGTA
>JBBPCZ010000115.1:22778889-22793502 GCA_037974445.1 Brycinus macrolepidotus | reverse complement strand
CATATACACACACACATATATATATATACATATATATATAAATATATATTTATATACATACATTATAATATTATTATAATATTATTATAATAATCACTTTATGATTTGTCTTAATGATTGTTGTACACACACACACACACACCCATCTGTATCTGTCCATATGTGTGTGTGTGTGTGTATATATATATATGTATATATACATATATATATATATATATATATGTGTGTGTGTGTGTGTACAACAATCATTAACAGACAAATCATAAAGTGATTATTATAAGCGATTAGAGGTGCTATAACGGTATATATCTGGTAAAGGTGGTGGAAAGATGTTTTTAGGCTCGTGAACTCACCGGTTTAATGCGGTCCTCCCCGGTCCTCTTCTGATGGGACAGTGTCTTCCCTGCTCTTATACCTCGCTGTAGGTTTCGTTTTCTGCTGAGCCGGAGGGAGGAGGGAGGGGTTTACTGAAATCTTGTCATAACCGAAACCGCCGCGGGCCTGAGAAAGAAAAGCGACACACTGTCGCTACGCGCCTCACTGAAAACAAACTGGGCTTTAATACCCTGTAGCTGTTTACGACGGCGGCTTTGTTTATAGATAAATAAATAAACAAACAATGTGGACAAAAGTATTGGGACCATTACACCAACAGGGACTGCTAAAACATAGACTTAAATATGGAATTGGTCCCCCTTTTGCAGCTATAACAGCTTCCACTCTTCTTGGAAGGCTTTTCTGTGGGAATTTGTGCCTATTCATTCTGTAGAGCATTTATGAGGTCAGGCACTGATGTTGGACGAGAAGTCCTGGCTCGTAATCTCCGTTACAGTTCATCCCAAAGGTGTTGGATGGGGTTGAGGTCAGGACTCTGTGCGGGTTAGTCAAGTTCTTCTATCCCGAACTCATCCATGTCTTTATGGATTTTGCTTTTTGCACTGGGGCACAGTCATGCTGGAATAGAAAAGGTTCTTCCTCACATTGTGTCCACAAAGTTGGAAGCATGGCGTTGTCCAAAATCTCTTGGTCTGCTGAAGCATTAAGATTGTCCTTCACTGGAAATACGGGGCCTAACCCAAACCCTGAAAAACAGGTATGTCCCAATACTTTTGTCCATATAGTGTAAATCTCAATGGGTGGATTATGTTAGTCAGACAGATCGGTGCAATCAGTTAATATCTTGAGAGCCACTGTAGCACAAATTGCTGATAAGGTTCATGCTGGCTATGATACAAATGTGTCAGGACAGTATCGCAGCTTGCTTTGTGTGGGGCTGCATAGCTGCAGACCGGTCAGTGTCTATACTGACCCCTGTCCACTGACTATTTACAGTGGGTATGTGAGCATCAGAACTGGACCTTGGAGCAATGGAAGAATGTGGTCTGGTCTGATGAAACACGTTTTCTTTTCCATCGTGTGAGTGTGTCACTTACCTGGGGAAGAGATACCACCAAGATGCATTATTGGAAGAAGTCAAGCCACTGGAGGTAGTGTGATGTTCTGGATAAAGTTCTGCTTGGGTCCTACATTCACATGGATGTTACCTATCTAAACAATGGCGCAGACCCAGTACACCCCTTCACAGCAACAGTATTCCCGAATAGCAGTGTCCTCTTCAAGCAGGACAATGTGCCCTGCCACTCTGTAAACATTGTTCAGGAATGGTTTGAGGAACACAGCAAAGTGTTGACTTGGCCTCCAAATTCTCCAGATCTTATTCTGATTGCATAGTCCAAACCATGGAAGACTGGTCTTGCAACATACTGGACGTAAAGGACCAGATGATAACATTATGGTGCCAAATACCAGAGGACACCTTCAAAGTTCTTGTGGAGTCTGTTTTGGTGGCCCAAGGGGGACCTACACAATATTAGGCAGGTGGTTTATTCAGGATGTTGGAGAAATAGACATGCGCTAAAACCATAGAACCACATTCTAACAAAAATTCAAGGCTTTTCACCCTCATTTATTTTTGCTGATTATCTTGTCCTCTTGGTTTCAAAGGCTGTCTGTGGATTAAATGGTTTCCTCTCTCATAACCCACCAACAGGGGCATTATGAAAGTTTCTATTTAAAAACCTCTGTATAAAAAGTCATACAAAATAATTCTAACATTTAGAGAAAACAGTGTCAAGAAAAGAGACATCCTTTCAGTGCTAAGCGAGAGCAAATTAGCCCAGAACAGCTTCAGCCTTGTAGACCCCTGCTGTACCCCTTGAGGGCTTGTTATTAGTGGGGTTGAATCTGCCATGAGCAATTAAAGAAAACATACATTTGAGATTGGAAACGTTTTCCTGCAGCCTACCAAGAGCTTTATCTGAGGATATAAAGAGGCAATTTCCCTCCAACCAGTGCCTGGAGCTTGCCACTTCATCCGGAGGCTTAGCAGCAGCACTGCTAATGAAAAGGCAATGAAAGGGAGGATCACATTTTTAATAACAAAGTACAAGAATCAAATCACCTAAAGCAAGTTTACAGCTCATCATGTAGCAACTGCAATTTGTGGGAACACAAATACTGCAAAACCAGTCAGACTAGGCACTTAGTTAAAATTACCAGCTAGTTTTTATTTCTCATAAAACTGAAACATCATCCCACTATCAGCTCACAGCAGAGCTTCCAGAGTCTCTGGTACGAAAGTCTTCCAATGTCTGACTGGACATGAATGATGCTAAATCACAGCCCATGCCGCAGCAGTCCAGTTATAGTGAATTATGTGTCAACACGCTGCTTCCACGGATGAATCTGAGGGCAGAACTGGCCCTTTACTGCTGTGCTGAGAAGAGATTTTTCATTTCCTCTGTAATAGGGTTAGAAAAGCTTGCAAGAACAGGTGACAGGCTCCATCCACCAACATGACCAACACCTCACTTTCTCCTGTACCTGAAAAGAACGATAAGACAAGATCAACGTAGAGAACAAAGCTTGGGTCTGGAATTTACCAAATAGAGACATTATGCTTTATCAGACTTATCTGAAAAAGAACAAGGCACTCATTACTCTATATAACATACTTGGCTTTGGATTTAAAGCGTCCTCCTTTTTTGCGAGCAATACCGAGTCGTTTTCTGTCCTCGAAGGAAGGCCTACAAGAATGCAAAAGCACATTATAAACACCATGGTATTAATATGCTCTTTTCTCTTTACCTTTGTAAACTTCCGCAGCAATTTTATTTATCTATATTATTTAGATCCACTTCTCTTACTGACCACAGCATTTTGTGCATATAGTATAGTGTATTTAGTGCAAACCATTTTCAGAGTATTTTCTGGAGAAGTTTATTTTGACTTATACCATATTTGATATTGTTCTCGTCTTGGTGTATCTGTGTGACTGTGCAGTCCATAAGCAGTTTCCTCCAGGATCAATAAAATGTTCTGATTCTGATTCTACAGGAGACATACCCTGCTCTGTACTGCTTCAGGGCCTTCTTGCTGACGTTGGTGAGTTCTTTATCAAATACAGACTTCTTTGCAGGGTTTCCACCTTTTTGTTTCGAGACTGGAAGAAGGAGGGAAGTGATGGAATTAGCAACACGAAACCGACCCTAGACTGGAATTAATACAGATGAGGGTAAGGTTAGGCTTAAACCCAATGGACTAAAATTGACTTTGGAATGGGGAGCTTTTTGGTCCACGACAAATGTTAAGACTAAGCCTGCTCTTGGAGTGCCAACCTGTCTTTTTGGGGTCATCCTCTGGTATGGCTCTGGCTCTCTTCTGCTTGCGGCTACGCTTCGAAACTCGCTCTGCATACATCTGAGACTTCAGGATCTCAAACTGAGCTCTTTCTTCAGCCTGGTACGCAAACACAAACAGGAAGAGCAAGTCAGAAACAAAAGTGAAAGCACACAAGCTGATTTCCAAACCACAGCTGTTGATGTACGAAGTGGCACTGTTGAAAAAAACACCCACTAATTATACTCTGGAGATTGTGAAGCCAATTAAAATGCACAGACTTTTTGGTTGTGTTTTAATAGGTGCATGTTTTTTTAGGTAAACAGATAACAGCATTATTGTGGAGGATGCAACAGCTATAAGAGGAGACCCCACCGTCAGCACTTTCTTCTTGGCCTCTTTCAAAAACTGGGCACGCTTCTTCTTTCCTCTTAAGGCCAAGTCGAAGTCCTGCAGAGCTTTGCTCACTGGGGGGACACATTCACGATTAATCATTAGTGTGCACTACAATACACAGTTGTAGGGGGCAACCATGTGGAAAACACACTCACTTCGCTCCTTTTTCCTCTCCTCAGGGGACTGGAACCAGCTCCTCTCTGGCTGCTTCTCATCCGCCTTCTGTGTTAACTTCTTTTGGGCTGAGTTGATCTAAAACAAAATATGGATGCACCCACAAAAATACAAATAAATCTACCAACTTTAGTAGTAGTAGTAGTAACAATAATAATAATAATAGTAATAATATGAAGAAGAAGAAATATAGCCAACAAAAGCAAGATAAATTATTTAAAAAGTCATGAACACTGTTTAACAGATATATAACCATACCTGGGCTTCTGAGTGCACCATCTCCTTCTCTTCTTTTTCCAAACGCAACACAGCATATATATCCTTCTCCAGCTTCTCAATCATATCTCTGAATTTCAGAATCACCTCTGGCAGAGAAAACAAAACACTGTTACAACTGTTTCACACAGCATTATTATTATAAGGCATACAAAAAAATAATGAAAAAAGGAAAAGAAAAAAAAATCATTATTGCTTAGACGGTAGATTTTTTGCATTTTTATATGTACTTATTTTTTATGTGTAGCTATTTTTTCCACCACTGGCGAATTTGTGAATGTCAACACCCTTTTCGCTGTGATAATGAATGAGTAAAGAATGCTGGCCTTTGTGTAGGGTCTTTTTCCCCCCAGAGCAACTGAAAGTCATGGATGACTTTCCGAAAATAGAGATGGGCTTGAAAAAGTAAAATATAATAAGGACTGTGTTTGATTACATTTTGATTTAGATCTTGAGGCGTGCCAATAATTAAAAATTACAATATTTTTTGTAAAAAAATATTTAAATGTTGTTTTCCTATACAAAAATTACTTAAATTACACGTTAAAATTCATTTTCAGTGAGAGAGTAAAATACATTTTCCATCACTTTTTTCCTCATGCTTTTTTATGCTATCCAGTGCAGGGTGAAAACAGTCTTAACCTAAAGTGCTTTTACCTACATCCTAAACAATGCATTCTGTCATTCTCCTTTTACCTTGGGGTAAAACACGAGCTTTGACGGGTGTTTTGGCTTTTTTGACAATCTCTTTCAGCATCTTCCGCTCAGTTTCCCCCACCAGAGACACGGATCGGCCCACTTTCCCTGCTCGAGCTGTGCGGCCCACTCTGTGCACGTAGTGTTTCACTGTGTTGGGCATTGTGAAGTTTATAACCTGAGAAAGAGAACAAAACTTTTAATCACTTATGCCGTGTCTTATGTCTTTAGGAGCACAGCAGTGGGGTAAAGGGGCAAGTAAATGGATTTTAACGGGAAAAGACAATGTCTCTGCAATACGTAATATCAGCCTTTCTATTAATGCACAAGCATGTGTCCTTTATTTAGGAGCTTTCAAAACATCATAGTGCTACGGTGATTGCCACTCCTTCAGAAGGTCCCTGTGATACAGATAAGAACAGCTTATGGGCTCTTCTCTTCACCTTGAAGTGTTGAGACCTTTACATTTACGGCATTTGGCAGACGCCCTTCTCCAGAGCAACTTACAATCTTTACTTACAAGGACAGGCCCCCTGGAGCAACTGAGGGTTAAAGTAAAGTAAAGTAAAGTCACCTCTTATAGTCACGCATGAACACACCACAGCACAGCACAGTGTTAACAATGTGAAATTCTTTCTCTGCATTTTAACTTATTCACCAAATGAAGCAGTGGGCTGCTACCAATGAGGGGCGCCCAGGGAGCCGTGTGTGGGGACGGTACCTTGCTCAAGGGTACCTCAGTGGTGTCACTAGCAGTCCAGGGATTCAAACCCATGACCTTTTGATCTCAGGGCGAACTCCCTAACCACTAGGCCACCAGCTGCCCCAAATTGATGCGTTGGCCGAGATTCAGACCCGTGTCAACTACTTGGAAGGCAGCTATGCTAACCACTATACCACCAACGCTTGCTCAAGTGCCTTGCTCAAGGACACAATGGTAGAAAGTGGGGGTTTGAACCTGCAACTTCGTGGTCATCGGGTTCACAGGCAAGTGTTTTACCCACTAGGCTACTACCACCCTTAGACAGCATTAGAAATAATTATTTTTAGTTTTTTTAGATCTTCTGTGCAAAGTACTGCATTCTTCTATTGTTAAAGTATAAAATCCCTGTATATCCCTGTATCTATTATGGTTATTTTTTTAATGCTCCTTCAGTGCTGGATCAGTATCACAGCAGTGTCAAATAAGTTAAAAAACTTATTAATGTAAGACAATGGTCAATCTGGATAAGAGGTCAATGTATCATATGGGAACAGTATCCATATGAATGAATGAATTAACTGGCACTATTTAACTGACATGCAATCAGTTTTTAATTGTCACATGAGCCAGTTACCATGGTTACTAATTTTCAACCACTACAAAGGCCTGTTACTGCAGTTTTACAAGCAAAGGTTACCATGGTTACCGAGACTGGGAACAGGCCAAGCCCTGAGTTCTGACTGTAGACAGCACTAACAAAATTAGGGATTATTCTCAGATTTCTTCTGACAATAATCCTTGGAGTGAAGTTTGCACCACACATGCAACAGATCCCTGGAGAGGATCTCTTCCCACAGTTGGACAGGATGAATGGACTCAGTGGCAGATTGACGCACACCTTTACTTGTCTGTTAAAACAAAGCTTAGATCCACTGAAGGCCGGAAAATGTTTTATTTCATGAAGATACATCCATGTGCTACAAGAACAATCTTAACTGTAAGTAAATCATAACTGTAAGTTATCTGTAGTATTTATACATAACATTTGTCTATATTTTAGAATCAGAAAACTATTGACCCCGCAGGAAATTGCTTATTTGCAACTTCCGGCGCCTGTCTGGCATGTTGCAATGGGCATATTTATGACAAAAGAATTTCCCTCGGGATGAATAAAGTTCTTTCTTATCTTATCTTCTTATGTTAGCATAGTATATTTCATATTGAGGTTTTTCTACTGATTTTTTATTGGATTTATTTAGACTTTATATTTTATATTGTTCTTGTCTTTGTGTCTCTGTGTGTCTGTGCAGTCGTAACATAAGCAAGTTCCTCTGGGATCAATAAAGTTTTCTGATTCTGAGTAAAAGGCTCTTTAAAGAACATACTGTTTTGACTCCTTCAATGTCCAGACCTCTGGCTGCTACGTCTGTGGCCACCAGGATGTCAATCTGTTCATCTTTAAACCGCCTGACAAAGAAATCGAAATTAACACAAGTGTTGAAGCACAGATACACACTTCTAGAAAAGAGGAATACTCATTCATACACATTTTAATACTGTCAAATTTTATACTGTTCTTCCAAATAGCCTTGTGTTTTCATCTGAAAGTCAGTGCCCTACCTGAGGCTCTCCAACCTCTGCGTCTGAGAGAGGTTGCCGTGGAGTTCTCCAACTTTTAGCCCCATGAGGCCCAGGAGAATGTGCATGCGGTGGGCCTGCTTCTTGGTCTGAGTGAACACCATCACATGGTCCTGAAAGGTCCGTGTGAGAAGCGCTGCTCACCGGCCAGAGAGAGGGAGGAAAACAATTCATTTTATGATGTGATATAAAAGACTTAACCTTTAAGGACAGGGAGAGGAGGAGGGAACAGGAAAAAAAAAAAAAAAAAAAAAGAGAAGAAGCTCTCCTTCACCTGCAACAATGGCCTCTCTGTCTCCTTCTCTGGCCGGCCGAATCCTCACAAACTCCTGCCTGAGGTATGGAGCAACGTCTGTATTACTGTTCACAAAGATCCTCACTGGCTGTTTCAGTGACACTGAGGCCAGGTCTTTCACCTGAGTCACACAAAAACACACATTTGAGATCACTTACCCTAAGGTTTCCATCGAGTGTCAATGTTTTGTCAGAATAATGATTTCTTGAGAAGTTACGCTGATGGCTTTTACCTGACTTACAGACAAATACCTACAAGGTACATGTTTAACCACATAGCAACATACAAGAGCTAAAACCTCTGCACCCTACAATAAACATGTTGGAAAAGAGAAGTGGGAAATGACTGAAACGTGTGTGCCTGTACTAGTGTCTCTAAAACTAGCCTTCAGGACTCCCCAGATGGTCCATTCTTACTAACCCAATGGGACCAAAACTCCAGCCCTGTTTAAACACACCTAAACTCACCTGTTAACTGCCAGGTTTCGTAGGTGTGCTTGAGTCTGGGAACTGGACACCAGGTCTCTGTGTGTTCCATGCTCTTCCCCAGTTCACGGTATGGTTGTACCAGATATACTGATGTTATTATTGGCTTGATTCAGGTAAATGCTGCCTGATGACTGGTTTAAGAACCAATCTAGACTATTAAGCTGATGTTTGCCATCGCATTTTAACAGGCAATGTCAGTCAGCATCAGAACATAAACAAGGACTACAACTGGGCCTCTGAAAAGATGTACCTCTTCACTCATGGTGGCAGAGAATAGCATAGTCTGTCTCTGGTAGGAGCAGAGACGGATAATCTCCTTCATCTGCTCTTCAAAGTACTCATCCAACATCCTGTAGAAAAATTAAAGAAAAACATAATAAATACTCGAAACTACTGGAAACATTTTCAATAGTTTCACGGATTTGCTAACACAAAGAACCTAAACTGCGAGGTGCCAGGGCTGTAGGTCTGTTTTTCATCCTAGAACCAATGGTTTTGAGTCCAGAAGCAGGTAATAAAGTTAAATTTCATGTTAAAATATTAACACGACCAAGCACCAGTTTGGATTTGAAAATGAGATCACTAAAAAGAACACTACTTGTTTTTGTTTTTTTAAGTATTAAAGAGGATAACATAATGTTTTCTCCATAGCCAGTCTCACCTGTCAGCCTCATCCAGAATAAGGACTTCAATCTGGCTGAGCTCAAATGACGGAGTGTTGTGCAAGTGGTCAATTAAACGACCAGGTGTGGCAATCAGGATGTCAGGCCCAGCCCTCAGGGCTGCCTCCTGTGACTTCAGGTCCAAACCACCTAAACAAGACAAATAAGACACAGTTATGAACCTGAGATAAGCTTCCTGAAAATGATCAGTCTTAGTGGCTTGCAATTAATGAATGATGCAAAATGATGCTAATGAATGATGCAAAAAAAACAAGTCTATTCTGAGAGTGTTTCTGAACAAGCTTTGTCTTTCAAAACTTCAGACTTAAAAGGACTGAATGTGAGAAAAACTGTCAAATCATTCTCGCACCTGAAAAATAGCCTTAAACATTTTTAAACATAATCCGATAAATGGAGAAAGACTTCCTCTTAAGAAATTAACCCATATCTGCTTTTATAGCACAAAATAAAGATTGTAAAGGGGTGAGATCCTCCCTATAAATAAAAAAATAAATAAATAAATAAGAAAGCAAGACTTTGTTGATTCATAGGTCAATTTTCAAAAAGGTTCTTCCAAAAATGTTTTAAAAAATGTTAAAGTACACTAAAACAGATCTACAGACTTAAGAATGAATTTAGGAAATAATTCTTACTTATATCATGCAAATGTATTCTTAAGATAAAATCAAACTCACATGCTGACTCATCTCCAGTGTCCCTGTTATTGTTATATTATTATATATCTAGTCACGGTTACACAACATCAATAAGGAACAAATGAGCAAAAGAAACAAATGAACAAAAGAGCATTGAGAGAAAAACAGGGCCTCTGGAGCAGCAGGTGTGTGTGTGTGTGTGTGTGTGACCACTTCCCAACATCAAAACACACTCTGCCTGCAATAAGACAGATAGTAAGAGGACAAGGAGACCATTAAGGGGATTCACTCTGAAAAAAAGGGATACAAAATCAACCAAGTAAAAAATATCATTATCATTTTCATTTTATCATAGCCAGACCTCTGTTATTCAGGTACAAAGGATTTGAAAGGCAAGACAATGACATGCACTTAAAAAGATGAAGAACAGCAGAGCCTTTGAGAGTCTGACGAGCCTAATTTCAAAGACACTGCGATGTAGATCATTTTACACAACTGTTGCCTCTTCAGTTCTGGTGGCCATATGTGAATGGTTTACTGCTGACATGTATAATCCAATATATCAGATAATTTTACTTAAAAGAGGACATGTGCTAGTGTACATTATGTCGGCATGCCGATATCATAAACGCATGTAACTGTGGACTAAATATCGCCACTGCAATTTAGCCAAACAAGCTGCAGTTTCACCAGAAATTATTTCAATGTGCAGCTCCCACTGTATTGTCACGGCCTGATCGTGTTACTGTCCCTCCTCTGAGCAGATCAGAGACACAGGTTAACATTTATGGGGCAGCAGAGGGAGGAGAAGACCCATCATTTTTACATTCATCAAAAAAAAAAGGCCAAAATTCACATCCCACCCAAGCTGGAGTAGCAAAAAATGAGGAGTTCTCTATACAGGATCTGTATCTGATGTGTGTATTTGAGATAAAATATCCAAAACCACAGTGGACATTCCCTACACAACATGACAGGACAAGCATGGCTGACGCACATTTATGATCAAGTG
This sequence comes from Brycinus macrolepidotus, assembly GCA_037974445.1. Lineage (NCBI taxonomy): Eukaryota > Metazoa > Chordata > Actinopteri > Characiformes > Alestidae > Brycinus > Brycinus macrolepidotus. Next base: position 22,782,828 of record JBBPCZ010000115.1, on the reverse strand, counting down.
GCTCGACCACAGTCTACTTTATAATGGAGCACTTTCACAGCTCTCAGAAAGGGTTGCAGGGCTCTATGCCATAGGTTCCCACCACGGGTCTGGGAGCTGTCTTGCAAATAGTTTTTCCGCTCTAACATACCCACTTCAACCCAAGAAAGCTTTAATAACGAGCTGATTAGTCAGACTGAGAGTGTTGGGAACAGCAAAAATGCTAAAATGTGCTAGAACTAAGGTTGAGAACTTGTGCCCTGCAGCAAGGATTCATGAGCAGATAGGTCTAACCCATAATTATGTTATAATAATATAGTTAAACATAAAAGGTTAAGTAATTATCATGACAGTATTTTCATGTCGGCACATTCCTACTTAGCAGTGAGACGTCTAAAAGCACTTTTCCATCAGTATACAGGAACCGTGCTGTACCTAAACCATACAGCGACAGCACAGCACGCTTTAATTTTCCAGTGTATCTCAGTCTGGTAACAGTTTTTCTGACGCATCAGCAGCGCAATTCTCTCCATTCCGTTTATGGAGGTCATTGTCCCAAAACCGTGTCCATTGAGTCGAACCAGTGGAATTTTTTTCTGTCAGATCAGCTTTTGTTATTGTGGTCTTTTAGTTTTTTCTCGTCTTGTTTGAGTTTTTTTTTTTTTATTTATTCTCGGCATGTGATGAAAACCTTAACCCAGCAAACTTGTTAGCGATGGCCTGGTACACCTTTGTGTTTCTCACAGCATTAAAAACTCACGCTGAAATGTCTCTTCAGCCCAAACAGATAATACTGCTTGTACTTCAACTTCCCAGTCAGTTAGTTTGTATCTCCACTGTTGTTTTTTTGCATAGACAGTTGCCTCTTTTCAAGTACATCTGTTGTCATGACAACATTTTGACCAATCAAAAAGCAGTGATGCAGTCAGGTCGGCTGCAGCCCACTTTTGACCCTGCCATCGAACAGAACTATGACAGCACGGGTACGGCTCGGGTACGGGTCACAATATTTGTAATGGAAAAACATCTTTTCCATGTGCTAGTGGAAAAGTACCATAAGTACTCTGAGCTCTAGTCCTTGTTCAGCAGCAATGGCACTGTTTCATTCTTTTACTTGAAATACTTATTGAATATTACTTGAGGACACTTATTAAAGGCCATAACTGTTCCACTGGTATAGAAAAGGGATCTTTCTGCAGTGCACAGGCAGTAGTTTAGAGATCAGTGAACACTTACCCACAGCCAGGCAGTTGGTGATGCTGGTGAACTGGCTGAGCTGGCGAGCCACAGAGTGCACCTGAATGCCCAGCTCTCTGGTGGGCACCAGCACCAAAACCCGGGTCACCTGCGTCTCCCTCGGCTTATAGAGCAGACGCTCTAGTACGGGTAACATGAAGGCTGCAGTCTTACCTGAAGGGGGTGGACAGATTTAAGGATGAGCATAACATTATTGCTTTTCATATTTTTCTCCAAACATACAATATAAAAATACCTTTGTTTTATTTTGTCCTAAATGTGTTGGAATTTTATGAGGTAATAACATAAACCAGGTAAGTGCTGTATTTGAATGCTGCTGCTACATGCATATCTAAAGGCCATTGCACGAATATGCAGGATTAGTGTTGTAAAGAAATCAGAACAAACCATAAACAGTTGTAAACAGTGCCTTCTCAATTTGTCACATTTTAAGGACAGCATGCAGGAACAGTAAAATAATCAAACACCTGAGCATCACATGCACCAGGGCTCAATCACACATCTAAACAGATCATTGGTATAACTGTGTGAGGCTTTAGAACTGATGTAAGATACACATCAGGGGTGTCCAACACCAGGAGGGCTGGTATCCAGCACAGTTTGGTAGTTTCCCTACTCAAACACGCTCACTACAGCTGGCAACTGACAGCTGAGTTGAACCAGGTGTGTTTGGACAGGAAAATCACCAAACTGGACATCAAGAACGGAGTTGAGCACCTCTAATATACTTCACACTTCATCACATCACACATAGCTCTCATTCTCTATCACTTTAAAGAATGGGTGTCCATTCATATTTGCAAAATGTCAGTCAGGCTAAAGGTTTTAATTCCAAAGAAGCAGCACAGCTGATTCTCTCAGTCTTCAAACAACTGATAAAGAGGGCTTGTGCTTTGTCCTTTGTGAATAAGACTGGACACCCCCTGCTGTAAAAGCTACTTTATTGGATTTGTTTTACATTTTTAGCTTTGTTACATTTTTAGCTCTCAGCTGAATAATGTGCTCACATGCCAAAAGCAAAGGGTCAGGCAAAATTGTTCATGAAAATCTTTGCAATTCTTCAAAACTGATGTCACTAAAGGCCAAGGCTAGTCAGCTTTAACTAGTCAGCTCAATAATAAGCCTTTCCTGGACTGTGTTTTAGAGCAGGGGGGCTCAAGGACCAGTATTAGAACCAATGTTCTACAGTCTGCAAATTTTGCAAAGGCCAGTATTTGTCACTTACCGGTTCCGGTAGCAGCACAGGCACAAATATCTTTCCCCAGCAAGCCCACAGGCACACAGGCCTTCTGGATTGGTGTGGGCTGCTTAAAGCCCACGGTAGTGATGGCCTGTAGAAAGAACAGGAAAACAGTGAGACCTGTGTGTATTTTCCATTGCCTTCTAGTTCAGTAGTGGTCAGTTTTAGACCAAAGGACCAGTGACAGCTTGTTATTTTCAGTTAATTCTGAATTAGCATAATTCACCCAATGGCCTTTCCAGCCCAGTCTTTAAACATCCAGACATTTTATGACCCTGAATTAACTTCTAATATGACTGTACACAAGCAAAAATAAAGCAAAATTATTATAAGTGCATTATTTACCAAATAATTTATTCTATAATGTACAGTTTAATACTGTGGAATCTATGTATGGGTGTCAGTAAAGGCCTAAAGTGGGGTTTAAAAGTTCAGAGAACTGAATTCAAGGACTTTACAGAATTTTTGGGAACTGTGCATCAGAAATAACACATAGTATTTGACCTTGAGGAGAGGTCTGGACAGATTCATGTCCTGGAACGTGAGGTTCTCATCATACTGCGAGGCATCTTCAAAGAAGGCTTCGGGCTGCAAAATTGACAGAGATGTGAAAATGAGGACCGTGTGGCTGAACTATATTGTGTGTTCCACATACACATAGTCCATTCAGTGTAATGTCTAGATCAAGATTTACCTCTTCTGCAACCTTCTTCTTGCCCTTCCTGCCTTTCTCTCTTAGCGTATCTGTAAAAAAAAGTGCAAAATAATTGTATGTTTGTGTACAAAAAATATAGATAAACAATCAAATACATTGGAATACGCGTTCATATGTAAATATTTGTTAAATCTCTTTTAAAGTACAAGCCCATTGCTCTCACCTGCTTTTTTAAGGATTTCCTCATCCCCTGATGAAAATTCATCCTCTTCATCATCATCATCTCCATCATCAGCCTCTTTGTCACTACCATTATTTTCACTGTCATCATCTTTGGCATCCTCAGCATCATCCTCATCATCTTCATCATCATCATCATCATTTTCATCATCTCCCTCTTCTTTGGCAACTGGACCATCACTTTTCTTGCTTTCTTTCTGAGCCCTCTCCTGAACACCATCATGACAGTCAGTGTAAGTCATGGTGCATTTCAACTGGCTTTGAAAATCAGATCTGCTGTCAAGGTCTTACCTCTGTTTTGCGCTTTTTACGCACTTTCTCTATCTTCTCATCCAGTGTGGTGGGTGCTTTCTAGAAAACAGAAGGAAGAAAAATAAGTGACTAAGTTAGGGCATAAACAGAAAAGCCGACGCGTCGACGCGTCAGAGGCACAAGTCAACAACCCCTGAGAGAAGTCGACGAGTCGCGTTTTTTTCCTCTCTCTGTGTGCGCGCTTGTGTACTCAGTGCAGTCTCTGCCTCCGATTGGCTTACGCTGACACGCGTTCCTTGACTTAACCAATTATTAT
>JBBPCZ010000115.1:22711502-22724506 GCA_037974445.1 Brycinus macrolepidotus | reverse complement strand
ACTGCTCATATACTGTGTCTGCCTATATACACTAGCATTCAAAAGTTTGGAATAGCTGTTATTCATATATTTATTAATATATGTGTTTTAATAATTTTTCTGTGATCTTTTTTTTTCGTTTCACTTATAATTTAATTCAATAATAACTGATGGAGTGTACATTGGAATCCTATGTGCTTGACGCCAGAATATATTTTATTATGTTTTATTCAATATTTATTCAATATTTCAGTTTTTGAACATGTTGGAATATTATTAACTGACAAATACTATACTGTAATGATCTAAGTGCAGTAATAATTATTATTTACAGTAATTTCTTGGTAGATGGTCTACTTCTTACTATTTATTCTTGATTTCATTCTCAGTTTTAAAGCTTTATAGCAGATTGAATCGTCTACAAATGTATCATTCTGAAGACATCTAGCATTGCTTCCCACACATTAGTAGCAGTAGCATCACAACAGAATAATTTTATACACGTCTTTATATTACTGAAACCTGTGATTCCAAACTTTTGAACAATATGTCTTAAGGTAGAATTTTTAACACAACACTTGCGTTAGTCTTTCATGACGACTGATTTAAACTGTTATAAGCATTTATAAAAGCTTACTCTATTGTCATAACGTTATAACGTCAGCGCCAAGTCAAATACAATAAAACTGACCAAAGCAGCCTTTATGAACGCTTGTGAAAAATGATATTTTTATGTAATGTTTATGTAGGTTTAGGTCAGTTGTCACGCTGGTCTTGTGTTCCTGTCACGTAGCCTACTTTTTATTTTTACTTAAAATATAATATATTTAAAACATATTTAGTTTTCTGCATATTTAAAACATATTTAATGCTCTGCATAAATTAGTGTGAGAAAGGTAAATGGTTCTAGAAACAAAGGTTCTTTACAATTGCCATTTTCATTTAGGTCTTTAAATCCATCCACTGAAATGTTCTTTAAGGAACCAAAAAGGGTTCTTTTGTGGTACTTCTCCAAAGATCCTTTTTGGCACCTTTCATTTTAAGAATGCCTTCATAGTGATGACTTAAATCTTGTGAATTGGAAAACCATGCAGAGCAATTTCACCACAGGACCAGAGACCCACTGATGTTATGTTGGTTAGCATTCGGAGCGTTCAATTACTTTTCCTTTTAAAATTATCATACGCCATTTGGCCAGAGGTGAGCCAATTATTTTTGACTTGCAAACCAATTGTGAGAACATTACAGTATTACTAACCTTTAGCAAGCTCATTATGAAACCACAGGAACAGTGTGCATTATTTCAGATTAGTTATGTGCGAAGTAGGTAAAATATTGGCCTTCCCTGTAGACGTTCTCTGTCTTCTAATAAGCACCATTCTCACATTGACATTCATCCTTCATTCATGTTTGGCTGCTGTTTTTTTTTTTTTTTTTTTTTTTCCCCTCATCCCACTCGTTTTTAGAGTGGGGTCCCACAGGCAGACTTTGCTCAGATAAATCGGATTGCCTCTAGTGTGGTTCTGCTCGCTGTATCTCTGACTCAATCTCCATCACCCTCAGCAGTCTATCTCTCAGCAGCCTCAGCCTGATTTATGGCTGAAACTTTTCTCAGCTCAAATAAAGCGGTTAACAGGGGGAAGGCTGGCGAGCCACTTCATATTTCACCACCGATGAGGTAGCTCAGGTTTTGGCCCACGAGCACCTCTTCCCTTGACGTCTGAACTGCAATTGATTGTTACCCCAGAGCGAGCCTCTCCTCTGGTTCTCCTGATGCTAAAGCTGTGACTCAGCATTGAAAATCCATTTCTTGTAGGTTAGCAAACGGAATCAAGCTCAAGTCCTTCAAGTTGGGTCTCGATGGCTGGAAATGATGATTGGAGAACCAAATGAAGCTCTCGGGGCGACCAAGGGGCATCTTCAAGAGAGCCAGGAAGTGTCTGAGGAGAGAGATGCTCAATGATGCTTGGGGCTGCCGTGATTTAGGTCATGTGTCACCATCAGTTTGGGTACAGAGGATTCAGGCTGGTGATGTGATACTCGACTTCCTCCCCTGTCCGCGCTCTGCTAGGCTCCCTAGATGGGTGATTGATGACGAGTTCTAACCCCCGCACAATCAGAGATCCGAGGGCACTGAAGCCAGATGGCACTTCATGTATCAGAAGTGATCTATGATACTCATCATCATCAGAGATGAGTGCCTACGTGACCATCTAGCTTTTTGTCCCACGGTGGCTTGCGCTAATTCACTCTCTAGAGTGAAAATGGCAAAGCAGGCTGCCAGCAAGTCATTTGAAACCTATGAAGTCATTTGAAATGTATGAAGTGCTCTTCAAACCGGATTTATTTAGCTGTGTTTAACCAGAGCCTGAATTTAAAATTAGTTTTTGCTGTAATCCATATGTGCCTACATGTGTGCAAATGTTACAGTAATTTTATAACTGGTATGAACAGAATTCATAATTTAATAACAGTTTTATTATATAGAGAATTTCATGTAATCTTAATATTTCAATTATTATGTACAGATAGTGTAGACACTACATAAAGCCCCTGCGATCCTTCCACCCTAGGCAGTGCTTATTGGGGGTGGGAATCTCTAGCAGCCTCATGATTTGATTTGATACAGTATGTCTTTTTTTCATCTGTATTTGTCATTTAAATGATAGTGTTAGTTTAGCTGAATTTGAATATAGCCTACATTCTGCATATAACTCAAACATTACTGAATTACTGTAAAAGCCTCTTGTTTTTGTGCTGTTCCTTATACAAGGTTATTTTATTTCATATACAAGAAACATGTGACCAATTTTTGACCACAGGCATGAGGTCCTGCATTTTTACCTCCTCCAAGCTGAACTAAAGCATCCTTCTTCATAGTGTCTGTGTGTGAGTGCGTGTGTGTGTGTGTGTGTTTGTTTGTGTGAGAGAGTTTATTTTACCGCAGGGGAAATGCATAGCCTAAATAAAATTCTGATTTTGTTGTTTTTTGGTCGATCAGTTCATAATCATTCAAGAGAGAACTGGGCAGCATCTTTGATTATTTTGCATTTATTCAATAAGATTAAAAACAAATCTACAAAGGGAGAAGTTTCAGGTGCAAACTGAATACTTTCCACCCGTGTGTTATGTATGAAACTGGTGCACGAGCCAAAATACGCGGTTTGTGGGTTATGTGCATGGAAAAACACCTTGTAGAAGCAGGTATAGCGTCTCCAAAATGAATGCTTTGAATGCTTCTTTAACATTAGGTACCGTCCTAGCACCTAGACATTAACCTTGGAGACCTAGGAAAATGTGATGCAGCCACAATATGTGCTCAGAGTCTTTTTGTTTCACATTTTCTTTTCTGAAGTTTCATGTCCTCCTTTGTCTCAAGATTGTTTAGACTATTTCCCTGTGTCACAGCCTGGTTGCATCACAGCCTGTTCTGTGCTGTACACACATTTGTGTAGATGACACTGATTAATCTTGACTGCAAATGAAAAGTTTTATTATAAAACACATTAAAGAATGACACATACGCAGTAATAATACCCCCATTAACACAAAAAATAAACATTCTTCTAGTTCTAATGATGGTGGATAATGGCCTATTAATGAGTGCGCAAATCTCACTCAACTTATTTCACTGGAAAATAACAAATGTTTTTAATGCATACACATATTCAATCTCGTGCAGTGATTGTGTGACATGGCTATTAGATCTTCTGCCTAGAACACACTGAACCTCTCTAGTATTTCTTAAACAGTACTATCTCAGGATGAGTGTAGGAGGATCCTTTTTTCATCCACACAGAAAGGCTAGGGGATTCAGATGATTTCTATGCAGTAGTAATACATTTTTTTGGCAGCTTTGGAGTGGTATTCTAAATAAATGTAAGATCACTCCCTTATATTTCTTGGAGACATCACCTAAAAAGGTGAGTCTTGGTACCAGGAGTATATCAACACCGGTGATCTGTGTAATAACATCTGAAATTGCATTCCTGTATTCAAGTCACAAAGTGTTTTGTGTCGAAGTTCCGTTTGCCAGTGTATGCCTAGGACAGTACATTGAGTAATCAGTATTCACTTTGTGCAACCATTCAGCAGTGAAATATACCTGATGAATGATGCGAACACCTCGGTGCTGCTATTCTTAGAAGGCCAAGTATGTAGTATGTTAACATTGTTAACCCCTTTCTGCAGGCCTTTCTGGTCATTCCACAGTCAGAATGGAAATTGACTTTAATCATATGAAATGTTGTAGTTTAAATTACAATTAAAATTGAAATATCTTCCAAGGTTCTTCTGAGTTGCTTCCAAAACAAGTTATAATTTCATTTTATGGCTACTGTGAAAAAATATTTAAGCAAATAGTTTGGCAAAAAATTGAATATACAAGACATTTTGTGCCTTCTTTAGTTTATCAGTGGAGATATAAGGCTAACATTGCTAACAAACACTAGAAGTCTATAGTCACAGAAATCTTTTCTGTATATCCATTCCCAAAACTTCTCTCAACCCACTCAAACCACACCATGTTCTTCATGATGTGAGATGATATAGACTCGTGGATGTGGTTTAGGACAGAGTATGAATTTTAAAAATGAACACAACTTCACCATGTAGCTAAACACTGCAGGACGTCACTTTAGAAAACAGGGTCTGTTTTCACAAATTGCTTTAGGAGCAGGAGGTTTTGTGCCAGTGACCATGATAAATAAGATGGAATCTGATCCAAGATCAGACCTCCTCATGGCTACTTTGTGAATACCAGCTCTGGTGTTGCCTGAAACAGCTGCCTGTAGCGCTGAAGTTTATTGTTTTTGTTTAAGTTTATTGTTTATTGACCACAGTCATAAAGTGTCCTAAACCATGTCCACGTCTGCATCACCTGAAGGAAGAGCTGGATTGGTTTGGGCAGGTTGAGCAATGTTAAACTGAAGAATAAAAATGTGGACTTTACACTTACATCTACATTTATATCCGGAATGAGTGGAAAATTGTGTAAATCAGATTTTTTTTTTTTTTGCTGAAACTTTCCTTTCCATTCAAGTTTCATTCACACCTTTAAATTCATTGTTTATGTGCTGTTGTAATAGCTAACGTGGTTACATGTATCCACCTCTGCAGCCTATAGTAAATTATAAAGAGTGTCTGATCAGTCCTGGCTGCTTTTTGAACGAGACATAATGCAGCGATGCCAGGTTTTAAAGCCAAGTGGACCACTTAATACATTAAGTGGAAAAATTATTTAAAAAGGCATAAAAAGTAGGATGTCTAACCTTTCAAATCTGAGGGCAGTATCAAACTTTCTTTTCTTTTTTTTTTTGTAGATGACGGCAAGCTCTCTTTTGAGGAGTTCAAGGCATACTTTGCTGATGGAATTCTCACGACCGAAGAGCTCCAGGAGCTGTTCTACTCCATTGATGGCCGGCAGGCAAAGTATATATCCTCCCCCGTTGATTTTACATCTCAATGCTCTCTGTATAGGCTTCAGTGCCCAGGCTTTTGGAGGCACCTTCCTGGTTCCTCTTAATAGCTGTTCACAGCGGCATGCCTTTTGAGACATTTGCAAAAAGAGAAAGAAAGAAATAAACAGCTGAAAGAGAACATGGAATAAAAGATTAAAGCAAAGACAGAGATGAGATGTGTGACTCAAGGAAGGGAAATTTCTTTAGCTGGAGGCCTTGGTATTGACAGAATAAAGGAGTGGCTTCGTTTTAAGCTTCACAAAAGAACTGCACTGCAGGACTGTATTGGTGCACAGAATCAGTTATGAATTTAAAAATGATCACTGCGCGTCTCAAAACACTTCATGGGCTCTTTCAAAAAGGGAGCACAATCTGCAATCAGGGAGACTGATCTCTTACTAATTACTGCATTCAAAAATCTATGTTGAATTAGAGTTTCATCGTCCTAGACCTGTTCCGTGCACAGCGTGCGTCTGAGTCTCTCCACAACAGCAGCCCAACTCCCCCAGACTCATTAAAACATTAATCCAGCCAGTAGATGTACAGAGGCTGGTGCATTATTCAGGCTGGTTAATGTTCCTCCCCTGCAACAGACTTTAGGGCCAGAACAGCTTAATCCTTCCATGCTTCCTGAAATAGAAATGTTTGATTTTATATCCCTGCCTTTACATTAAGGCCCGACTGTGACCAGTGCTGATTTTAAACAGCTTGAAACTGCGATAATCAGTAGTTTGGGCCGGTGTAATTCAGTGCAGTTGGAGAAATATGCACAGTTTAATTTGACTTGTTTTTTAATAAAAGAGGTAGGTGTGATACTTAAATGCTGTTTCAGTTTCAGGGCCGACCATTTATTCCTTACTCCATATGGTCCATATTTACAAATTTAGCTACAAAACAGCCTGTTACCTATCATCGGGATGGCGTTGGTGATGCCGCTGGGAGTCCAAGAGAGCACATTCAGCTTTGTTCTCTCTGGGTATTTAGGATGGGAGTATCCTAGGATGGCCCACCCCTTCTCCCAATCATTCAGTGAGATGGTTGGCATCTGTTAGCAGCCGTAACAATATTGGCATTTAGTGTTCTCCTCTAGGCTTGTCTAATGATGTTGCATTAACAAAAAGCAGTTACACATTGCAAAAACGTATGGGTCACAATGTTCCAGGTCATCCGCCTTAGATTATGTAACAGTACTTTCTGACTGAGGCACTATTTCAGGTGGAATGGAAAAATTCCAGCATGATTATGATGTAGATTATGATTATATACAGAAAATAAAGTTCCATTTAAGGCAGAAACAAAAATAAGAATTCATCTTTATAAATTACCTCACCAGTGCAGTAACTTCAGTAGCTGGATGACTTGGTAAGTCATTTCAATGCTTTTCTAAATCTCTACTGATTTAGCGATTAGCAGTGCTGCTGTTTTGGTTGATCTCAGTCTCTTGACACATTTGTGTAGTTAAAACAGCTATAACCTCAAATTCAGCTCTGACACAGTAAAGAGTGAATGACGTGACGCTATCACCCCACACATCCAGGTGTTATACATCATGGATAGAGAAGCACAAAGCAGGGGTCTTGCGGTCAGTGACAAATCAATGCCATCTTCGCAGAGCGAGGTCAAACCAAGACATTATTTTGCAAGACGGAAATGTGACACCTTGGCTGGTTAGACACAGCTTGTGTGCGCTCTCTTCAATTACTTGAATCGTTAACCAGATCCATTTCTGCTTTTAATTTTGCCCTCTGAGGTTTACGTCTATTAAAAGTTCATTAATGCCTCAAGGGAAGTCCGAGCAATTACTTAAACTCCAATGTTCCAGATGCATTTTGCTTTCAGCTATGGTTTGATATGACACTTTGCACACATTAGGAGGGGGTGGACACATTTTAGATTGCATCAGAGGATGATTAAAAATCGAAATGCATTTGCGTCATTAGCTTTTTGAACTAGAGTCCATTTACATTAATGGTTAAATGAATAAAAAGTGCTGAGAGGCCCAGATTAGACCAGACTCCCCAAGACTAGACCATATCGTCCCTTTAGTTCTTATGGTTATCTTTATTATAGAAAAAATTGTTACACTATTAAAAGATAATTATCTTGGTTAGTTATGAGGGACATAATTATTCCCCTCCTTCCAGCCACCCAGCCAGAATTGTAACATGAGTAAGGGCTGCTTTGAGCATGTATTTTTAAGATTCAGGTAGCATTGTACAGGGGCTTCAATCTCTTCAGCAATAACGGCTCCTTTTATGGTCAACAAATTCAGTTACCTTTTTTTTTTCCTTCTTTCATTTTCTTCTTCCCTTTTCTCTTCCAGCAACCTCGATACAGACAAGCTATCAGGTGAGTATGGATAATTTCCTTCTGTTTACATTGTGAACCATTTAATTAACATAATAGAATGTTTCTCATAATAATTTGCGATTCAAATATTAAAGAGTCAGTTCCTCAAACATGGTAGAAGAGGTAATGATAATCACTTAATTAACGTATTTCTAATTAAAGTATATTTCTGAGGTGGAATATGACAGCATTTCATGGCTTGGGGAAAAGAAACCTCCCTTTTTGTCTGAAAGTAAATTGCATTCATAATTCATTGAGCCTTGTGTCAATATTGACAAGCAGGAGAGCAGTAGTTTCATTTCTTTAAGTGCTGTCTCCAGTTAATCTCTTAATCTTGGCCACATTTACCTCCAGGAGTGTGTTTGTGAGAGACAGGGAGATGGGTAGAAAAGATAGGTAGATAGAAGGACACATTTATTTGTAATAAAGTATCTCAAATAGGACCTTCATTTTATGTGATATTTCCTTCTTCTCTGCCTCAACGTGAAAACAGCACCTTCTCTGTGCAGATGTGTCCATTACATTTAGTTCTGTCTCTTGTTCTCTGTCTCTCTTTTGTTCTCTCTTTCTCTCCTTTCCTCCCAGATTACTTTTCTCAGCATCTCGGAGAGTATTTGAACGTTCTTTCAGCCCTAGAGAAGCTCAATGTTGCCATCCTGAAAGCAATGGACAAAACTAAAGAGGTAAGATAACAATAGAGATCTTCACAGAACCCTCAGAACCTGATATGTCAGCTTTCCCTTCATCTGGATTAAGGAGTAAACTTCATTTGTGCAAATGAAGATGAACTTCTTCACAGTGGTTCTTGGAGTATCATTACAATTCAGTGCGAAAATATGCAGCCACAATAGCAAACCCAGTGAGTTGTGATTCTGCTGTGAATGAAGATTCCACAGATGGAAACTTCATTGTGCTGAATATAACGGCTGTTTTAAGCAATAAACTTCGCTCTGTGTAGATTCAAGCCTGCCTATGCTAAAATGCTCTTGTGTGGCAGTGAGCTGGGTTTTGTTGCTGTGGAGGAGCAGAACATTGCTCTAGGTGGAACGGTGCTGTTGTGCATCTGTAGCGCTTTGTCAGCACATTAGGGTGGGCCTCTGGAGGACAAACCCATGTTGTGCGTGTGACTGGAATTGTAGAACAGTTTTTGTTCAATGAGTTTGTTGTCAGTCTAGACAAACTCCCGATCAAACAGCATGTCTGATGAGGCAAGAATACACTTGGGGTTGTGCTGTATTGAAATATTCTTCTGCTCTTTGGAGAATGATCAGAAGAAGAACAGACGTTGTTTGCATTTGTAAATGTAGAGCTCACTTACGCCTACGCTCTTAGAAAATTAGATTCTTAAATGCACTCATCAGGTAACTCATCCTTTAACCCACTCTTCCATGCATCCAACCATCCATCCATTCACCTTCACACCTATGCATTCATCCATTCATCCAACCATATATATATGCATTTACCTCACTATTGTAAGTTTTGGTTTAGCCTTGATCAAACAACACATGCACTGAGTGAAGTTTTGCACTCAAGGCCAGGGGACCATGCGTTTATTGAAGTTTAAATTCTGTCCAAAGGAGATACTTCAAACATAAACTTATAAGGGTTTGACATGGGTCTCCCACTGGTTATTGAGGACAAAGAAATGATAGCTAATGGGTCAAAAAATGTTCCACATGGTCTTGCCAAGTTAGAAGGAGCATTTTAACTGTGAAGCATGATTTCTTACAGACAAAGTGATAACAGTTGAAAGAATCATTTCCTCAAAATACTCATCTACACAGGAAACTTCAACCGAGACCCTCAAAATGAGAACTGACACCAAAGCACTGAGAGGTCAAGAACTTTCATTGGCCTCAATCAGTCTCATACTTCAGCACAAAAATGAAAGTTCAACGGCTTAAGCCTGAGCACTGTTATAGACTTATCCTTCCAGATACCACACCATCCATCCAACCATTGATATACCTACTCTACCATCCACATATCTCTTCATCCACTCACTCATACATCCATCCATGCATCCATCCATCCCACCCCCTCACCCATCCTTCCCCTGATTCACACACTCTACAACCCATATTTCCGTTCATCCACTCACCCACTCATCCATCCATCCACTCATTCCATCCATTCATCCATCTATCCATTCATCCATCCATCCATCCATCAACTCATTCCACCCCTTCATCCATCCATCCATCCACCTTTTTGCTGCCTCAACAAGAAACATATCAGTGATTTATTGCACATTTTTGTGCTTTCCATCTTTTTTGAAGCTTTGCTGGCAGCCCCTGGTGTGCACTGTGCCTGAGTGTACTGTTCACTGTTTTGACAGCTGATGTTTTACTTTAAGAGAAATGCCTCACTGAAGATCCAGCATTTAACTTAGTCAGACAGAATAAGTTAAATGCATGATTGTTACTTAAAGTGTTGTTTAGGAGTTTAAAGATGTTAAATTTTACCCAAAATGTTCAGACCTGTTGTGGCACTTGCAATTATTCAGTTGGTGTGCGACAGGTGACCCAGCAGAGGCTGATTTGAAATTATGCGTAATTACACACATTTATATTAGAACCATGCACAGGCAGATTTTTGCAGGAAAACAAATTAAGCTGATATCCATTTGCCCTGCTGTATTTTTTCTTCGTTGCTGCAACAGAATGCTTTTACACTGCTAGAATCTGGCAGAGAAACAAAATGAAATGAAGACAATTAGCTAATGACTGCAAGGTAGCTGAGACATTGCCTGACCAGAATTAATGAAGGGATAAGACAAGGATCTTTCCTATATACAATTTGTAAGGCCCGTAACAATACATCATATACACAACATGGGAAATCATGTGCTCATGTTAAGGTCGTACATATTTGTTTTTAACTGTCTTATTTGCTTCTTTTTGATGAAACCTGAAAACCAAAGAAGCAAGGCAAATGTGCCAATCAGCCACAACATTAAAACCACTGACAGGTGAAGTGAATAACATTGATTATTTTGTTCAAATGGTACATGTCAAGGGGTGGTGTATATTAGGCAGCAAGTGAACAGTCAGATCTTGAAGTCAGTGTCCTGGAAGCAGGAAAAACAGGCAACCATAAAGATCTGAAGGACTTTGACAAGAACCAAATTGTGATGGCTAGACGACTGAGTCAGAGTCTCCATAATGACGGGTCTTGTGGGAGGTTCCTGGTATGCAGTGGTTAGTTCCCCCCAAAAGTGTTCCAGTGAATGACAACTGTTGAACCATCAACGAGGTCATGGGCACCCAAAACTCATTCAGTAAAAGTAAAGACCGGCCCTTCTGGTCCAATCCCACAGAAAAGCTTCCACAGAACAAATTACTGAAAATGTTAGTACTGGCTATGATAGACAGGTGTCAGAACACACGGTGTATCACAGCTTGCTGTGTTTGGGACTGCGTAGCCACAGACCAGTCAGAGTGCCCATACTGACCCCTGTTCACTGTGGAAAGCACCTACAGTAGGCACATGGGCATCAGAACTGTACCACTGAGCAATAAAAGAAAGTGGCTTGCTCTAATAACATTTTCTTTTACATCATGTTTACGGATGGATGCGTGCGCATTGCTTACCTGGGGATGAGTTAAGAAGGCAAGCCGGCAAAGGCTTTCAGGTAGCAGGATGACCCAAAGATGCTGAGAAACGGATGTGCTGTAACTTTCTGTCAGATAAGGAGACTGTGGAAGTGTAAAGTGGCAATTTTTGTCATGTGTGAACACACCACAGCACACAGTGTGAACAGTGTGAAATTGTTCTCTGCATTTAACCCATTCACTAAGTGAAGCAGCAGGGAGCCAGCGATGCAGAGCCGGGGGAACAGTGTGTGGGGATGGTACTTTGCTCAAGGGTACCTCAGTGGTGCCACTGGCAATCCTCCCTAATCACCAGGCGACCAGCTACCCAAATCAGATGTGTTTTTGTAGCCTTTAGCTGCTTTACTGAATGGAGAGCCAAGTTCAAATTCCATCGCTAAGTTAGTGTGCACTCACCTTACGTGATTAGTTCAAGCATGTTTGGCCCATATAGTCCAGTTTGCTAGTGTGATCACTCCGTACTGTGCCCAGGCCTGCTCGAAGAGGTGGGTTTGGGCACTGTTTAGCTGGACTTGGGCAGGGGACATGTCTAGTGTGATTGCTAACCGTGTCCAAGTGTGGAACTCGAATGTGACTGTCCCATTTAACAAACATGGCAGCAATGGGATGATGTTGGGCTACTGCAGAGGTGCAGTGTTTGCTAGAAATTTTTGGCAGATATGAAAATACAGAAAGAACTGGATACAACACACAAGAACTCCTAGATATTGGTAAAATTCACAATTATCTTTATGCTTAAGGATACTAGTAGTGGATCGTATACTGGTTTATCCAGTATACTATAGAGAATTTATCCTAAAGTGTGACTTTCATAATTACTTTAATACCAGTGTACCACAGATTACAGAAATTCCCTGAGACCACAATGTTTGGACACATCATAAACAGCTCAAACAATTAGCTGTAATGTGTTGCTTGTGACAATAGGCTAGCACACACACACGCCCACATGGACACAGCCACTAGTGTCAGTTATCTTGCAGAAAAACTACACAAAAGTGAGTCGGGAAAAAACAGACCCGCAGAGCGAAGAGAGGGAGAAAGCTGATGACGGGGCAGGATTTATGCCAAAGAGAGGAACTTCATCTGTCTTTTAGAAGTGGTTTGGGGTTTAAAAAGACTGACTTGGAGCAAAAGAACATAGAGTATGTTGCAAAGTTTGCTTCGTCACTGTTGAGGTTAAAGGTCAGTCTAAAATTTGAGTCTGCATCATCATACAACCAGTTAACAGGATGTGGTAGTGTATGTGTTGATCAGTTCTATTTTTGCTGTTTTGCTGTGGATATGGTTATTTGTAGGAAAATAAGTCATGTCAGTAGTAACCTACAACTCTAAACTTGCTGTTTACTAACAGGTTTCTATTTGAAAAAAATCAGTGTTCTGTACCATGATATATAACCAAAAATGTCAGAAATATTATACTGCCCACTACTAGTCGTCCTAGCTTCCGGCGCCGTCACAGACGGCAGCCTGTCTGGCGTGCTCTGTGCATTTACGTTGCTTTTCTTCTTTCTGTTTTTCTCTTATTTATTTTAGTTCATATAGTTAGTGTTTTAGTTTATAGTACTTGTATAGATAGAGTAATTATTTATTTATCAAG
>JBBPCZ010000115.1:22699447-22711402 GCA_037974445.1 Brycinus macrolepidotus | reverse complement strand
CCTCTTGTTGCACTGAGCATGTATATGACAAAAGAATTTCCCTCGGGATAAATAAAGGTCTTTCTTATCTTATCTTAGTGGATACCAAAGAACCACTGAACAAAGTCATGACAAGCTGAAAAAACTGCAGGTTTGGTATCTGAAGGTATGGGATGCACTCTGGCAGTTCACTGGACAAAAAGGATGAAGCAGTGAGTGATGTGTTAACATAAACTTGCTCAGGCGGAGCATAAAGCGTGATGGAAGGCCAGCAGGGGAGTGGGGATAGAGGGCACAATCTTGCTCGAACACGGTACAAGACAACCAGGCCTAATATGAGTACGCCCTTAGTGGCCAAAGGTCAATTCACACAAAAGATTAACATAAATCTCGATTTATGTTGGGGCAGCTGGTGGCCTAGTGGTCAGGGAGTTGCCCCTGCAACCAGAAGTTTGTTGGTTCGACTCCCTGGACTGCTAGTGACACCACTGAGGTTCCCTTGAGCAAGGTACTGTCACCACACACTGCTCCGCGGGCGCCCTTCATTGGTGGCAGCCCCCTGCTTCACTTGGTGAATGGGTTAAATGCAGAGAAAGAATTTCACACTATTCACACTGTGTGGTGTGGTCACGCGAAACACTTTACTTTACTTTACTTTATTGAAGACTGGGTGAGTTATATCACTGTTCTATAATAAACTGGTACAAACAGGAGCTTTAATCCATGTGCATGTCCAAGAAACCAGCCCAACAGCCATAATAAACCTACACTCTCTAAAATAAAGCTTCCTAAACCAGTGTTTCTTAATCCTGCTCCTGACTCCCACAACAGCTCAGGTTCCCAGTACACCTAATCCAACTGGTCAACACCTTCATTTTTGAGCAAGTGAATAAAATAGTAGGGATTCAAAATCAAACAGATGGTATCAAAATCATAGCAGTTTCACAAGGTAATTGCTTAAGAAATGACTACTTCTGTGGCTACTGTGCTAAAATATCTACATTTTATTCATTTTAATATATTTGTGACCCAACAGAAATTGATTTCTTCTGTTAACAGTAAAATGATTAATATGCAAACTTATATAACTCTATAAAAAAAGAAAATTACATTTCTCAGTAAAGCTAGTACACTCTGTGCAGCAAACACACACACAAACACACACACTAACATGCCTCTGTCATGTTAGTATCTTTGCTCTGCTGAGAATGATCCATCATCCAAATAATACCTGTAACTGGTGGTCCTATAGGGGTCCTGATCAATAATGACCAGGGTAAAGGGGCTAACAAATGATCCAGACACACAGACTACAGTCTGTAACTGTAAGCTACAAAGCGCACCTACGATTTTTCATTTTTCTCACCGTGTGATAGTGTGTCTTTCTGCTTGCAGATTTAACATCTGAATCAATGCAAACAAACAAGAAGCTAAATGTATAAAGATTTGTTTTGTTTGTAAAAAAAAAAAAAAAGTTAATATTTTGTGAGCTGGTGAGGAGAACACAGGTTCAGTTCCAGATCTCTCCTCGGTTCCTCCAGCCGTTGTTTGGATTTGTGAAACTCCATCAGGAGCTCCTGATTTAATTTAATGAAGCACTGACTGAGTCAAACCAGGTTTCTAATGGAAACTACAAGTACAATACAACTACAATACTGGGCTTCCTCAAAACACATTGATGTACATAAAATCACTGTTTACTTATGTTATTTGTATTTATTCTGTTTAGTTTTATTTGTATATTTAGTCATATTAATGTCACAAATTGTCAAAAAAAACTCACTCCTCATCGAAACAGACTTTCACACAATACTGTATATAGTCAGTGGAGACGATAACATGGACAGTGAGTGTAGACACAAAACAGCTGGACCTAATAAAGTGACTAGTCAGAGTATAAACATTGCTGGAGAAAATTTCAATAAGTATTTTGTTCTGACGCACATACCTACACACGTATACTGTAAATAGAGACATACTTGTGTGCACATACTTTCACTCGATGACACACAGGCACACATTCACAGGAAATGTCACTTCAGATGGTGATCTAACAGCAGAGCGGAACAGCACTGAACTTCAGTACAGACTGATCAAGAAACTTGCTCGGCCTCATTTGTCATGCTGAGGTTGTGCGCACGATAGATGCTGAAGGACTAAATGAGACTTCATCATAAGATTTTCCTCAGCAAGATAGCATCCTGGAAGTGCAGCAGGGGAAGGCGATTGTATCATTTATTCGTCACAGCCCTTAGAGTTGCTAAACTCTTGACTGATAACATGGCAATTTCACCTAATAGAAAAAAATGGATGAGGAGACATGAGGATTTTTGGACTTAACAGTCTAACAAATGTGCTGAACCAAACCTATATATTTTAACAGAGCAGGCAAGAATCGCACAGGAAACAGTTCTTGTTAGTATTAAGCTCTTAATCTCACATGGCTCCAGGGGTGTTGCAACATGACATTTGTGTCTGCTCCACCCACAACACTGCCATGCTACAAAAAAGCAAGAAGTGCTTGCTAGAAATGGTCATAATGTGGACTGAAGAAGGATAATAAATAATTGCATTTAGTTTTGATGCAGAAGATGAACTGTATTATTTTAGAATTTTCTTTGTTTTCCCTTAAAATGAAATAGCTTGGTATTAAATAGCCCAAGCCCCCCACCCACTCTATCAATGAATTAAAATCGCACATCACACCACCCCCACCCTCCTGACTCCATGATTAACAAAACAAAATCACTTGCCCACTGCCACACCGAACCTCTTGATCCACGGAAAACACTTAAGGTTTGGTGCATAAGTGATTAACAGTAACACAATATTTGTTCTGGCCTTGTTCTCTTAAAAGATTGCTTTCTGTCTGGATGGCATCTGGGTATACTTTTGCTGGATTGTGTTCACAAAAATGGAATCCCAGTGCAACCAGATGAGGTCTAGTTTTACTTCCCAGCATAATAAGCACATTGGGGATGTTATGACTAATCAATTAAAATTCATTGGTTGGCTTAAAAAGAAATGTAATGATTTCAATGTACGTTCTCAGTGTACCTGCTTAGTTTTTGTTTGCAGTTTCAATGATAAACAGGGAATACGCTGGTCATAGTGCAGCTGTGTTTGGCCGGCTGAAGTTTCTTCACAAAAGGGCGTTTATTACCACTTAAATAGTTTTGGTGTTCATCACTGAAAGTGATGAAACCCACACCAGCAGCATATAAAAAATGCACAGATTTTTGAGTGTATATGAAGTAAAAGTGTATGTGGAGTAAAAGATTTCAGTTATCCAGGCCTTGACTTAACTGCTAGGCAGAGAGAGCTACAAGGTTAACAGGCTCCTCCAATAATTTTCAGTTGCCTTTTACTGGAGGAGCAGTAAACTGAAGCTTCAAATGTCCATTTAACAAAATTGTAATCTTAAGCTATTCCTTATTTGCCATGACTGGCGTCAATAGACCTACCTAATCTCTGAGTGATGGATGCTGTGCTAGGTCCGCCATGGAGCATTTTATAGTTGTTTATACTTCTTATAGTTGTTACAGTTTGTTTCTGGTCTTTTTGAATTGCCTGTTGTCTTCAGTATGTGAATTGCACTCTCAGTGGAGTTCAGATTGGGTGATGTCAAGAATTTTTGTGGCCTGTCAAGAATGCTCCTCTTTTATCCTCTGGAATACTCCGTAGTTGCCTTTGAAGTATGTTTGAAGTCAGTGTTATGCTGAAAGGTGAAGATGCTTTTGAGAGATTTGGTTGTCTCAAAGTAATCAAGTTGGTTCTGTTCACTTCAGAATTCATCCTGCCGTTGCTTTGGGCAGTCACATCATCTATTAAGTCAACTGAATCATCTCCTTAGCAACCATACCTGCATGTTCCATCATGAGTCACGGATTAGGTTGTTTGCTTTGAATCATTAGCAGTTCCTTTTCTTGTCCACACTTTCTTCACTCCATCACAATACACAATCTGTGTAAAAAGTTTTAACAGCTATTTTAATCGTAACCTGCCTTTTCTGTCCACGAGACTTGGTTTGGATCTTGTGGTCAACCCTCTGATGGGCATTCTAGTGGGTTCTTCTTCTTATGGTGGTCTTTGACATATTCTTACCTTCATTCTGAAGAGAGGTAATGATCTGTTGCACAGTTTTTCAGCTTAGGTCCTCTGAGAGACAACAGCAAAGGTTTCTGAAATTATGCAAACCACCTCTAGAATAAAACTAGAATCTATCTCTTTTGTATGAACTACTGATGACACCAGGCCGAGATGTGACCGAGCTCATCCAATATAAATTTAAATTAAAGCAGACATTCTGCACTTCGGCCTTGTTTTTCCTTACGTGCATTGTTCCGATTCAAATCCGAAGTGCTGGAATACCAAACAATCTAATTGTGTCCCCTACTTACTGACTGTAGATTCCCATCGCCATTACAATTACATAGCTCGTGTGACATTTTCAGTAACTCTTATATGGTGGGGGGAGTGAGATGCATGGTTGGGGTAACAATGAGGAGTTTATCATGTTTACAATATGCTACAATCTCTCTCTCTCTCTCTCTCTCTCTCTCTCTCTCTCTCTGTTTCTCTCTCTGCAGGAGTACCAGGGCTCGTCCGTGTTGGGGCAGTTTGTGACACGCTTCATGTTGAGGGAGACGTCCAGCCAGCTGCTGTCTCTTCAGATGTCACTGCAGTGTGCCATGGAGGCTGTTGAGGAGCAGAGTAGCCCCGCACCGTGAGAAACACACACACACACGCACACACACACATACATACTAGTACACACATACACCTACACTGGTTTGTTTTTATTATCAGGCTGTAGGTTCAAATGTAAGTTGGTTCATATGTAACTCACACAAACTCAGACACACACGCACACACCGATACCAGATCCTGAGTCAGCACTGGCAGGTGTGTGTGTGTGTGTGTGTGTGTGTGTGTGTGTGTGTGTGTGTGTATGTTTGAGTATGCATTTCAGGTCCTGACATTGTAGGTTGCCATTTTTTCTCTGGTTTTCCTATTAAGTCAGGACCTGAAATACACACTCAAACACACACGCGCACACACACACGGACAGCAGATTCTGAGTCAGCACTGGCACGTCTGTTACCTATCCCTGCAGCCTGCCATAGCAATTAGTGCCTTTAAAGGGGGGCAGCAATGGAAAAAGCTTTCCTTTCATGCACTACAGACTCCTGAAATGAGACCCGTTGCTCTCAGTGGAATTCAGTGAAGTTCTTAATGAACCTCAGCACCATTTTATCTGTAGGTGTCTGTTTTTTCTCTTTTTTCTCGCTGTCCTTGACTACTCAGATATGTATAATTCATTTTCTCTCTCTTATGGAGCATTTAGACTTTCATACATTCATTCTGCCCACCTTTGTTCTGAATCCTGTTTGTCTTAAGTTTATTTAATTGTTGATGCAGGGTTTCTATTCTTGTTTTTGGCATGAATTCTTTTCCTACAGTGTTGCCAAAGCAATTGAATGCAAGGTGGTAACAGCTATAATGCTTAATGTCCTGGTGTTGTTTATAGTGCAATCTGGGAACTTTTATTGTTCAGCTGTCTTGCTTTCTTTCTCTCACTCTCCTCCCTAATCTCTCTCTCTCTCTCTCTTTCTCTTTCACTTTGTCTCTTTGTCTCTGTCTCTCTGTCTCCTCAGGGCTGAGGTGAAGATTCCAGAGCATCTCTCTGTACAGAAGAACAATAACAGGAGATGTGGACGCAGAGTGCAGAAAAACATGTGCCTGTCTCCTACAGACCCCTACTCTGGCATCCTTACTACAGGTAAAGATGTAGTCAGGTGAAGTCAAGTTTATTTATAAAGCCCATTATCAGACACAAAGGTCATTCAGTGTGCTGTACAGGAATAGAATAACAAATAAAATAAAAGTAAATAAAATAAAATAAAATAATAGAAGGAATAAAAGAAATAAATGAATACACAGAAAATCAATAAAAGAAGATTGAAACTGCAATGGAAGTGCTGATATTTAAAAGAAGACAGAGGAGAATAGTACAGTTTTTAGCAGCTTTTTAAATCTACAGTTGGTGCAGATCTGATATTAATGGGCAGTTTAGTCCAGCAGCAAGTAGCATAGAGACTTAATGCCATTTCGTCATGTTTCAACTCTTTTCACCACTATCTGAGCAGCTCCTGCAGAGCTCCTAAGAGACCTACCAGGATTATATACATCAAACATATCAAGGATGTATTTAGGACCCAAATCATTGAGTGACTTGTACACAATGAGTAATGCTTTGAAATCAATTCTTTACCCAACTGGGAGCCAGTGCAAGGACCTGGGAGTTGGAATGATGTGATCTCTTTTCTTGGTTCTAGTTAAAACTCTGGCAGCAGCATTTTGAATGAACAGATGGTGTAACATGACAAAGGCATCATGCCACATAGCACTAATAAAAGTCTTTGGGGAAGACTCCTAACACTAAATCCACCTACATCTGTAACATGATTAAGTCTCTGAATAAAAGTCTCTTCCAGAGCATAACTGTACAAAGACTTAATTCAGTTAGACTATAATTATTTCATAACAACTTTATAATCAAACCTCAGTTTCACCACAATTGTATTCGGTTATTTTTTGCTACACTTATTTTAAAAACTCACTCAATGCACTAATGTACATAGAGTTTTTTGTACACTAGTGAAATATATATAATATTATTACTACGTTTTATCACTGTTGAAAAATAAAAACACCTAAATCTTTTTTTTTTTAATTCAGCACTTTTTAAAAATTCAGTCTCTTTTAGACACTGCATGGACATTTCATGATAAAGGGCCAAATATGACTTAAATGACTTAAAATGAGTTATAATTATACCTAATATATATTTTTACATTACATTATTACATTACATTACATAAATATGCATTAAACATTTCTATGTAATGTCTGAATATTACTTTGACAGCGACAGTTTAAAAATAGCCAGAGAATTTTTAATATGCGGGAAATGGTTCATTGAACAATATAATAATAATACTTTATAAAATTATATTGATTATAAAATTATATTGATTATTGCAAAAGTTTATAATCCATTCTAACATTCCTAAATTGATGCAATTAATCACCAAATTCAGATCGATGCACTTTTTTATACCCCTAATGGACACACAGATACACACGCACACACGCATACACACTCTCTTCATCCGGACTATGAAAATGCAAACTTGGCGTGGATCATTCTCGGCCACAGTCTCTGATGTCTTCTGAAGTTTCAGTAATGTGAAAACCCATCTGCACTTCTAATTAGTGCTACGCCTCTGTTTAAACGGTAGCGGAGGCCGGAATCTCTGCAGCTGCTGATGTGTTATTACGGGGATGTCTTTGCTTCTTGCCGCGGCCTGACAGTCGTTAACGGTGCCGCAATTACTGTCAAAGAAGCATTAGCCTTGTGTTATGAGCCCTGCCACTGTGACACTTCGACAGCATAAAATTAGCCTGAGTGTTGCCGCTCGTCCTTAAAAGCTGAGGGTCGGGGTCAGGGGAGCGCAGCAGAGTCTTTATATCAAGCCCTATGGTCTTGATTGCATCTTTTATGCGCACACGCATTATATTCACACGACAAATGTTTAAAACACAGAAATCATTATGCTGACAGTATACACACACACACACACACACACTACAGGCCAGAAGTTGGGGCCCATCCTCAGGTTTTTAAAAAATAAACTATGCTGTTTTTCAAAATTTTATTACAAGAAAACATTAGAAAAACTTTAACGTAACTGACTGGTTGTCAGTATTTCATAGTCTGTAATAACACATTACTTAGCCACGGAAGCAGGCCAAGGGGCTGTCGGTAGTATAAGGAGCAGCAGAGAAGGTTGGGTTCGTTATGGCAAGCAGGGAAAGTCCACTAGGCTGGAATCTGTTGGTACAGGGAGAAGGTGGAAACAAATGCTTTCTGTGGCTACCTTTTATACTCCTTTATCTTCTCATTGAGGGTGAGCAGTTTTTGGCTTCCAGTCATGCTCCATCAGGTGGGACCGCCCCTCTGCCATGTGCCTGTAGCTGGTCCACAATAGAGGTGCTGAAATGGCGTGGCTTTGTTTTCCTCACAGAGCTGATGGGGAGCTGTCTGTTCAGCACCCCATTCATGGTCTGGTGAGGAGCGCCTGACAGTATGAAGCAATAGGCCCGTCACAATATATATTTCATAATGATATGGGGGAAAAAAGCGGTCTCCTTTGGATGATATGCAGAAGCTTAAATGATTTAAGTGGTGCAAGAATTTGTTTCTTGATGGTAAAGAAAAAGAAAAAGTCCAGGTGATGTTAATAGATGTTGAGCTGAATGTAATTTTAAGCATTTGCACTACATCCTGTGTAAACAAAGTTTTACTAAGATTAAAGTTATATAAAGCAAAAGTGGAACTTTGCCAAATGCCTGATCAGCTAGTATGTTGTTTGACAACAGCAGAGGGAGGAAAGCTGGTCACACAAAGGCTTGTCTGTATTTATGCTGTGCGAAAGTGAATACATCTTGATTGTAGAGAGTAAATGTAATTTTATCCAAAATACAATTACTGAAGGATTAAGCTCATTTTATTGTATTATTATAATTTAAAAAAAAAAAATTCAACGTATTTCTGAACATTTTAAGTAATACTTTATTTTAAATCTTTTTTAATAACCTCAGCTGGTGAATTGTCTTACTACAATGGAAGATAATTTAGCTTCTTTTAGGATATAATTCTTGAATTCTCTTTCAACTGATCACATTACTGAGTAAAAATGTCTAGGAAAAGGCTGAAGATTCTTACTGTAATCTTACAATAAGCTCAATATGGATAATGTTAGATGTAATGTATTCCCTACGTTCAAGGTGTTTTACTTGCCGAGGTCTCAGATTTTGTGTTGGTGTGTATTATGTCCCAGGTGTTACCGTGGATACAGATGATCATTGGTCCTCTCAGATCAACAGACTGCAACAGCTCATTGACAAATTGGAGTGCCAGGTGACAAGCTCTGTCCACCCATCCATCCATCCATCATTATCGGTCCCAAACACTATACACATACTGCATAAAGCTATTGTTTCTGCATCCTTCTGTCCATTTGTCTGCCGTTCCATCTGTTCATCCGTCCGTCTGTCCATCCACCCATCCCAATCAATCCTGCATCCACCGCCACATCAAACTGTCTATTATAAGATCCATCTACCCATCTAACACCTTAGTATGCGACAATTAATCAAAGCAGCCATTCATTCAATAGCACAGCAGTGTTTTGCCATAAATGAGAGTCTTTTCAGACCATTCATCAGAAGGACTGTGGTTTCTTATTATTCTTGCTCTTATTAAATTTGTTTCTTCCTGTTGCTTTCCAGAGTCCAAAGCTGGAGCCTCTGAAAGAAGACCCCCTGGCCAGCACATATAAATCAGTGAGGCTTTCCATCTCCTCCACAGAAACTGCAACATCACATATTCCCAAGTAGCTCTTATAGCTCTTTGATTCTCTTAGATTCTGGCCAACCCCACTGTCTATGCCGAATAGATAAGAGCGCTGTGAATGCAGGTTTTATCCAATCGATAAGCTTTGAGAAAGTCCAGCTTTGTTCCTTAGATGTATTTATCTTCTCTCAGCTCTTTCTCACACACAATCTGTCTCTTTTCTATAACTACCCCACTCTGGTTTTCTGTGTGTGTGTGTGTGTGTGTCCTTCCTCTCTCTGTCTGTGTGCCGTCTAGAACATTCTTTTGGTGCAGAGGCAGATGACAGTGACAGAGGAGAATCTTGAGGAGTTCCAGAAGGCCCTGAAGAGCTATGCTGATTCCACCACCAACCAGAGTGACAATCTTCAGTAAGACTTTGGACACAGCTGCACACACTTGCACGAGATTACCTCAAGGTCTTGCATGAAGTGTCATAAGCCGGGTGACCGACAAAACAGACAGATTTTAAACAAGCACCTGCAATCCCAAGCCACAGTGGGCATATTAATCAAATGTACCTGAATAAATATACTTCAGCTTTGCGGTGGACTGTTATCTATTCCAATGGACAAAACTAAACCACATAGCTAAAAAGAGTCGTAGCATATATCTTGAAGTCAGAATTTTGTCAGTTTTTATCAAAGATTTATGGCTTGTGGTAGGTGTGTATTGATTTAGGGATGTAGATTGTTCAGTGCTAAATTGGCCTTATGTTAATTAGTTACCTGCATTCGACTTGTGCATTATTGCCAAGACCCAATTGCCCTGACTGATTGACTAGATTTGATGCTGGGGAAATCTATTTTCCACTATACTGTTCCTTTAACAACCTACCCACCACTTATAACTCATGCTGAAAGTCATGAATATTGAAAAATTTTGACATTCAAGTTGCACATTTCCAGTTGTAAGTGATGGCTGGTTTTCTAATGGGCTTTGCCCCCTGGAGGGAAATGCTGCAAGCTGAGATTATCAACCAAAGAATTGCATCACCAAGCAAAAATAAATGCTTGAAACAAATGAAACCTGTCATAACAAGAAGAAGAAATGGAAGAAAAAATGTTGTTTTGGCGTTTGGTGCAGCCACTTGACATTGATTGGAAACTCATAATTCCCATCCCTCCTTTCTTACAGTGTGTCCATCCAGAAGCTGCCTGAGAAGAGCTGCTACATTATATATGAGTTCTGGCAAGATCGCATCTCCTGGATGAGGTATGTGTGTACTTAGATGGTGCATAATGCTGGCATGCGTATTAGTCTTTTGGGCCTTCCCACAGACCTTCTGATGCCTTTTGCACATTTAGCAAGCAGTTTTCTTCAAGTATCTGAAGGCTTCAGCCGTTGGCTGTTTGGTGTGTCTTTCACAAAGGGATGTAAACAGCCTCAGTACTTTGTTTTTAAGAGTCTGCTGAGAAACTTTGATTGGAGAGAGTTTGTGGACTTAATGGCATCTCATGCTTGAAATATATTCAGGAACTTTGTAGGGGCAATTACTGCCTAATAAACAAGATCTTCTCACGTCTTCTGAAGGGATATGAGAAAAGTATTATATTTCATGCATGACTTACCCTTTGGAAACATCTAACAGGCCTCATTCTATGTTGTTATTGGCTCTAATGTTGCCCTCTCCAGGGACTGTATACGCGGAAGAAATCACTTTGCTTCACACGAAACCCATTTTTCTTACTTCAGTACTGACTGGCATTGAAATGTCATGATTTTTGTTTTGTTAGTACGAGTGAAGTGAAGTTATGTAAGCTAGTAGTTAAGGTCATGTAGCAAGTGAGTCTCAGCATAAGAGGGCCCATATTTTACTTTTGTATTTTTTTTATCATTGAAAACCTTGTATGTATGTTTTATGTTTACATCTCTTAGAATTAAACAGACTTGTTACTGTGCCTTTATAACTAGTATATGTAAATTACCTCTGCTTTTATTGGCTGGCCTTATTCAAAATCAATCCCGGCTGAAACGCTCCTTAAACTTTAGAGTGAATGGGCGGGGCTAAAAAGCTGTAGGCTGAACAGGTGGACATATGGAAATGTAACATCGCAAAAGTTAGTGTCCTTATAGAGACTGTATAGACTGCGAAATAACCAGACACGATTTTTTTTAAACCCTTTTATTCAAATAAAAGCCAGGGTGTTGTACCGGTTCATCTGGTATACTGCCTGATTTGTCATAACCTTTTTCCATGTATCCCACTAATAAGAGCAGATAACACAACATACCAACAGTTCAAACAACAGCAAAGGTTAGTCTGTTAGCTGAATGTATGAGTCAGAATGGAAATGCAATAGTCTCTCACCTCCCACTGTGTAAAGCACAGTGTAAATTGCAGTCTGAGGTTCAGTTTTAATGGTTCTTATTAAAGATGAAGGGATATATCAGAATAATAAGCCTCTGTTGATCCCCAAAATAGGTTGCTTTTAACATTAACCTTTTAAGATGGTATATTTCACACACATACATTTATATCTTAAAATGCAATGGCAAAATTCAAATTCACACAC
>JBBPCZ010000115.1:22676497-22697808 GCA_037974445.1 Brycinus macrolepidotus | reverse complement strand
AGATCTTTAAGTCCATCTCATGAAAAATGGGAGCAAAAACAAAAGTGTTGCGTTTATATTTTTGTTGAGTGTAGTTATAAACATGAAGGTTCGCAGAAAGCTCCAATTCCACAAGCTGATGCATTTTACTTGACCAACAGAGAATGGATGCACCATAACTCCTCTAATGGCAGATTTCAAGGGTAAATCACTAAAGATGTGTAGTTTGCTAGGTTGAGCAACAGGTACAGCATAATCTGGATTACTGAACACATTTCACACTGTTTGGTTGACCAGGGAAATCTGTTGCGGGGGGCAGCCGTACATCATGCAGCAGCCTGTGGTTGGTTGTTTAAAATGTCAGTCAAACGTACCTTCCACTTTAAGTATTCAAGTCTTGACCTAGCAAAGAAACATCATGAACTTCACATAGATATTCAAAGGTCTAGCCTGACCATGTCTGTAAATTCAGTCTTTGAAAGAAAGCAGGTCAGCGTGTGTGTGTGTGAGTGTGTGTGTGTGTGTGTGTGTGTGTGTGTTCCCCTGTGATTTTATGTACCCTGCCAGATTCAGTAGTCTTAAGAGACACACTTTGCTGAAGAGCAGATGGCACATCTCCTAGGAGATACCATCCCCCTCCCACACACACAGACCTGTTTTCTTACTCGAGTCCTCGGGTTGTGTGTAGTTGTGGAAAGTAATGTTTCTAGAGCACTAATTAATAAGTCAGTAGTGTTTGATGGTGTGAAGATGATTTCTGTCTCTGTGTGTCAGTTACCTGCAGTCTGAGGCCAGTAAGACTTTCCAGCGCTCTATCATAGACATGCTGGAGGACCCTGAACTCATCTCTACTATGCTCATGCCTGGTACGTAAGTATTTGTGTGCACACATGCTGTTTTCAGACCTGTTCAGTAAAAAGCACTTTTAAAATCAATTATCTCGGGTCAGGGGGAACACAAGTTTACATTAAGGCTACATTTACAGCTATTATATTTGGATTTAAATCAAAAATGGAAATGAATCACTGCTTTATATTTCAATCTCGTCGCTGTTGGAACAAAACCTTTTTAACTTTAATACATCATTTGAAAATCCAGGCTGTGGTTTATACTTATGTGGGTTATTACAATTTCATGGTTAATGGACCAATCCTTTCACGTTAACTTACATTTAAAGTTTTTACTTTTTTGAGTGTCCAGCAGTGACAATATCCAAACTTTCCTTTCCTTATGTGTCATCTCTTCTGTTTCTCCGTCTCTCTCTCTCTCTCTCTCTCTCTCTTCCTTTTTTTCTCTCACTCCTCTCTCGCTTTCTCTCCTTCTCTCTCTCTCTCTCTCTCTCTCTCTGTTCCCCATACTTTCTTGCTCTGTCTCATCTCTCACCTCCTCAACATCTCTCTCACTTCTCTTGCTTTCTTTCATTCTCTTTCTCTCCTTTTCTCTCATTCTCTCTCTCTTTCTTCTCTCCCGCTCTCTGTCTCTCTTCTTCTTTCTTTTTCTGTCTCTCTCTCCCTCATCTCTTTCTTTCATTCTTTCTCTCATTTTCTCTCATTCTCTCTCTCTTTCTTTCCCCTCTCTCTCTCTCTCTGTCTCTCTCTCTCTCACCCTCTCTCTCTTTCTGTCTCTCTCTTTCTCCTTCTCTCTCTCTCTCTGTCTCTCTCTCCCTCACCCTCTCTCTCTTTCTGTCTCTCTCTTTCTCCTTCTCCTTCTCTTTCTCTCTGTCTCTCTCTTTCTCCTTCTCTCTCTCTCTCTGTCTCTCTGTCCCTCACCCTCTCTCTCTTTCTGTCTCTCTCTTTCTCCTTCTCTCTCTCTGTCTCTCTCTCTCTCTCTCTCTTTCTCTCTCAGCATCCTGGTGGATCATGTCAAACAATTAACTCCAGGAAGTAAACAACCCTCCACTCAAAAAAAAAGAAAAAAAGAAGCGGAATCTGAAAACGATCCTGCGTGTGTTCGCCTCTATCCCAGCTAGGCAACAGCATACTAATCTCCTCCTCACGTGACTGTACCTCATGGCTTCGTTTTTGTGTTCCTTCAGCATTCCATCTGTATGAAAAAAAGAAAACAGTAACCAGGCATGGTTCTAATCTCTCTAGCATGAATAGACAATTAAAGTGAACTTTTTTTTTTCGCTCCATGCACAAGCCGGTGGCGAAGCGTTTGAAGCTAATGCGGCTTTGATGTGGCAACTGCTCACAGATTGGAAAATCGAAGAACATTCCTAAAAATCGTAATAAAACACACGTGGGAAGAAAAGAATTCTCGCTTCGACGTCTTCAGACTCGATGTTTATGTCTCGGGGTACCATTTACGAAAAATAGCAAGACTAGCTGTTTAAGACTGCATGCTCATTAGAACTTTAGTTTCAGACATAGCTGACTTAAGCCATCGTCCATGCTTGCTCAAGGAGACTATTTCTAAAGATAAGATTGAACTGTGTGATTCTATGGATAGAATAGTCCTTATGTGGAACTTAGCTGTTCTGCCTTGTGGTTCCTCAGTCGATACCTTGATGTTCCAGAGTCTCAAGGATTTCATTTAAGCTAAGTATGCTGATTCTCTGAATCAGTTTTTCCTTTTTCTCATTGTTTTCAGAAGATGGATATCTGTAAATGTTGTGTTCAGATTGCTTGACCTAAAGATCTATGCTCAGATTTATTTCTGTATTTATTTGAGGTTTACACCTATTGTATTTAAGCATATAAGAAGAAATAAAAGTCAGAATATCATTTGCGTACCACCTGGTTCTTGTCTTTTTCTTTGAATCACCCATGAGAACTTTTTGCCCCTTTTTGGAAGAACTGTGTGTTTCAGTGAAATCTGCATCGCATGAAAGATTCAGCTGGAGGAAGCCTTCACAGTGTTCTCTTGTTTTATACACCTCAAAGAGCTCTAATAATTCTGTGGCATTGACGAGAGAGGAGATATTCAGCCGACAGGAGTATGAAAGTTAGATCTTTGCCAGTCATACGAGAAAGCCTAGCAGCACTTGACGGAAATGATTGAGCTCTTTTGTCTGTGTGAAGCACTTTTGCCGAGGCTCTTCACCATCAGCAGTCTCATTAGGGCTTTATAGTAGCACATAAATCCCTCTATGAGTCGGCAATAGTGGTTTCTCAGCCATAGAAACAACAGTAATTAGGTGTCATAGATCTTTAGCTTCGTGTTAAAAGGGCTAATTGGAGCCCTCGAGAAACCTCAGCCGGCAAACGCTCCACTGTAAGACAGAAATCCGTGACAGTCCAAATAAACAGCCTCCTTACCAAGGTGTTCTTCACGTCTCCCCGCTCTAGTACTACCAGGCCAAAGTTTCAACAGACCAGCTCATGAAAATGTTCCGAAATGTTACTATTTTCCACATTTTATAATAGTGAAAACAAGATAAGATAACAAACCAAAATTTGCAATGATAAAATTATGCAGTCAGAAGTGTTAAACCAAGATAAACCATATCGCCTTAAAGTAGTCAAAGTAAACATTATTGTCATCTCAGCTATGTACATGTAGACAGTGAGATGAGATGGTGTGGCTCAAAAAGACAGCACAAAAAGACAGAATACACATATATAAATAAATCATAGATATAAACTTTAAACTAAAATTAAAAAGTGCAAAATATTGTACAAAGGGTAATTTTTCACATTCAAAAATTATGCAAATGTTGTATCAGCAGTCAAGTGGAGAACAAACAGAATACTGGAATGTAATTGCGTGCTTTATATGTGCAAGTGTTTGGTAGCAGTTATATATAAATATACAGTCAATCTATAAAAATGTAGTATTCAAGGTCAAATGTAACATGGATGTGTTTTGTGCATGTAGTTGCATGTGCTTCATAAAAAAAGATATGTAGAAGTGCAATGGTGGAAATTTGGAAAGTAGCTGCTCTTTGCCTTCATACATCTTTGCACACTCATGCTGTTCTCCTGATCTCCCAGTGATAGGTCCCACCACAGTCACACCACTCAGGGACCCCAAACATCTGTTGCAATTGTCTTTATACCAGTTGCCTTATTTATGATTCATTAATCCTCCCCAAGTTAATGAATAACTGAGGGAATGTGGCCTCTGTGGCACCTCATGTTTATACCCCTGTGAAACTAGAATTCATAGAATAGTAGCTTCAGCTATATATTTTTTTTGCTTCAGTTATAATTTTTTTTTTCTCAGTTTTAGTTTGAGATAACCACAAGGACGTCTTTCATGGCCTTTTTTTTTTACCCATCTTTCATTCCATGCAAATAATTATCTAGCTGATTGTAGACAAAGCACTGGTTCGCTGTTTGAAACTACATATTAGAAGAATTTTGAAAACATATTGTTTATATGCATCTGTCTGTCTGAGGCATCTTCTAAGTGTATTATGTATATACCAGTCACACTGAAAAAAAGTCTTGAAATACAAGCATTTCAGTCAAGTAAACAGCTGCAAGTTTTTATGCATCTTGGGGAAAAGTGTCAAAAATCATGACAGGGTTTAAAGATTAGGAAGATTTGCATCCAGCAGGTGGGAATAACACTGGGAGAAAAATCCTGACAGGACATGACAAAGCAAGAAAAACCGCCTGAAGTGAGGTTAGCAGTGGTTAAAATCTCAGTGACAGCTAAGAGCATGACAGATTTTGACAAAACTGAGCACAATCATCTTTCCCACCAAATTTGCGGCGTCTCTCCTGGACCCAGACAGAGCTGGAGTTTTTCTGCTGAGCAGAGCTAATGAGCACTGTGCACTTTGCTCTTTTCAGAGTTCCCTCACCTCTCTGTACTCCAGAAAGTTTTTTTTCGTTTTGGAGAAAGTGCAAAAAGAAGCCATCAGCCCTTTTGCCAGTTCCAACCTTTTAAACATTCTCCTGAGCTGCTGGTTCCATTTCCTACAGAGTTCAGCTTAGAAACGTTCTGAGAAAAACAAAAGCTAGAGTAAGCTGAAGCTTATGAAAGCTAAAGAGCACACAGGCTTGTTAGAACTTTAGTTTTATGAATTAAGAAATAGTTCAGGCTCCCTTAGGGAGACCGTTTCTATTGATGAGAATCAGCGATGGATTCTGTGGAAAGAATAGACTTATGTGGAAATGAACTGTTCTGCCTTGCGGTTCCTCACACTTTATATGTCAAAGTACCAACAAGTCTGTTTAATATAAGGTACACTGGAGGGGTGTAAAACCCCCAGATCAGATATGTTTAGTCTATAGTTTGTATATATAGCTAGAATTATATTGTTTACATTTGTGTATAGTTGTCAGTTTATTCTTTTATTCTATTCTCTCTTTTCTAGTTATTGCACTGTCTTAGGGGTGATGAAGGGTTACATTCCACTGCACATTGTACGTGTATAACTGTGTATGTGTGATAAATAAACATCCTGAATCTTGAGCGTTGGGCCGTGGATCGTCTCTCTAGAGCGCCATCAGTACTTGGAATAGAAGTTG
Organism: Brycinus macrolepidotus; assembly: GCA_037974445.1. Classification (NCBI taxonomy): domain Eukaryota; kingdom Metazoa; phylum Chordata; class Actinopteri; order Characiformes; family Alestidae; genus Brycinus; species Brycinus macrolepidotus. The sequence goes on along the minus strand of JBBPCZ010000115.1, from coordinate 22,692,406 downwards.
AAGTTTATGATTCAGAACTAATCATGCAAGTTGCGTACTCAAACTCAGTAATGCAGTCAAATACGGACAGCAATGTTCCAACATTTAGTGTAAAGCTGTTGCTGGAGCATATCCCAGCAGTCATAAGGCAAAAGTCAGAAAAAAACACAGTGAATGAGCTGGTAGTCCATCACAGGGCAGACACACATTCATACATTAAGCAATTTCTTCCAGGATCAATAAAATTTTCTGATACATGCAGATTAACAGCTAGGGGCCATTTAGCTCCTCTAATTCACCTGAGGAATCAAACACAGGACCTGCTTGCTCTGAGGTGACAGCGCTACCCACTGCACCACTGTGCCACCCTCTAAAGAATATGCTCAGATTTATTAGTGTGGAGAAGAGCTGAAGCTATTTTGAAAATTGCTCAACTCCTTATAACTAATGCAGTCATGATTAGGGACTTTTTCTCTGGAAATGTGGTTTGATAAGTAGCAGAATGAGGCAGAGTAACACTTTTGTGTTTTGACATTCAGTTCCAATTAAATTTATTTGTATAGCACTTTTCAGCAGCCATTTTCACGAAGCAGCTTTACAGAAATCTGGGTCCAAACTAGCACTGGCTTATGTTACAGCTTGGTTTGAAGTTAAAAAAGAGAGTTAAGATAACTTTTCATTCCTCCTCATGTTTCTTTTTTTTACTGAGCAGAGAGATTAAATTTCAGGAGTCAAAAATGTCCAAGATATCTAGGAAAGAGAAACTACCTTCTCTTAACCAAACAAAGTTCTAGCAAATGACACAAGACTCTACAGCTAGTAATAACTAGTGCAAAAGATGAATATAAACCCAAATATCTACAGTGTGGAGTTAGAAATGAAGAGTATTTACAGTCAAGCAAAGCATTCCAAAGGGGCAAAATTAAACCTCTGGCAAAATGATGGAATCACTAAAATGATCACCCAGCTTTTTTACTTCATAGCAAATAAACAAATCGCAAACACAAAACAATTTTTGTTTAATCACATTGTTTTATAACATTCTGGCTTCATGAGACATACCTAAAGCACAATTAAATTACATCATTTGAATTAATTGCCTGAATTCTTTGAGGCATGGACTTCACTAATGAAAAACAATATTCTCCATCAAGCTGGTTCTGAATAACAGCTGACAGATCAGCTTTGCAGGATGTCACGTCATGGACCATTTTATTTTATTTCCACCATAAATTTCCAGTCTGATTGAGATCCGGACTGTTTACTGGTCGTGTAATTGAGTTGTTATGACTTCCCCGAAGAGAAGCTTTGACACTCTTTCCTGTGTGGTGAGATGCATTATTATTCTGAAAAATGACTTCATCATCACTGAACTCAGGTTCTATTGATGGAATGAGAAAAGTGTCTGAAATGTCAGAGTACACCTGTGCACTGAGTGTTGCTGTCTCCTCTGCTCCTTTACCTGATGTGCAGCCCCAAAATTATAAATGAGTGGGGAATTGTGCTTTGTTTCTTAGGCAGTTATCATTATTTGTTTTATTAGAGTGGCACCAGACAAAAGTTCCAGCATCATCTCCTCAGCCAATGTAGATTCATGATTCATCACTGAACGTACCTTTCATCCACTCATCCATACTCCATGATCGCCTCTCTTTAGCCCTCTGTGACCTTGTTTTCTTCTGTTTAGGTGTTAGTCCTGCTTTTCCTTTGGCTTTTCTGGATGTAGATCCCATTTCATTCAGCCCATTTCTTACAGTTCTCTCATAAGGATTGACTCCTGTTTCCACCCATTTGCTTTTCATTTGTTTTGTTGTGCAGTTCTCCGTTTTCAAAGCAAATTGCTTTGGGTTTTCAGTCCTGACCCTTTAACTTCCATGGTCTTCCTCTATGTTTTTCTTTTACAACCTTCCCATTTTATTTAGACATGCACCATTTTAGACACAGCTGACAAGGAATGACCAACATCTTTTGCCACTCCTTTCCATTATGTCAACTGAAAACTCTCTTGTTAGGACCACTAACCACTATTTGAACTACTGGTAAATTACTTGGCAGTAAGTTATTTATCTATAGTATTTATACCCCAGCTTTTTGTATATAAAGCTTGGTGTATTTCAGAGTATTTTTTCAGAGTATTTCTGCAGTTTTGTTTTAGACTTTAAATTTTATATTGTTCTTGTCTCTTTGTCTCAGTGTGCAATTGTAACATAAGCGATTTCCTCACAGATCAATAAAGTTTTCTGATTCTGATTTCCTTTCAGTTAGCCAAGTTCAACAGTTGTGATATTGCAGATGATAAGACTGTTGCACATAATAAACTGTTTCACAAAGCCAGAATGTCTAGCTATTAAATGAAATGAGAGTTGTGTCATATCTGTGATTTGTTTATTTGGGACGAAGTAATAAGTCTGGGTGAACATCTTCTAAGTGAGGTGATTCTATCATTTTGCCTGGGGTTGTACAAAACACAGACAACTGAGAAACGAGACAGGCAGTCTGAGGCCCCAGGATTTGGCACAGCTTTTGTAGACAGTGGACAGAAACCAGCCAAACAGAAACAGCAGGTGAGTTCACCCAATCAAGTAGGATGGAAAGGATGATATGATGATAGAAAGACAGACAGACACTGAGCAGATCTCTCAAATAACAATGACTGGAGCTGGAACACTTGGCTTCTGAGTCTTAGTAGAAGTGGCAGATTATTAAAGATGCCTGGAGTTTCTGGCTGCTGTGTGTTAAGGCTTTAATATTTGTTAAACCTGAAAGATGTTCCCGAGATCAAAACTACTCCTGTCACTTCCTGCTGTTTTTATATAATGTGATGTGTGTAGGTGTGTGTGAATAAATGAGAACAAGAGATATTAAGGCTGTGAATAGCATTAATGTTAGAGGAGAACGGAGGCTGGGTATTGATATGGATTTGTGTGCGTGAGGGAGGTGGTGTGGGGGTACGGGTGGGTGGCTGTACATTAATCAGGCCGCAGGCTTCAGTGAAGGACTTTTATTTGCCTCCAGATCCAGATGACTAGCATTTGAATGCTTTTTGTGTGTGTGTATGTTTTTAGCCAGTGGAATTAATGATGAAGCCTTGTGTTCCAAATGCACTGCAGTGTTCAGATCATCTGAACTAATTGCAAGATTTTTCAGAACAACACTCTAATCACACAAATGGGCTACTTTTCCAAACTACACTTTTTAGTCAGTTGTGTTCGATGTCTTCCTTCTAAAGAAGATGACAAACATGGTGTTTCTCTTTTGAAGACAGTTGAATCAGAATCAGAATAAGAAAACTTAAGCGATCCCGGAAGAAACTGTTGATGCTATGTCTGCACAGTCACAGAGACACAATGACAAAACAGTACAAATATAAGTAAAAACAAAATATAAGTAAAAACAAAAATAAAACCCCTCAGAAGTACTCTGAAAATGCTTTGTACTAAATACACTATGTTATATACACAAAATGCTGTGATCAGTAAGAGAGTTGGATATAAATACTATAGATATATAAAATTACTGCTGAAGTAGTTTACTAGTAACACAAATAGTGATTTGGAGTTGTTCTCTATACCAAGGATGTTATTGCATGTAATAGTGACATGAGTAGTGATTTTGCACATGATAATACTTGCTTAAGTAGTGACATAAGTGATGTGAGTTTTGACATAAGTAACACAAGTAGTGAAAGTGACCATTTTTGTCATACTTGAACGAAATTCTTCCTCTGTATTTAATCCAGTCACCAAGTGAAGCAGCGGCCAGCCAGGAACACAGAGCCTGGGGAGCAGTGTGTGGGGACGGTACTTTGCTCAAGGGTACCTCAGAGGTGCCACTAGCAGTCTTGGGATTCAAACCCAAAATTTTCTGATTGCAGGGCAAACCCCCTAACCACTAGGCCACCAGCTGCCCAGTTGCCTTATGTAGTGATACAAGTAGTGATATTGCATATGATAAGATTGTTGCACATAATAAAGATATTGCACGTAATAATGATTTAGCACACAATAAGACATCTGAAAACACAGACAGTATATAGAGTCTGGACCATGCTCTTTTCAGTGGGGACCAGCTAAGGGCAGCCGTTTCTTTTCCCGATTGGCTTCTCGTGGAGTGGATGGTGGGACACAAATCTCCAGCATATGCTGCCCAGCACAATTTTTGTGAATATAGATAAGAGAAAATAAACAAGGCATTCAGCATGACTGTACACTCCTCCACATTATGAATTTTAGTTAAGACTAATATATATTCGAATCAACACAACAGCAGAAGCCACACAGCACAACCGGCAGTGTTATATTTGAGAAGCTTCTACTTCAAACATTACAGCACAGTGTTTTGGGTGGCAGCTTATCACTTTTACATAATTTCCTGTGCTGTCATTGAAAATCATTTACTCTGGAGCTGTAAAATGCTGAGCTGGTGGATCAAATGACAGGCAGTCCAGTCTCTATAGAACAGGATGGTAAACTGTGTCTTTATTTTTGGATCAAAGTCGTCCCAAGATGAATGGACGTGAATGGAGAGCTCCTCTCAAATGGTCCTCACCCACTCTCTTCTGGTAGTTCATTCTGGAAGGCAAATCCTGGGGGTCTGGATGAAAAACAGACATGAATGACATGAATCTTCCATGTTTAACTGTTGTTAACAGTGCTGGTTCATTGAACTCCACCTGTTCGAACGGATGCATATAATAGGCTACATGAGCAATGTTGATTGTTAGTGTGTACTCCTAATGTGTGTGTGTGTGTGTGTGTGAGAGAGAGAGAGAGAGAGAGAGAGAGACTTGTGAATAGGGTCCTGAGTTATTCCAATTTTGTCCAGTCATTAGAGGGCTCCATTGTGCCCTGCTGTATGGGCTGATGCTGCCATTTCTCTCTGAACAAATTCACAGAGGAAATTACTGAAGCAAGACCACACCACTCCCTCTGCCTCTTTCATTCCATCACCCATCACTGCTCTCCCTCTCGCTCTCTATCTCTCTCTGTCTCTCTCGCTCCCTTTCTTCACATCCATTCCCGCTGTCCAAGTACATATTGTACCCAAGAACAATGCAATCTCTCTCTTTCATTCGCTCACCTGTTTCTCTCTCTCTCACCTTTGCAATGCTTCTGTTCTTTCTCCTGCTCTTTCGTGCCCTCACTTTTCAATGCTCATACCAGTTTACAATGCTTCTGTTTTTCTTCCTTTCTTTCATTCATTCCTTCTCTCTTTCTCTCTCCCTTCCGACACACACCTTTCCAAAGCTTCTATTCTTTCTCATACTCTTCCTCTGTCTCATTTTTCAATGCTTCTACTCTCTGCACTGTGTTTACAGTGCTTCTGTCTGGTTTGTCTTTCTTTCTTTCTTTCTGTCTCTCTGTCTCTCTCCTCACATTCTTCTCCATTCTATCTGTGCTAGCTGGAACAGATGTTTAAGGTCTATACGTCCCCCTCCTCTTTTTCTGAGGGTGAGCAGAAGCTGTTTATGTGAAAATGATGCATCTCTCTATGACTCACTCGCTCGCCATTCTGCTCCGCTGGCTTTATGTTCTTTCTTGCTGATTTGGACAGTCACACACATGGACACTCACACTCTGACATATATACACACATATATACACACGTATATCATACAGGCTCATTTAAATTCTCCCTCAGAGCCACGTGAGTCTCAGGAACCAGAGAGAGAGAGAGAGAGAGAGAGAGGGAGCAAGGGAGGGAGGGAGATGTTTTGCCTTTAAAACTCCCAATCTCTGTAACCTATGCTTTGGCTATACAAATGTAGTTCTATTTATCATGTCAGTAAAGCACCTTGAATTTAATTGAATTAAGAGAGAGAGGGGGGGGGGGGAGGAGAGAGAGAGAGAGACACAGAGAGAGAGTAGTGATGGATGTATAGGTGCATAAGGACAGAGACATTACAAGTGACATTTATTCTCAGACCCAGTGTCTGTCTGGGGACTGACGAACAGAGAGAGAGAGAGAGAGTGTGAAAGGGCTAAATACATCCTGGTTGTCTGCTTACTACTACTGCTTCTATTATTATCATTATTATTATTATTATTATTGTTGTTGTTGTTGTTGTTGTTGTTATTGTTGTAGTTGTAGTTGTTGTTGTTGTTGTTGTTATTGTTATTATTATTTATTCTTTTATCTTCGAAACATTTTATTATTGTTGTTTTACTGTAATTGCTATTGGTATTATTATTATCATCAAGAATTCTAAAATTAGTATTATTTGTATATATTATGTCTAGTATTAAACATTACCATGCATTACATTGTTCTTGAAACAGTCCTGCCAGTAAAGCTAATCTGAATTTAAATTTGAGATAGACAGATAGATAGATAGATAGATAGATAGATAGATAGAGAGAGAGAGAGAGAGAGAGAGAGAGAGAGAGAGAGATTAACAGAGTGCAGGTCTTTCAGAAGTTCTCTACTGGAGTGAGCTATCCATCATAGCAACAGAGATTTAATTTGTCATCCATGGAGATCTGCCTTTCAGCTGCAGCTCCTCATGTGATTGCAGAAATGATGCAAGGTCCTAAATACAGCCATCTGCAAAAATCTGGAAAACCCTGGACAAATCACATGTTTTATTGATTTTCTAAGTGGAAATAAGTGTACATCCTCTACAGAGAACGCACTTCTGCAGATACAGTTACTGTTTATTTGCTGAATCTAGCATATTGGGGGGGAAATATAACATAATATGTGGCCTTTGCAAAAGTTATGAGACATTTTATATTTATATATTTCTGTTTTTCCCTGAAATGTTAAACTCAGCAACTGAATAGAAATTGTACTCCAAAGCTTGAAAAAGAAAAAGTACATTTGTGTTTCCTGTAGGGAATGTGTTATTATTATTACTAAAAAAAAACAACCCAACAAAACATGTAATTTCACCAGGGGTGTTCAAACTTTCGCATATAGCTACACGCCCCATGTGTATTATACAGTTTATGTAATCTATATGTAATATGAATTTTGTAAACCTAATCCTAAACTCAACTTTGACTATACACTTACTTAACAAGAATTGACACGTGTACAGTATCGTGCAAAAGTAAGAGACGAACCTGTCACTGTTTCATGTACAGTCAAAATGATTACTCTCAAAGTTATTCATTTTTTAGCGTCATAAAAACCCATTCATTCATTTTCTGTAAATACTTAATCCTTACCAGAGTCACCGGGTACCTGGAGCCTATCCCGGGGTCTACAGGCACGAGGACTCACCCTGGGTGGGGCGCCAGCCCACCGCCAGGCACACACAGTCAATTTAGATTCCCCAATTTACCTGAAACGCATGTCTTTGGATTGTGGGAGAAACTGGAGACCCCGGAGGAAACCCACACCACCACAAGGAGAACATGCAAACTCCACACACACACAAGGCCAGGACCCGGACTCGAACCCCCAACCCTGGAGGTGTGAGGCAACAGTGCTACCCACCTCGCAACTGTGGGGCCTCATGAAAAACCAGAAATACATATTTAACAGAAAATGACACAAAAGCCTCTGAGTTTGACATCAAATCTATCAGTATGCAATCTGTCCACTCTTTACTTTTGAGCACCCTGCTGACCTTTAAGATCTTCTGACCCTCACCTCAGTAACCAAAAGGCAACCTTTTTTCTTAAAAAAAGGTGCATGTCATGAAAAGAGTGTTTCCTTTTGGGAATCTGCACTATGCCCTTACTTCCACTCATATATCTCATGTTTTCCTATCATTATGAGGACATTTGGTCTTCACAAAGGGCTAAATACCAGAACACACACACGCACACACACACCCACACACACACACACGCACATACACATACACACACACCCACACTGGTCTAATTCCAACCTTCCTATCCTCTGGGGAACAGAGAGTCTGTGTTTGCTTGATTAAAGGCTAAATAGGATTTTCTGTGACAGTTACATCTGAAGGCCTTGGCAAGATCGACACAGGCAGAAATGTCAAAGAGGCTGACTCAAGCTGAGCTCTCTATATATCCAGCTCCGTGTTTTGTGCTTTGGCATCAGACTGACAAAACACGCCACTTCCTAAATTTGTGGAATTAATCACCTCTTTCTGTGTCGTGTCAGACGCTCTTCAAGTGTCGAGCACATTTTCTGCGCTGAAACACATATGAAGGATGTGACTGAAGAAAGGGACGAGTGTGTGGGCAAAGATAAGAGTTTCCTCAAAAACCAATGGCCGGTGTCAGTCGCAGGGATGTGTGATTGAAAGGAAGGGGAATGATCTGTTGCTTCACCCGGCACAGCGTGACAAACAAATATGACTACATGGGAGTGGGAGGAAATCAAGGTAAAGCCTTTTTTATTGAAGGACCACTCATATCCTCAGAACCTGCTGAGCCAGGACAGCAGCAATAATCATAAAAAAGGCAAAAAGCCATAACCTTGTATGTTTAGCATCTACAGCACAATGTTTTTGATTCTTTCCTGTTTAGCCTTTTCGAATGTCTGGTCATTAATAGAAAAATGGACAAATTACAAAAGCGGTGGCCTTTCTTTTGTGGGTCATTTTGGGTCAGCTATCAATCAACTTTTATTTTCACTCAGAGATGCATTGATGGTGACCCTCATTTACAGTGTAGTCAACCATTTACAGTGCATAAAGTGATTGAGAATATTAAAATGACTGAAAACAACAGACCAAATAAACACAGCTAGAAATAAAACAAAATAAAAAAATGAAAACAGAAATAAACAAATAAAACAGTAAAAGTATGATATTAAGTAATGAGATAATAAAGACTAAAATCTGACAGCCAAATACAATGGTTGAATAAAATAATGAAAACAAAACAATGAAATTAGAATTTAAGATTATTAAATAAGATAAACTATAACCTGATAGTCAAATACAGTGGTTGAATGAAATAATGAACATAAAATAATGAATGAATTTTTAAAAACTATGCAAAACATTTGCAGGCTATGTAGAGGTGGTTAGAAATCAAGAGTTTAAAATGGTCGAGAGACTCTATCGGGCTGAGCTTTAGAGTGTCCTGCAGTAAATTCCTGCTCTGTAGCTAAAAGCAGACTTTCCCATTCGTACCTTACAAGTGATTCCGTTATTGGAGCGTGTCTGATAATTCCCATTATTTTATGAGATCAGGGGTAAAATATAGGGTGGCATAAGAATAAGTGTGCAGGAAAGATTTTTTGTGTGATTCCATTGAAGAAGAAATAACCTTTCAAGGTTTTTCATAGTTGTAAGAAACTTCATATAAGAATCGTAGGCAGCGGTGGTGCTATGATTGGGCCGAGTGGACCTTGGCCCTCCCACTCTCTCAAAATGACTGGAAAAGTTTACTTTCAGTAATAAAATCTCATGATTAAATAAACTGATACACGCTTCTGAAAATTCTACAGTCAGCACTGACACATCAAAAATCCTATGTATCCTATAACATTGCTCTAATGTCCACAGTGGAAGTTCAGTTTTCCCAACTTTTGCTGTGCTGAATGTTGCCAGTTCTGCTATGAGGTGTGGAATGACAACTTGGGATGACAGCATGATGTATTTGCTAAGTGTTGCTCCCTCCTGAGATACCAACACTTCCTCAGACACCCAGCTACAGTTTTCAGAGCTGAATCTTGGTGCTTCTAACAAGTTTATTAAAAATGTTTTGTATTTGAGTTTATGGAGTGTTGCCTTAGCATGGTTATTTTAGATAAATGATAAATGTGGGTAGGATCATCACACTGATTTATGGATCGGAAGCTTATAAACAAGAAAGTAGCCGAGCTCACCATATACCACAGAATTAGATAAATACAGTAAAAACAGTTATTGGAATCTAAGCGTGACACAATCATCAATCAGCTCCTAAACACTGAAGACGTAAATGCTAGAGATCAAAAGATATTGAAGTCTTTAAAGCTGGAGATAAGTTTTTCCAATTATAAGTTCAGGTTTATGAACTCTGCTTGACTAGTAAGCTGGTGTGTCTTATGCTAAGAGGATTTGCAACTTATTCCCCAGCCTGCAAGAGTAAAATATGAATACAGCCAACACAATAACTTGGTGTGCCCTCCCAAAACAGCAGTCCTGATACAATTTGAACTTATCTAAAGGTACTTTAAGCCTTTAAAAGTTCTGCTGGCCACAGGAAGCTTTGGGGCAGTGGTTAGGGAGTTGCCCCTGCAATCAGAAGGCTGTGGGTTTGAATCCCAGTACTGCTAGTGGCACCACTAAGGTACCCCTGGTACCCTAAGGTACTGTCCCCACACACTTCTTCCTGGGCACCACCAGTTGGTGACTGGCCACTGCTTCACTTGGTGAATGGGTTAAATGCAGAGAAAGAATTTTACATTGTTCGCACTGTGTGCTGTGGTGTTCACGTGTGACTATAAGGGGCCACTTTACTTTAAAATGTTCTTTTCACAAGTCCATTTTTAAACATGGTTCTTTTGGAAAACCAAAAATGGTTCTTTTGAAGCTGGGGTGCCCAATTCTGGTCCCAGAGGGCTGGTGTCCAGCAGTTTCCCTCTCCTCATACACATTCACTAAACCTGTTTACTGACAGGTGAGTTGAACCAGGTGGGAAATCACCAAACTGGCCCTCCAGAACCAGAACTGGGCATCCCTGTTTAATAGCATCACTCAAAGAACTCTTAGTTGCAGTGTCAGAGAACACCTGCCTCTGCTTGATTTGCAAACTGCTAAGTGTGCCGCTGAAGATTCCCATCATGTAGAATTCGAATAAAAAAGTATGTTGTTGCTGCCCAAACAAACAAACAAACAAGAATCTCAAAATTGGCACCTACACAGGAGAAGACAAAATATTCTTTACTTCTGATATGAGTTACGGTGGAATGTTTTCAATTCAAGTAGTTTTGGAGCATTTCTTAAGGAGAAGTTAATTTTTTATGAAAGTTTCACATGATGACACAAGGCCAAGGGCAGCGGCTGTGTTCCAGTGATGTAGAAGACTGTAGAGACATGCTTTTTCTTTTAACCTTGTTACAGTATGCTGTAATTGGGATTAGACAGTTGAATTCAGTGTCAGTTTAATTTGACCTGATCTGAAAATAATGTGTGATACATTTTACTAATCAAGAAACTGTTTAAATGAGTAATTGCTAAAATGTATGATTGGTTTTCAGTGGCTTAAAGGATCTGCTTTTATGGTTCTTTTTTGGGTCAGCTCTTGGGTCAGCTTTCTGCATTCCTACATCAGATTTTCAGGTGAGTGATGGCACCTCTACACAGCCAGAGAACTCACATCTGCTCCTGCTTGATCACTAAACCCTCAGATGTGCCAGTAAAGGACCAGACAATGTAGCCTAGCTTTGAGTGGCTTCTAGAGGATAGAGGTGGACTAAGTAATAGCAGACATGCTCCCTTTGTCTCTTTCAGCTGAAAATAGAAAAGTAACCAGAAATATCTAGCCAGCGACGTCCTGTAGCTAGAAACTGACCACTGAGGAAGAACTGCAGCATCAGGTCAGAATCAGAATCAATCAGAATCAGAAAACTTTATTGACCCCGGAGGAAATTGCTTATTTTTACGACTGCACAGTCACACGGTGACACAGAGACAAGAACAACATAAAACATAAAGACTAAAATAAAAGTCAAATAAAAACTCTTAAAAATACTCTCAATGAAATACACTTTGCTATGTACACAGAATGCTGGGGTATTAATACTATAGATAAATAACTGACCGCTAAATAATTTACTGGTAACACAAATAGTGGTTTGGATTGTTCTCTATACCGAGTTATTGCAAGTAAAAGAGATCAGTAGTAGATAAGTACTATCGACACAAGCACTGATACTACAAATTGTACGCCTATTGCACAAAATAATAAGATATTGCACATAATGAAATGATATAGCACCCTATAAGAAATCCCACATGTGAGTAGCAGCAGGTTTTTGCACAGATTATTGTGTGGATGTGTGACAGAGGGAGGAGTTATAGAGTCTGATGGCAGCAGGGAGGAAGGTCAACTATCATCAAAACATCTGCAGGTTAGATGTGTTGAACACAGTGGAGAGTGAATGGACAGTGTTTAAAAACTCCAGATGCACTGCTGTGTTTGTGAGCTGCCTCGAATATACCTACAATAGACAAAATATGAGGCTTTGACTTACGACGTGTCACGAAAATATGGTGTAAACAGAGCTTTCCGGCAGCAAATATGGCACACACTGGATCACATGACATTTATTATTGGAGTGGAAACCAAACCCCATGTGGCAGATACTGGAACAGACAGAGGTGGATTTTGCAATACTAGACATGCCCGCCTTGTCTATTTCAGACCTAATCATATCTGATAAGTGATCACATACGGAATATTCGCAAAATGTACACAGAAAGTTTCAAGATTCAAGATTTAAGATTCTTTATTTGCCACATGTACAGTTACACAAGTACAACATGCAGTGAAATGTAACCCTGAAACCTTTGTGAGTGTGCAATATAGTGTAAAGCCCTTGTTTTTTCAGGAAATCTCCTGCATTATTAGGTGGTTGGAGAGAAAATTAAAGGCTAGGACTATGTAATAAAAAAATATGTTGAAAAAATATATTCAAATAAACATTACAAGTGTAAACAAGTGTAAACAAACATTTACAAGTACATTTCTGGAGAGCTTTATTTTGACTTATACTATATTTTATATTGTTCTTGTCTCTATGTCTCTGTGTGACTGTGCAGTCGTAGCATAAGCAGTTTCCTCCGGGATCAATAAAGGTTTCTGATTCTGATTCTGAAGCAAGAACTGAAGTCTGCAAATGAAACAGAATAGAACGTGTACGGTAAAGTGCAATGTGCTAGTTTCTGTTGATGTATTTAGACATAAATAATAGACGGCAGGTTGGATACGGGGATGTAGAGAGTAGAGTTAGTGTTATAATGAACAGTTTAAAGTTGTGGTGTCGTGTCCTGGTTAAGGAGTCCCATGGCCTGAGTATAGATGCTCCTCCTGAGCCTCTCAGTTCTGGCCATAATATTCTTGAAGATGCTTCAGAAAATGTTCTGTTTCCCCAAAGAGACTTACTGTACTTTACACCTCATCATGCTATGCTGTTCTGTACTGTCAGTATTTCACAATACACAAGCCATCGTTAGATACTGGCTCTTGCCTTAAAGCACTTTTTAGGTATTGCCAGTCTGAGTGATAATCACAGTGGGGTGGTGGAGGTGATGGGGTTACATATTCAGGAAACAAACTCCTACAGAGGTGATTCGATTCAAGAATAAAACTAGCTCAGCCATGCTAAGCTAAGCTAACACTGCTGGCGTGACCTGCATTAAAGCCGAGTCCTTCTATTCAGCCCACTGTTACATTAACTGTGGGAGGCAGCCTAGCAAAGTAATTATGCAACAGTACAGAATGATGAGTCATGTGCTCTCACTGAACGAGAATTAAGATCAGCCATGCGGGTCAATAGCAGAGTCTTGATTCCATTTTTTAAAGCCTGCCATATGTTCATTAAGCTCTGCAATCAAATCAGCTTTTAACTGTTGGACTTAACCACCTGTACCTGTTATGACGCAGATGTTATGAAACCGATTGCACAAAGTCAGAAGTTGCCTCCTGAAGCAGTCTGCCACTTCTATTGTTTAACCACCAGAGAGGTCTATACAGCATACAGCCTAAAACCCCTCGGATATAGCGTAAAGCCCTTGTTTTTTCAGGAGATCTGCAGCATTATTAGGTGGTTGGTGATTCTCTTTGATCAGCGAAATGACAGAACAGTCTTACCTCTCAAATAAAGAGCACAGAGCCCTTGAATTTTTCACCACACACCAAAAGAGAATGAACTATTTTTTACCAGACCTTCGGGACCAGAAATATCTGTTCTGCTCTGATGTTTTTTACTGCATATGTCTACAGATAGTTCATTAATAGAATGCAGGAATGTGGATGATACTGTTTCAACTTTCTAATCACCTGAGGGAAACCCTTAGGGCCTTCTAGGCCTTTAGAGAGGGTCTAATAAATGCCTATCCTTTTTAGTTCATTTTTATTTTATAGAATTATGATTTTACTCTGCAAGAACTGTAGTAGCACTCTTATTTCACTGTTAAGTTTTGGCTCTCAAGAGTCTTGAGTGTTGGCCCAGTTATCGGGAGTTCAAAAGTTCGACCACTAGTGGTGCCACAGTCATGTGCGACTGAGAGAGCAGAACAGGTTTTGCTCCCTCTGAGTGGGTAGAATGGCCTTTTTCTCCTCCTGTCATTTAGCACAGTGCTAGCCAGCATAGGACCTGGTGATTAGCATTCTCCTCCAAGTGTGTTGAGCTGTCTAATGACGCTGTGTTCACAGGAGTCTGAAAAGAGTGGCTGATTTAAAATGACTATGAGAAGCATGTTATAGCCATGCATGTTGTCCCATCAGTGTTGGTGGTCTTGTTTGATAAGCTAGGGTGTAGAATTGGTAAAGTTTTGATTGGAGACATCAGGGTTAAATTCTAAAAAAAGCCCCCAAATTTTTTTTCTCCACAATATCTGAGTAGATATACTCAGTTAAAAGTTTTGGCACACTCCGAGATTTTCTACCTTTGCATGTAAAATCTCAATATTTACTAAACCTACACTCAGTATTCTTTGTTGACGAATAAATTTACAGTATGTTCACAATTGCAGCACGTCTATGAGCCAGAAAATGTCAATTTTTTGTATTAATCACTACTGACCTACAAATAGTCACCTAATATATTCATAATAAAAATGTGGATCACTAGAAAAGGGTTAGATATTCAACAAGCTATTAAGTGACAGTCAATGGGATGAAACAGTTAACGAGTAAATAAATCTGCAGTTTATGACATATGGATAAGTGGTAAAAAACTGTGGTGTGCAAAAACTTTTGACTGGTAGTGTAGCTGAACAAGCTCTCTCCTTCATCAAACTGTTTAATTGAAGTCCCAACGTGTCAGACGAACGATCAGTATGATTAGGGAGTGACAGTGGAATCAACTAGTTCAATTATGGGAGAAAAATCATCTTCATTACCTTCAGGAAGTCCTAGATACATCACTGCCGAGACGGCTGGTCATGATATTGGATGGGAGGGCCAAAAATGACATCAGTAGCTCATGCACAGATGCACCACATTTGAAAGGCTCTTCACTTTACTAAAAGACTCTGTATAATAAGTAAAAAAAATCTTACTTGAATGTCTAAGGGATTTTTGGGGCTGAGTCAGTCTTTTTAAAAGTAGAGGGACTATGGCAGGGGCTGGTGATTAATTAGCAACAATTGAACCTTATTTTAATACCTTATGTTCTTTGAAATTAGGTGGGGCTTATCCCTACTAGTCCATTTCTACCAGTTGCCCCACATCACTGACTGAATACAAGTAGTGGTCTCACCAGTGGGTTCTATCCAAGGGTAAACAGGAGCCCTATGCCTGGACACTTTACTGAAGGAATCACTCTGGAAGTACAACATACATGGTAAGATATATGTTAATATGTCTCTTTAAATATTCAGATACAACATGGAATGTCTTTTACTAGCTTTTGTGACTGATTTCCTGCTGTTAGGAGCTGAATATAAGTGTGTAAGTGTCACATTTATCATATGTGAACACACACCACACAGTGTGTACAGCACGAAACAGTTCTCTGCATTTAACCCATTCACCAAGTGAAGCAGCAGCACCCTGGGAGCAGTGCGTGGGGATGGTACCTTGCTCAGGGGTACCTCAGTGGTGGCACTAGCAGTCCCGGAATTCAAAACCCACCCATCAGAAGCGCTATTGCAGTTCTAGTGAACTCAGCACTTTTGTACATTTGTTTTTCTTGAGTCATTATCTCATAAAAATAACAATACCTTGCTTGGCTATAGGTTTAGACTCCTCTACCCACCTCCACCCTGAATGAGAAGGTCAGATTAAAGGACAGCTATAGGTTTAGACCCCTCTACCCACCTCCACCCTGAAGGAGAAGGTCAGATTA
>JBBPCZ010000115.1:22646729-22651899 GCA_037974445.1 Brycinus macrolepidotus | reverse complement strand
ATTGTCTATAGGTCTGTATGTTAATGTTAATTCACATATACAACCAAACAATCAGGTATCATTTCTTATGCTAGCTGAACTCAACAGACTGAATTGTTCACTTATTTTTATTTCAAATTTTTAAAAATGCAAATATTTTCTTTTGTGATATTCAGAGACTATTCATTTAATGGTGTGGATATTTTAACAGCAAAACTAATTCAGATGTCCATCCCTGTCACACAGAGAATATGTCTGATGCCCTGTTGAACCTCGCTGACCCTGAGAGGACTGGGGTCACGATGGTAAGTCGAGGGAGTGACAGGGACAAAGGGCTTATCGAGCGCTGCGCACACACGCGTGTCATAAAGCGCCCGTTTCAAAGCTAATCGGTTGGATCAATAGGTGTTCTGATGACATGAAAACTGTTATTGCAGCTCCAGCCCGCACATCTAATCTGGTACTGCCTGCAGGCCATGCTGGTCAACAGCTGCCACATGTATGTGTGTCCATGTGTGTGACTCCAAGAGAGAATTATTATGAAAATATTTCTCTGAGAAAAGTGCAAGTTTCAGTTAAAGCATAGAGTAATAAACTCTCACTCTCTCTCTTTCTCTCTCTCTCAGAAGGCTGATAAATAGTAGCTGTCCATTATACACAACCCAAACCTCTGTAAATTTACAGCAAAGCAGACAGCCAGTCTGCAGGGAAAATAACACAAACATGCAAGCACACACACACACACACACACACACACACACACACACACACAGGGCTGTCAGTCTGACAGTATGCAGCGTGTTCTGGTGTATGTCTGTCAGGGCTTGTCTGGAGATTGTGTTTACAAAGATTACGCAGGCCTGCAGTGACAAGCAGTCAGCAACAAACGCAGCCTTGAGCGCTTTTCCAGCTCAATGCAGCAAAAGTCTGTGAAATTTTGATGTTGCTAAACGCACAGCTCTGGGGAAACCCACCGAATCCCAAAGGAATCTTCATGTTATTGTCGTAATTAAATATATCAACATTTATAATTGTAATAACAATGTAGTCATCCATTGCTCCTTTATGATTTATGTATATTATTGTATATTATACATACTGTTTTGCTGTATACAGTGTTTGTATTATGTTACTGGACCAAAGACCATTTCATTATCCCATTCTATTCACTCCAACTCTATTCAATTCCATTCATTCTGAACGAACTCTACTTCAACTGAACTCTCTTCCGATCGCTTCAAATGCACTCTGCTTCATTCCATTCATTTCAACTGATCTACTTTCAGTTCCATTTACTTTCAGTTCCATTTAATGCCATTCCATTTCAATCCTTTCCATTCTACAAATCCACAGTCTGTGATTTCTAAGTGCAAAGTCACTTGCACCCAAAAGAAAAAAGAGTTGAGTTTCACTGGTCTTGATTGGTTGCCAGGTAAGCAGCGAAGAGCCACAGTCTGTGTTATGGAATGATGCTGGAACAGATGGATGCAAGGAAGGAGGGTTGGCGGTGAAGGAAAATTTCTCTCACTCCAACCTACCCAGCATGGCATTCTTCAGTGCTGGATTCAAGTGTGTGCCACGTGGATTAGCAAACACTAGCAAACATCAACCACGTCTGTACACGACAGTCAGAAACTCAACACGACATCGGTCAAAATCACACCAGACAAAACAACATTACATTACATTCTAACAGGCCCTATAGAACAGAGCAAACTGCTGTTTCCATTTAGTCACCATAAAGCCCACACTTCCTTCATTTAAAGCAGGCTGTTCAGACAGAAGACAGATGCAATATAACAAGAAAGACAGCAATTTCACACCATGGAGGCAACTTAAATGTCAGCGTTTCTCTCTTCCTGACAGTGTGTATAGAGAAAAATGTAAAAAACACAGTAGGTTGCTGGGTTTAGTATTAGAAGTGAATATGTATGATAAAAAGCCACAGGCACATTAACAAGGAAACACACACACACACACACACACACACAAAAACATACACACACCTCACCTCCTCTGTAGGACAGCTTTGCTCTCTGCCTTATTCCAAAAAAACCAAGCAAGCCCTTTGGGTTCAGGTCGTTTTACAGCTCCTTTTTTCTCGTGCCCTCGTTCCTCTCCTTCATATGTGGGGCATGTGTGCATAAGCCCCCCGCATATGTGAGCCGAGTTCCTCTTGCGGCCGGAGAAACACAGATGGAGCCCAGATGGGTGAGGAGATTCAGCACGACTTCTTTATTCCGCTCTCTTTTTCTTTCCCTCAGCTTCTGGCTCTCTCCATCCCTTCACTTTCTTTCGTCCTTCTGTCACCTTCCTATCTCACCCTTTCCCTCCCCTCTGAACAATCTCGATTGCTCTCTCACACACAAGAAAACACAATTACACTCACACACACACACACACACACTCTTCCCCTCTTGTTCACAGTGCTCACTGAGAGCGTATCCTGCTGGGACACTGACACGCCCACTTAGTGGCTCCCGGCCAATCAGCTGATAATCTATTTAATGTATTTAGTGAGGCGGGCTGGGTGATTAACATAACTAATTGTTCTGGCACTAAAAGGTCAAACAAAGTATGTGCCAGTTGCAGAAAAGGCGGAGGGAGATAAGGGGAACGTAAAAAAGCCACTACAAATAATGAGAGCTGGTTCATTAGAGACAGTGCTGATTTTTACTGTTGGATGCGTTAAGCCCTTGAACTGCAAGTAACCCATATGTAGGCCTACACTACACTAGGCATAACAGGTATTGCTTTCAGAATTTGCACTTATGCGATCTTAAATATGTTATGCTTATTTTATTATCTATTATTTTATTATCTATTTTCTTCTTTGTATTATCAATTTTATGCTCTTGTTACTTTGTAAGGTTAGTCTGTAAGGTAATAATAATAACACAATCATATATCAAGGTGTGGGTGATCCTGGTGTAATTACAGTGAAAATAAGTACACATCATCTACAGGGAATATATTTTAACGCACAAATACTCTTTACTTGCTGAATTTAGCTTATGCAAAAGTCATTGCATAGGTTATATTTTAAGCTTTTTTTTAAAAATGTGATGTGTTTTCTGTAGAGGACATGGGGGATTCACATTTTGCATCATATGACTGTTAATCATTGCAGCATGATCAAATACTAACTTTACAGGGGAAAAAAAAAACATTCTTAACGTTCAATGTAAGTAATGCAGCAAGATTTTATTCCATGTAATTCTGGATCGTTTCAATTGGCCCATTCGTCATGAATCTCATAATACAGAATTTTGTAGATTTTGGTGGTTTGGAAGCCAAGAAAAACACACACACAAACACACAGAGGGTGTGTCAAAGAGAAGCAGACCCTGAGGTGCTGGATGTCTCCTGCTGATGAGGTGTGAACTAACCGCTAAATACTGTGAAAGCACTCGGCATCTGTGGATCTCCTTAATGACTTTCTGACGGAAACACACCTTCAGTGACATGTTCTACTGTACCTGGGTGTGTGTGTGTGTGTGTGTGTGGGTGACTGCCATTTTAGAGCTCCTGCCCTGTTTCACCAGGTGCAAGGTACTGTTTCAACAGGTGCAGACACACACACACACACACAGTTGAGAATCATGCAAGCTGTAGTTATGGGAGACTGATCATCTGCCTGAGTTCACACGCTCCCTCACTGTCCCCATCTACTTTTAGCAAAATAAACAATAATGCACAAAAGAGGGGGGAAGCAGAGAGAGAAAATGAAGAGAGAGAGAGACTGGGAGGGAGAGAAAGAGAGAGAGAGAGAGAGAGAGAGAGAGAGGGAGAGAGGAAGCGAGAGAAGGAGAGAGAGTGAGAGAGTGATGGAGAAATTGAGACAGATAGAGAGTAAGAGAGAGACACATAGAGATAGAGATAGAAATAGAGAGAGAGAGGAGAGAAAATGTACCACAATCCTCTGTTAATTACAGTATATTCCTATGATGACCATGTTAGGATATATGTGTGTCTGTGTACACAGAGCTCAGAAGCACACACACACACACACACACACACACACACACACACATACACAATTTCCATAGAAACAGCTGTGCAGCCAGTCTTCACACAGCTGCACATGGGAAGTGTTTCTCTTCCCAGGCTGAGACGAGTTATGATGAAACTGACCCACACACACCCGGGACAACACACACTCCCATGTGTGTTAGACTTTGTGGTCCTTCAGCTTACATGGTCACACTTCCATGTACTCCCACAACCCCCCGCAAAAAATCTGATTTGGCTGTTTATGTTCTATCAAATCTAAATATTCACATCATTTTGATAGCTTTTAAATGCAGAATTACTTTTTTTATATATATTCCAACTTTTCATCTCTCATATCATGTATCACGAACATCTCCTGTAGTATCTTGATATATTTTTGCCACAGCATCCACTCCGACACTCTTCCTCATTAAATTGGGGTCAATGCCCATAGCCATGTGTTAATCTGAGTTTACACCCACTAACTTCATTTACATGCCAATAAAGAGCCACAGGCCTCAAAGCCTTAGAAGCTGAAGACCCCTGTCAAAGGACTGAGAGAGTGAGTGAGTGTGTGAGTGTCAGTTAGTGTGTGCACTATTTGGGGGGGGGGGGGGGGTTAACACAGAATAGCTCGGTTTGCATACGGAAAGAAGGCTACACAATAACAATAGCACTTTCTCACTGATACCAAAAACGGATAATAAAGATTTGATTTTTAAAAATAAGCTAGGTTTTAAAAGAGCCTGGTTTCAACTGGAGTGCTACATTTGGCCTGACCATCTAAAGCCAGCACATATTAATGATTATATAGGAAGAAGGTCACAAACTTACTGGAAATTGTCTAAAATGTCCTCATCTTCTAGCAGCTCATTGTTCTCCCTGTTAACACTGGGCTATACAGCTGCTGTTACATGCCAATTACTGTCACATAACCCACTTTGTTTGATATTTTTTGGCACTAATACAAGCATTCTATAATATTGTTATGCTTATGTGTTACAGAAACACATTTCACTAATTTTCAAAATATCTGATCCCCAGTATCAGACCAGTGACATCTCTAGCTCACATCCAAGAACATGTGTGTGGCAAGTAAAAAAACAAAAAAGTTTTTGACAAGCGGTTCATTTCATAGCTGCTCAGGTTGCCACAGGTAGGACGCCTCAGAAAGGACTGGCAAAATACGCAGAGGAAT
>JBBPCZ010000115.1:22636729-22641729 GCA_037974445.1 Brycinus macrolepidotus | reverse complement strand
AACTGACAAAAACAGAAGGGTCAGGGTGGATTTGGTCCCACAGAAAACAACCTGAAAGTTCCCCTAAATGTGTCACTGCTTAAAAAGCCAAGAACAGTCTCTAGACAATCAACACTTGGCCCTATTACTGACCCTTAAAATATCAAATCAAATAAGTCCAGACAGCATATACACACTTTGGTACATCAATATAAATATATGCAGGGCTTTTACGATTACTCACTTACAACCAAATACACAGTTTAAAAAATTAACTGATTAAAATGTATTTCCTTGATATATCAGCTTGGTGACTGCTTTCCAAATGGAATCATGAACATGGTGTCTGAATGCAATTACAAAGCCATGATTCACAGTTTGAACATTCTCCACAAGGGGGAGCGATTATAACTCAGATCGCTTCTCTGAAGAAGAAGAAACACACCAGCAGAATATCACTATTTCACATATGTTTGTATTTACAAATTTCAAGCATTTGAAGCAAAATTCTCAAAAGCTGTTAATGTGTATATGATTACTTGATTAATCATCAAAATAATACACAGACTACTCTGTTAATAATACATTTGGTCATGGCCAAATGTATGCAACTGCGATTCCATATACTTCAGTCTGTAGGTCAAACAAAGCCATTGGTGGATTTTTGCACACTTCTGCAATGCAAAAGCATAAAAAATCCCACAATAGACTGTGATGAAATAAAGCTTCAACTGTGCATTTATCTTTCACACACTGCCTTCTATGTGGCCACATGGTTGGCCAGCTGTGATAATGTAATCAATATTCTGACTAAATGGCTACTGAAGAAGTCTTCATTCTAAAGTAAGGAATGAGAAATGACTTGCATCTTAAGCCCCCTCCTACCCAAAAGACTTATGCTGCATCCAGGAGATGCTGTCGCCTGGGAATCGAGGCTTGGTCAGCATATGTATGACTTTAAAAAAGACAGGAGGCAGCAATCAGCATAAAAGACAAGCTCATATCCGCGGCTCTAAACTACACACACAGGCCTGACTCCAGGAGGTCCGGCCCCTCTAATAGCCTCCGTCTCCAGCGGACCGCTGTTCTGGGCAATAGGCGCTGGCGGAGGAGCCGCCACATCTGGATCCCATCTTCCCCAGCCTGTCCGCACAGCGCTGCACAACAAGAAACATCTGGCGGAGCTGATGTCAATTACTGCATCACGTTTCCCTTCGTGGATAATCTGTTCTTAAACTCTCTCTCTCTGTCTCACTCTCTCTCTCTCTCTCTCTCTCTCTCTCTCTCTCTCACACACACACACACACACATACACACAATACCAGATGCGCAGATGCTAATCAAAGAATTACAACAGACATCCTCTTGTGTGCAGACAAACATCAGTTTTAAACAGGTTTACCTAATCGTACATTCTTTTGTTTTGCTCCTTCCTCAGCATGTTTAACACGCACTAGAGGCTAGAACAGTCATGGAACTCATCAGTTACTCATTTTCCTTTTCTATAAACAGAGAAGAAGGTCATCAAAGACATGTCAAACCTCCGGGAGCTCAAGCTTGACATTAAATCAACAATGTTATTTACTTTCATTATGAATGTTTGGACAAATACCCACCCAGAACTGGTCCAGCACAGAGCTTGGTACTTTAACCTTTAACCTAATATTACAGAAAACTTCTGGATCATTTAATATCATTTTTCCCTTAGTAGTAAGTGTTAGCATTGGTTAGACAATAGGAAGGCTTGTTCCAAAATCTAGACGTCTAAAGTAAATCCACGTTCTGTAAGAATTTTATTAACATCAGCACTTCTTGATTAATCCATTCCAGTCAGCACCCACTTCCAGCACCTCATTTCTGGTTTAAGACACACCCACAGTTGTTTTGTAATTACAAAGAAGGTATTGATTAAAGTATCCTCCAAGAATGTATTGCTAGCTTTTAATCACTAAATGTTTTACTTTATCTTGACCAATCACATATGTTCCTTGATGAATCACAGCAAGGTTGAGAAAAATAACATTTTTCTAGTCAATCATTAAATGTTTAACTTTTGTGTAGTCAATATAATGCAAAGCATATCAAGAATGTAGCAGCACAATATGATACTTCGTCCATATGGTGAGGCCCTGGCTGGAGAAAAGTGAAGCAAGGCTTCATTTTCAATGGAACGTTTCCAATCCAAATGCTTTCTTAGTCCAACTCTAGGGCTCAGAGTCTTCGCTAAGCTCTGAGAAACAGGCCCCTAGTGGCACAAACACCACCACATATGTGTGTACATACAAAGGCTTGCAGTGTGCTGGATTGCCTGATAGTTGTAGACTTGGGGCTGCTCTAAGGGCCTGGGGCTTCCTTAAATGCTCACAGCTGCTGGTGCTGGAGGGAGATCCATACCCTTTCTCTCTCTTTCTCTGTCTCTCCCTCTCTCTGACATGCTCAAACTCTCCCACGCGACCAAAGTGCCGGCCTGCCAGTGCTGGAGCCCCCCAGCAGCAAGAGCCAAAACCAATTAGAGCTCTAATTCAAACCTGAAGGGCCTCTTTGTCTGCCGTTTCCTTTCTTCAAGTCAGAGGAAAGGAATCTGACTCATACACACACACACACACACACACACTGCTAAAATGAAAGGGAAAACTCTCCTGCTGTCCAAGTGGCCACACATATCTCCAATGGAATCTAATTGAAACTAGAAAAAGAGGAGGATGACAGAACGAGAGAACAAACACTTACACACAACTTTACGTGCCACTTACACACAACGTGCCACTTTTTATAGATGGGATTCTGGGCATGAGAAGAACACACTCTAGTCCACACATACACATAGAGTGTTTGGTGCTATTGTGGATGAGGTTCTTTAAAACAGCCCTAAAGCTCAATAACCATTATCCCCTGAGAGCTGCAGGGCCTCTCACTGCCCTCTAGTGGCGCCAGTAGACATTACACCACTTCATTATCATCAGCATCAGTGTCCGCATCAGAATGGACCACATTTGTTATTTACCCTTAGGAAACACCCCTGGGGTTAAACAATGCCCTGGCTCAGCCCTGGGCACTGCAGGCAGGGATTTCTGGCACCGATACCCCTCAAGACGGACACACATAACACACAGCGAGGCCTCCTGCAGTTCTGTTCTTTAGCAGCGGCAAGGTCCAGATGGTGTGAAACTTTGCCGACTGGATTAGCTCCAAATCCTCCAGCATGAGGAGGGGATGGAGCAGAGGGAGCCCCCCCCCCCACTGACCACTTCTCACAGGCTACACTGGACACAGTTCAGGGGTCTACAGGCAACTGACAGGCTGGTATGGCCTCGGTGCACCAAATCTCTTACAGTGCTCATTTAAGCTCATTTACATCAAGCAAAGGTGATCTGAGCTCAACACTGGTGATTTTATACACAGAATGAATACAGAAAGTCCTGATATTAGTTAATATGGGACAGCATTTAAGATCATAAGTCACAAACCATTTCATTCAGTGTCCTACTAAACTTGACTTTTCTCATTTACTTTGCCCATTTGCTATAGTTTGTCAATTTGCTCTATTCTCTGTTACTCATGTAAAAACAAACCATATACATCTGCTGAATCTGGAACAGACAGGAGTTTCATCAGTGTCCCATATTACCTGATGACCCACCTAAACCTAAAAAAGGATTCCCACACCTGCCCATCATTAGTCTTTTTATTGGTTTTTTTGGGGGGGTTAAGATGGAGATCTGACTATCCAACATAAGGTAGATGAAAGTCACCAGCAAAAATCATTTCCCTATAAAGATTACTAGACATGTGCCAACATTTAATAATACGTATATCGTCATATTCAACAAATCTGATAACATTCAGTGTTATTGTGGCCACTTTATAATCACTTCTCTGCGTTTTGGACATCAGGCGGTTTCACCAGTGACATGATTCTCATTAAGACAGATTAAACAAATTAATAAAGGCTGTACCATCATACAAAGCCCCAATATGAATGGTTTTCCATAACACATTGTTGCAATTAAAATGACATTCAGAACACCACGTGTATAATTATAATTTATGCAGCTTTTTAAATATCATGATAACATCATAAACATAAAGTAGTTTTCGGGATACTAAATTCGTATCGTCCCATCCCTAAAACCTGAGCTCCTACCAAAAAAGCTGCCTGTGGAACCAGAATGTGTTTAACATGACGCTGAGCAGACGCGGCTGAGGGTGAAGGAGCCTGACCCGCACTGACAGTGTGAAGGTGGAACAGAAGATTGGTGACAGCATTGAAGCACAAGCGAGTAAAGTGTAGATAACTGAGCATCTCCAGAGGAACCTGCATATGAAGCAGAAAGCCAAACTAATAAAAGAGGCAGCTTACACTGAAAAGTGCCCGGAATCCCAACCATGCTCCGGGGTGGACTTGGGTCACCGGTGCTGCGTAAAAAGCGACGCTAGGGCCAGGTCGTGAAGAACCGAACTGAGCCGAACCAAGCCGAACTGAGCCGTGTCTCCCTCCAAGCTGTGCGTGGCGTCTCTGAAGGAGAGTGTTCGGTACTGAAGTGCAGCAGGAGCGGAGGGCTGGGCGTAGCAGACCCGTCAGACCGCCCTGAGGGCGTGTCTGCTCCGCCCAGCCCTTCGCTCCTGCTGCACTTCAGTACCGAACACTCTCCCTCCGCACCTGCTGCACTCCAGTACCGAACACTCTAAATCAGAGAGTGGGCGGGGCGAGAGGAGAGCAGCTGATGATGATGATGCTTACAGTACTGAGGACGATGTTTTGTATCTATGTATATATTCATCTATCTGTCTATGCTTAATTATCTATCTATCTGTCTATCTATCTATCTATCAATCTATCTATCTATCTATCTGTCTATCTATCAATCTATCTATCTATCTATCTGTCTATCTGTCTATCTATCTATCAATCTATCTATCTATCTATCTGTCTATCTATCAATCTATCTATCTATCTATCTGTCTGTCTGTCTATCTATCTATCTATCTATCTATCTATCTATCTATCTATCTATCTATCT
>JBBPCZ010000115.1:22607487-22618789 GCA_037974445.1 Brycinus macrolepidotus | reverse complement strand
AGCTAAGTTCTCTATTTAAACCAGGCTTATTTGGTGAGGTAAAATCGATCATGGTCATTTCCCAAGGAGATGAACTCGCTATGTTTTCATTCACATTTTATCATGAATAAATTGTGCCTTTCTGAAATTAATTCACCACCTAGCCTGTGTGGTTTGTTATTAGGCTAATGTTAATGCATAAGAAGGTCTAACGTTATGCTCTGAAAAAGCATTACTGTCAGTGAAACCTGTGGGGGCAACGTAAAAAAAACTAGCTAGTGAATAAGCCCTATTATTTGAATTTTTGTGGCACTGATTCTGCATTCTGTACAGTACCTCCCAGTACCCCCCGTAATTCGAACCATGGGCAGTACCCCCCCAATTATGAAGTGGTAATTTGCATTCTGACTGTAAGTACTGTCCATGCTTTTGTATTTATTCTAGTTTTGGTGTTTTACTCCGAAAAGAAATGCTCACCACCCACATGAAGAAGACAAGTCACATTTATCAGTTGGCCTCAGACTTTTGCACAGTTATGTATCTGCCAGTTTACCTAAGGTCACATTTATTAATTATTTCTTTAAATGTCAGATTTAATATTTTCATATTAATTAAATGTTTCTACATTCATTGCTATTTACATGCATCAATAGAACAAAATAATGTAAATCCTTAACCTGCATTGTATATAGAATACACACATAGCCACATAATTACTGGCAACCCTGTTGAAAATTTGGAAAAAAAAAAAAAAAAAAAAGACAATGACAAAATATGAGAGAAATCTAACCCATAATTGTATTTTTTGTGAAAAATGAACAAAAACTCAGGATCATAATTACTGGCATGGCTGCATTTAGTACTTTATGCAACCTCCATTCACCAGTATAACAGCATTGACTCTCCGATTCTAATACCTTATGAGAGGAATCTGAGACGACTCCTCGGTGCACAATATCCCAGATCCTACAGTGTTCTGGTTTTGAAAACTTGCATTTTTGATAAGACTAAAAATTACTTCAATTAAATTTTGGATTTTCACCCCTTATTTTTCAGTGTGAAATTGAACTAATTTTACCCCTCTTTGCCAAAGCTTGGCATTAATTGTGGGGCTGACTGCGTGTTCCCAATGACCTTACATTTCTTACACAGTCCAAAGACTATGAATTAATTATACATTTCATGCAAAATAAATGACAAAACAGAAGTTGGCGAAGATCATAACATGGTACTGCTTTTCTTCCTTGGTAATGTTGTACACAGAGCACTCAAACTGTAATGCTGTCTCTATTTAGCATCCATTATCATGCCCTGAGAGATCGTGTCTCTCTTCATCTGGAGTTTCTTTGGTCTCCATGGCCATTTTCACTTTCTGCCAGAACACTCTGGTGTCATCTCCCGCTTTAGGCCAGCTAAGATATGTTTGTTTTTTCACCAACTTTTTCATTTGATAATAAGGAGAAAGGTGACGAGTGGGAATGTCCTCCAGAAAAATGAGAATCAAGACGTCTTTCCGTTCATCAAAAAGCCGGAATCTAGCCACCTGAATCTCTTGGGAACACCAGTTGCTCCTTAAATAGTTGTGAGTAATCACGCAAATGGTCTTGCGGCTATTGTATATCCCATCAACGATGTTGTCAGTGATGGACTTGCCTGGCTGGAAGTCTCTGTGGTGCAGACATAGTCTCCAGCCCTGTTTGCCCTCCAGGTTTGGTAAAAGTTCCTCCATTACCCAGGGCTCATCCTGAACATTGTAGGAAATGAAAGCATCATACTGAAACCCAAACTGCTGCTGCTGGGTCTTTTGCTTAATTTTCCTGTCATGGAGGAGTGCTAAAAATAGGTAGTACGTGTAGACCAAATGCCACTTCAGGAAGTTGTAAATGAAAGAGACAGCGACTGTGAAGACAACTACCAAAGAACTGCAGAGGAAGCAAATGAAGTCATAATCCACAGTGCAAGACTCAGTGTTGAAGTCTACTAAACTCTTCTTTCTCATTGCAGAAGGATAGTGACAAATGTATTGATTCAGGTAGAGGACCTGCGTAAGGTTGTTCTTAAGTGACCAGTCAATGAACCAAGCACTGGTGCAGTCACAGGGGAAGGTGTTGTTCTGCAAGTCCAAGAATTGTAGTTTGGGAATGGACTGTATCAAAGTCTTGTTGACTGATGAAATCTGGTTTCCACTGGCTCGTAAGACTGAGAGTCTAGATAGATTTGCTTTGATCAGGAAGTCCAGAGACTGTAGCCGACTTCTAGAGAGGATAAGCGTCATTAGTTTCGGGATTGGATGAAAAACCTGAGGAGAGAGAGAATTGTTGTCCAGCATGTTTCTCGTGAGATCCAAATGGCAAAGGTTAGGGGTGTAGTTGAATGTGTTAGGGTGTAGGTATCTTATGTTCAGGTTCCCAGCGTAGAAGACCTTTAAGGACTTCAAACCCTGAAGAAGATTGCTAGGGAAGAAATGGAGGCCACGGTGGCGCTGGCTATTAATTGCCAATGTTCGCAGAGATTTCAAATGAACAAACGGTGGAAATTTCAAACGTCGAGTCTCAAATGATAAATAATTGCTGTACAGATTAAGTTCTTGTAGCTTGAACAATCCTGAAAATATGTTTGGATTCTTTATGGTATTTACTGTAAGTTTGTTAGATGCAAGGGAAAGCCAAGTCAAGTTTGTTAATCCTGCGAATGCATTCTCCTCAATCTCAGAAATTTGGTTGTCCACCACATCTAAGGTTTCAAGCGAGGATAAATTAGCAAATGTTCCTCGATGGATTGTGCTTATTTTGTTGTATCTGAGCTGCAAATATTTCAAGTTGGGTAATACCTCAGAAAAGGACTTGGTGAGAGTCAGCAGTCTGTTTGTTCCCAATTTCAGCTCATGTAGATTTCGGAGGTCTTTGAACAAGCACGCACTGACTGAGGCTATTCTGTTAGAGTACAAGTACAGCTTCTTTAGATTTACTAGCTGATCAAAGTCTGAGCAAGTTAGTTTTTCTATTTTGTTTGTGCTTAGGTCTAGCAGTTCAAGCACTGGAATTCCCTTAAAAGCACCATTCAGATAGGTCATTTGGTTGTGTTGCAAATGCAGAGATACTAGCTGTGTGAAATTGGTAAAAGTGTCCTGTGAAATGCGGTGTATGGCATTGCTCGAGAGGTCCAGCTGTTGCAGCAGATAGCATGGCATAATCATGTGTTTGGTGAGGTAAGTGATGTTGTTCTCGCCAAAGTGCACGGCCTTCAGTACATCTGAACATGCGTCATCAAAAAGATGTTCAGGTTTGATCGTCGTAATGTTATTCAATCTTAGCTTATAAAGACTTGCTTTAAAAGTTCCCAGTATGGCTGCTATTGTATCTCCTGAAATGCGCACTCCATCCAGTTTGAGGGTCGTCACTGACTTTAGCATTGTTACATTCTGAATGATCCAGTATAGATGTCCATTATGGCCACAGTATGAGAGGTCTAAGTATTCAAGGGCAGGGAAAATATTTTCTGTAATTTGGAACTTTGTCAAGGGATTCCATGATAGATCCAGCATTTTCAAGGATGTTGTTGACAGGTTACTGGATTTGAAGATGATAAAGTCGTTCATTCCCACATACAGCTCATGCAGAGTAGTCAATTTAAACGCCAAATGGAGTTTCTCCATGGACTGAAGCTTGTTGTCGGTGAGATTCAAAACTTGTAAATGCTCAAGCATTTTAAAAACATTCGGTTCAATGTGCTCAATCGCATTTCCATCAAGCCGCAGCACAGAGAGTTTATGTAGACCCCGCAGCCAACTTCCTGATACATTTCTCAGTCGGTTCTGGGAAAGATTTAGCTCCTCCAGCTCTCCTGAGTTTCTAAAGGCACCTTCATGTATGTGTGAGATGTGGTTGTTCGAAGCATTTAGATACATCAGACGTGTCAGGCTGCACAGGTCTCCCTCTTTGATTTCTGAGATGTAGTTGAAAGATATGACTAAGTTTACTACACTGGTAGGTAACTTCGAAGGAACAGTCAGGAAACCCATTTTGTAGCAAAATATAGTCAGATCGCCTGAGTAATTGAAGGGGGCTTCAACCAAACAGTTTCTCAGTGAGAATTCAGAGCTTGGTACAATAATTATAAAGAAATATAAGATGTAGCATAGCATTCTGAAGTCCACTGATCTCTGCTTACAAGTGGTCATTTTTCAAGCTGGACTTGCTTTTCTGAAGTAAATTTTCTTTTTTGTAGTGTCAGTGAATGTACATCAAAGTAAAATGAGGCTCAGTATTATCCATTCATAAATGTTCTTCCTCTCCAAGGTAGACAAGTTGATCTAAACAAGGATGAAAAAGATAAAATGCAATTAAACTAATGCTATTGCAACCATTAGCTGCGATGAAACATCAAAATGGATTTCAGATTTTAAGGCTCACCAGCATTTTTTCTTTTTTTCTATTGCTTTGTTTGGTGCACTGTCAGAAAAAAGGATATTGTCCTGGTAAATTGTATAGTTCCTCAAGGCAAAAACAACATGAATGTAGCCTCAAAGGTAAAACATGACCCTTAAGGTCCAAAAACCTTAAATGAGTAGACAACATTCACTTTCTCAGGATAAAGGGGCATGTTTTGTACCTTTTCAAACTTGGGGTTAAGGCTGGATGTTTGGAGTCAACTCAATTAAAAAATCATAGATCTGCAATGGAATATAGAATAGTTATGTTCCTTAAATAAAGGTACTGAGATGTACCCTTAAGGATACTGCCTCAGTGACAGCGTTTTTAACCTGAAAGATATATTTTTTCTGGCAATGTAGAGGATATTAAACTTTTTTCCATATCATTATTCTCAGTTTTAATATATCTAAACATCAAATCATGCAACAAAATCCCAGATTCAGATTTATCTCATATAAGCTGCTTCAGATGACTATGAAGATCCCTAAACTTTCCATTTAACTTATCGATATCCATATATGTCTCTGAGCTTGCATGAGCACAAATCTGAAGAAATGTTTCAAATTATTAAACCATATGACTAAAAGGTGAGCTTTTTTTACTTATTGTATCACATTGGACAACTGCTTGTAAACAAAATGAAACAAACAAATTTAAATCCGATTTGAATAAAAATATAAAAATTACCCCCAAAATGACCTCTAACCCTATTAACCCTAACCCGACAAACGAACAATCTTGAAAAACAATTAAATGTTCACATGTTCATCTAAACTTTAACTATGACACAATGTCATGACTTTAAACCTACATATTCTGAGGCATTTCCCCTTTTCATACTAAACTGAGCTGTTGGACACTGATGGGCTAATTGTATAACTGAATCTGAAATTCATGGCCTTAACAAAACATTATTTATTAGGCATAAATCAAACTAAATTTCATATCCTGATTTTTCAAGCAGATTAAACTCCTACCTTATGTGTTTCGGTTGACACACAGCGACTGATTGTGTAAAACAACAGTTCCTCTTGTATTAAATAGGAACCGAGATAAAGGAACTGAGACTGCAAACACTCTCACAACTGACACTACCCTGAAACTTGAGCAAAAACGCTTAAGACAGAGATCGACAGAGAAATGTCTAAACTGCCTTTTCCCTTCCACATCATACCATGGTTGAGATCAATAATGAGATAAAGTATTAATGATATCTGTATCATATTGTCAGGCTGTGTTGGGGCAATAAACTGAATTGTTTATGGCATGAGACATGTATACATTCCTATGTTTACTTAAAGGAAAAAAAAAACTTTAATTTAGTTCTACAAACACTTGAAATCAGTAGTCACCCAAATAGCTCGAATTATTTCCATGAAAATACATCACCTAAACTTCTCTCAACCCGCTCAAACCTCACCCAGATTTTCATTAACGTCATGCAGACTTGTACATATGATTTAGGTACTTTTACAAAAACAATATTTGGGCGATTATTGAGTTCTAGTGTTTGTTAGTAGCGCTTGCCTTGCAACTACAGTACTGAACTAAAGAAACTTTGGACTCTAAAAAAGTGAAAAAGAGTCTAAAAAGTTAAAGAGACCTGCCAAAATTGCAGCTTGCATTAAGCCCAGTGTGTTTTCCATGTTGGATACTTGTCCTGTTTGAAATGATGTTCTATAGCAGTGGTCTTGGAGATCTACCTTCATCTACCTTAATGAACTTCTTCAGAAGTCCCTGATTGGCTAGAGTGTGAATTAAGGGTGAAGGACAGCACGTTAGATTAAGGTTGGAGCTAAACATGGCAGGAGGGTAGATCTCTAGGAGGAGGGTTGGTAACCACTGTTCTATAAGCTGCATGAGAGGATGCCGATATGGCAGTGTATTATGCATAACACTAAGTATAATGTTTAATATTTTACAGGTGGTAAAGAGAATAAGATGCCCATTTTAATCTCGAAGATTTTCAAAGGACTCGCAGCAGACCAGACAGAAGCTCTTTATGTGGGTGATGCCATTTTGTCAGTCAACGGCTGTGACCTGCGAGAAGCCACACATGATGAGGCTGTACAAGCCTTGAAGAAGACCGGGAAGGAGGTCATTCTGGAGGGTAAGCCATTATGGGTCCTGCTGGTTGCTTATTCAGGGAATGCCCTGGCCTCTTTCATGCAAATCCGTATCTGCCACATCTGTGGCGTATGGTCAGTTTTCAGTGGTGAACCATAATGGTGAGGGCTTCGGTTCAGTGATGTTCAGTTCTAATTTCCATTCTGCCATATGGGATTTCCAACAGTATGTTAGCAGTAAGCCAACACTGTTGCACCTCCTAGGTCAAACACAGACGACACAGAAGCCTCTAACAGGCATTTACATATATTTGATGTTGTATGTAGTAATTTTACTCTTGCAAACAGCTCCTGACATAGAGCTGTTGCCGCTGCAGTATGGTATATATTTAATTACTAATATGGTATAATTATAAGTCACTTTGGAAAAGAGTGTCTGTCCAGTGTGCAAAATGTAAATCTTAAATTTGCTTATGTGCTTGATAATCTAATTACATATTTCTCCAAAAAGCCTAGCTATTTAAAATGTATTTTTCAAAACATTTGATCATATTTTCATAATTTCTATGTTTGTATTTCCTGGAAGCTCTGTAAAGTTTTATTTTGATAATATAAAAATGTTTAGTGTTGGTATTTCGTCAAGTATTTTGTTTGCTTAATGCTGATTTATTATAGGAAAAGTGCTATGAATTTATATAACAGGGCATTTATTTACATAAACAATGAAGTATTATATACATTTTCACCGAAATTTAAGACAAATCAATCATTTGTTATTTTGTCTGTGAATAATCAGTATATGTAAAAGTGGCATTTCCAGACATTTATTCAGTGAATTCAGCAACACATTGAAATGAGTTTGCAAGTCAGTATGGGGAAACGCGTCAGAATCATTTTTCATTATAACGGTGTGATACAGAATGCACTGGAGGATTGCTTTACCCAGCCTGCAACTTTTCATACAAAGCTGATATTGTCTGCTCAATTAAAATTCACAGTCAGCTAATTCTGTCAGAGTACATCAGGAAGAAGTTGGCGAATAAGAACACAGTTCGATGGATATGACACTTTCAGATACAAAGAAGAAAGGAAATAAAGCAGAAAGTCTCAGGAGTTTTCACATGAATATATACACGCCCACACACACAGGCACGTGCATAAACAGCAGGAGGCAGGGATAATAAGCATCAGCATGGGCTCGCAGTTGGTTTGCACCTGATGTCTTTGCATAGATGGATCCACCCGAGCCTCAGATTTAACAGGAATCTAGATCAAACTACAGGTCAGCGACCCACGCCTACAAGCAAAAATAGCTTCTGACCCCCTAAGTTAAGGGTTTTCCAAGGTTTTAATTGCCCATATCCTACATTTTTCTAGTATTTTATTTCTTTTCTGTGGTTTTATGTACCAAAAATGGCCTTAATTCTTTTTATGCCTTCTCTTTATCCCATAATTAAAACAGGCTGTGTTTTTACTGTGTAAAACTGATGTAAAAGAGCTCTGTTTTGATTGCTGCTCTGTATTGTGCCTCATTCAAAAGGCAGGCCAGACTAAACCACTCTTTATTACACTGATGTGAATGGTGAAACTGCTGAAAGCTGAATGAGCGGATAAATGTTAATGTGGCATCACAGAACCAATGAATACAAGATGAGCTCTTCTTGCAGCTTTGTTTCCATATATGGACTGATCAGTGAACAATACGTTTTCAAAACTTGTAACAGGGTTTACGTATTCCACCAAAGACTAATTTTAAGAAAGTGAGGAACATTTAGTTTTCCATGATAGGGGCTTTTTAAAACTAAACCGTCAGCCTCTGAGAAAATACAGTGAGGTGCTTTCCTGGGCGGCCTGGACATGTGTTTAGTTTTGAGCCAGGACAATATTGCTAAACCACAGTTTCACATTGTTTATGAGCTAGCTTCTGGTTGAGGATGTGGTTTTAATGGTCTATTTTTGGAGGTCAGCCTGACATCAGAAATTTGAAATGCATTGTCTGATAACTTCTCTGTTCTTATCTGTCTGTTGTTGACTGTTAACCTCACTAAAATGTTCACTTATTGTCCAAAAGTGTACAGACAGCCATTCTAATTAGTGAATGCACTACAGCATATGAGACACTAAGGCGACTCCATATTGATACCCGAGATTTCAGTGAAATGTTGGATGAGCAGATGTTTAAGCTATTGGACGTATACAGGCCCTGTACAGGTCCTATGTAATGTATAGGTATGTGATACAAACCTCCAGGAATACAAAACAGGTTCAGGTTCATGTTGATGGGGCAGCTGGTGGCCTAGTGATTAGGGAGTTCACCCTGAGATCAGAAGGTTGTGGGTTCGAATCCCTGCTAGTGACACCACTGAGGTACCCTTGAGGAATGGTACCGTCCCCACACACTGCTCCCCGGCACCCCTCATTGGTGGCAGCCCACTGCTTCACTTGGTGAATGGGTTAAATGCAGAGAAAGAATTTCACACTGTTCACACTGTGTGCTGTGGTGTGTTCACTCGTGACTACTACTTTACTTTACTTTAGTTTATTCTGAGGATGAAAGGTTCTGAACTCTTTCCAACTGAGAATCAACACTGTTTGCTCTGCCATTCTGACCGTAAAATATCAATATGACCGAAAGCAAGGTCAAATAAATGTACCCATACAGTACGGCACATGAAACCATGAAGCTGCTCTTGTGGCTTGACCTCATCCCACTTCTCTCTCTCTCAAAAACCCACAAACTGGCACAAAAAGAATGGTTTCTTGGCAAATGTAATCATCAATTCGATTATATCTAATTTCTCATGCTGAGATTGCTGCAGAATATTATATGATAATTTATTTTCCAGACTTTTTTTTACTAGTCTCAAGACATTTTATTTAGTGAAGTGGTTTCATTCTGTTGGCAGATGCTGTTCTTGTTTCAAGCAATATCACAAGAATTCTAGAAATGTTTAAACAAAGTGAGAAATTTTAGATCTATTAGACTTAAGATGATTTAATTTGCCAAGATACCATTTGCAGTGATGCACTTATTTTGGAATATTAGGAACTGATTAGAAAAATATGTATTATTTTTTATATTGAAATTAGTAGCACTAGTTTTTGGGCCAAAATAAACTTTCTGCCTGATTTCAGACAGAAAAAATGACTTCTGTATAGTCAATTTCTGCAGGTAAATTTGCATATTACAGGTATTTTTTGGGGTATTTCTCAATTTTATTCATCTTCAGTTCCACTAATTAGCTAGGATACAACATTAATGGACAGATTAACACGCTTGGAGGAGAGCACTGACTGCCAATTCCGTTACATCATTTAACAGAAGCCTGAGCTGGCTCGCCTCGTGCTGAGAGATCGGGGAAGGGGGGCACCCTAACCACCCACCCTGCCCACCCAGGGAGAGTGGAGCCAATTTGTTTACTTGGATTCCTGGCCGAGGAAGGCTGCAGCACCACTGGGGGTTGAACTCCTGATCTTACGATGATAGGGCCGGTTCTTAGACAGTTGTGCCACTCAAGAGTATATTATGTGCATTTGTTGCAATAATAATGAACTGTATCAAAATAATTGAAAGGACCTGAATCATTTTCTTAAGAATTGGACATGAATCATTCAGACATTTTTACCCCTAAAATGTAATGCCTTATGCATTACATTTTAGGGGTAAAAGTGAGTTACTCACTCACATGTCATATTTTGTTGATCTTCTTGGTGAGTAAATGCACCCTTTGCAGGGAATACAAGGTATTTTCTGTAAACTTTTGTGCATAATTATTTACTGAGTACAAATAGGAAATAAAATGAAAAGAAAATAGAAAATGTGCCATACTTTTTTAACGTACCACATATTTTCCCTGTATGCTCAGTACAGCATATCAACAGTAACTGTGCATCCGAATGTGCAGAAGTGTGTTCTCAGTAGAGGATATGAACTCAAAAATGTTTGCATACATTGTGGACATGTGGTCATACATTTGGTTGTATAGTAATCTGCCATTATTCTCAATACAAGAAAAAGATGAATATATTGCCTGATTTGAGGGATCTGAGTGATGCTTAAAACACTGTTTACTGGCTTCTCAGTTTAGCTTCGTATCTGAGCCAGCAGCCATAATACCAGGCACAGACTCAACGAATTAATTAACGCAAGAAGCAAAGCACACTGGAGTTGTGGACTGAGGCAGGCTGCCAGACGCTCAGAGAGCAACACTTGTTCTAGAATATCAGCCAGACAGGATTGGACTGAGTATGAGGTGTTAATGATCAGCATTGTTTTTATTGTGGCATATTAGTTCATTTTAGGTGTGAGGGAGTTCACAATGCAGGGAAATAGATGGACTAAAGGAGGGAAAGTGTGTGTGTGTGTGAGAGAGAGAGAGAGAGGGAGAGGATGTTTATGGATGTGATAAGTGCAGACTGTAAAGTGCTACATCAGCATTTACCAATTGTAATAGATCTCTTTGAAATGGATGGTGAAAGCCATCAAGGTGGAGGTGCGTGTCTGCTGGGGTCTATGTGTGTATGTGTGTGTGTGTGTGTGTGAATGTTCTCTATCTGCTCTCTGCTTCTCCTTTAGCTGAGCAACATTCCTGAAGACAGCAGATAAATGTACAATGATTCTACCCTCCACTAAAAAGAGATCAAGAGAGAGAGTCCACAGTTTGATTAATTAAATAGGAATTGGTGGTGCAATACAATAGCCACAGTTTTGAAGGAGAGAGCAATGACAAATTAAGGTAATGTGCAAGTGTGTGTGTGTGTGTGTGTGTGTGTGTGTGTGTGTGTGTGTGTGTGTGTGTGTGTGTGCGAGAGAGAGAGAGAAAG
>JBBPCZ010000115.1:22588573-22607387 GCA_037974445.1 Brycinus macrolepidotus | reverse complement strand
AATACAATAGCCACAGTTTTGAAGGAGAGACCAACGACAAATTAAGGTAATGTGCAAGTGTGTGTGTGTGTGTGTGTGTGTGTGTGTGTGTGTGTGTGTGTGTGTGTGTCTGTGTGAGAGAGAGAGAGAGACAGAGGAAATGGAGCAGAAGATGTGCCAGGATGAAGCAGGCTCAATTACTCACAGTAACGAATAAACTCACACAGCCAGAGCCAAACCCTGCCAGTTCTACTGTGTACGAATGTGTGTGTCTGTGTGTGTGCGTGCATGTTTTTGTGTGAAAAGTGAGAAGAGAGCAACAAAATCCAACATACTCTTCTGTGTGTGTGTGTCTGTGTGTGTGTGTGTCTACATGCGTGTGAATTCCGGTCTTTCTCACCCCTCGTCTGGTGGGAAAAGCTGCGATGGATAACATGAATTTTCACGCATCCGAAAGCCCACTGTTCTCAAACAAGCATTCCCTCAGGCCGCCGCTGCTGCAGTGTTCACTGACGTCTCGCACACTGTTCCTTCAGGGCTTTTGTGTTTAATAAGCACCATATAGAAACCAGGGTACTGCTTGTTAAAGTTCTGCTTCAACAGCCTGCTTCCTGTAACTGCGGTGCCAAGCGTTCACTGCTAATGTTACCATTGTCTGTACGTTTTTATATTTTTTCTCTGAGACCCTGTTTATGGCAGGTTGTTTCATGCATCTTGAGCTGAGGGGAATCCTCAGGGCCTTCTGGGCCTTCAGGCCTTATTTAATTGTTAAGTTTTTAAACAAAAGGGTTTAAATCCCTGGGAACAGGGACTGGATCTATAATTGAGTGTTACATTAAACATATATTCAAACAAACAAGTTGGAATGAAAAGAAGATAGAAATATAAAAAAAAAACAGCATAATATCATTTACTATACCTGACAACTGTGTGAGTGTGGTGATGTTCTGATGAGCACCTGTGACTGACAGCTTCAGTCAAACACTCCCAGTCTGCTGCTCCACTGTAGCAGAACTAAACACAACAATGTGAGCCAAGCTGGGTGAAATGAGTGCAACAGACTCTGCATATATAGGCCATGTTGTATCTCCACTGTGTCCATGACTCGCTAAAAACACTATCCAGCTTTGATCAGGTGACATCTTAAAGAACGTAAGGTTCTTATTCACTTTTCTGGTCCAGGGGGTGCTGGTGGGCCAGTTGAGCCAGGCTTTATCACCCAGCATCAGTGCCTGACCTCAATGGTAGGAAGTCCCATTGGTATGTTTCAAAATCCAATGGACAGCCTTCTGAGGTCAGTGGAGGCTGTTACAGTAGCAAAATGGAAAAACATATTAATCCTCATGGCTTTGGATGTAATGTCCAGGTATCCACATACTTGTGTCCCTTTAGTGCATTTTACTGGCAAGAGCGGGTTTAAGGAAGGACATTTCGGGGGACTTTTTATTTTCAGACAACCTACAGATCAGTTTGTTGCAGTAGTTTTTGCTGCACCATCAGTTCTATGTAAACAGCTATATTCTTTATCTTTAATCACTTAATTAAAAAAAAGGGCATGTGGGTTTGTATAAGCAGGTAGTCTTAGGTGAACTGCATGGAGTTTTAGTTTTAAATGAAACTGGACAATTCTATTAACTGACCACCCAGTTTTAGGCAGTTAAGAGTCTGAAAGCAGTACAATGCACTGTTAGAAGAGGTCAGTATAATATGGGTAGCTTAGGCACATGTTTATCATTCCTGAATGAAGGAGCAGAAAACAGAAAAGCATGATCAGTTAAGCAAAAGGGCCAGAAGCTCGCATGTGTGACTAAACACAAGCAGGCATGCCAAATCTGATGGCAAAATCAGACAACGTGTCCATGCTAATCCAGAGATATGGAATCAATCAAGAAAAAATGCCCTTAGAAGTAGATGTTTCCTTATCATCTATTCCAGGGAATAGCTGCCAGATTCACTGCAAAAAAGAGAGTGCAGAATAAGAGGAAGAAGTCATGAATGCCAAAAATCAGTTTTTTTTCCCCCTTACCCCAAACAAAGTTGATTAGCCAAGACATGTTTGGTGTCCATAGTTTGCTTTTTTAGTTTTGCACTGGGGCAATGAGGCCAATATAGCTTGTAAATAATGGAAGCTAATTAGCACTGAGCAAACTGCATACCCCACAGGAAAGCCTGAGGTGATACTGAATCCATGCTGAGCAAATTCAAGAGTGGTTTCAGCCCCAGTGCCTTCCTTCACTACCCCAGTCACCAAATTTAAGCTTCTCTGCTCGTTCATGGGACGTTCTAGAGTAATGACTGTGAAGACAATAATTACTTCCTACATCTCTGGAGTGTCTCTTGACATCCCTTCGAAATTTGTCATGGTTTATTTTGTGTATTGTAATATGTGTCTATTTTCAAGTGTTTAATGGAGCTCTGCAGTAGCCCAAGTTGTAGATAAAGGCCATACATGACACTCCTCCCTCTCAGCTGGTACAATCCCTGATGGCCTCTACCAAATCATTCACGTGCATATATTATAATAAAATATCCAACTGACATGACACTTTGAAATACTGTTACTTCATTTGGTTAGATATACAGAGCAGCTCAGATTTCACAAGGTCACACTACACTGTCAAGTTGTGATCTCAAGCTTTATTTGAAGTTTGTACAGCTGTTGTATTGTCTTACTGACTTGAGCACCCTCACAGTTCACAGTAACAGTCTCAATGCTATCCTTTCATACCAGATATGCCAAGGGTGCCCAGATCTGATCCTGGAGGGCTGGTGTTGTGTCGATACATGCTACCTATCGAGACGTGCTACCGAGCCTTTCTGTGCATGTGCAGCGCATGTGCAGTTCCACAGTCTTGGGATTCATTGCCGTGGCCATGAATCTGTGCTATATCTCAGAAATATCTTAAAAGCTCTTTTAATTGTTACTTTCGACACATGTACTGTTTTGCACCTACATGCTGTCTTCCGTGCACAGTGTCAGGGCATATGAGCGTATGTCGCTGCCCTAGTAATAAATGAACATTTTGATGTCTTCGTCGTTTTAGCCCATTTGTTACTAATCCTCCATTGACAAAGAAAACCCCTTGGAAATCTTAGTTTTTTTAGCTATGTTGTCTGCTTCTTTAGTAAGTAGTTGCACATTATGTGAGAGTACAAGATTAGTCTTTTTTAGACATATAATATTCTTGTCAGGTTTATGAGTTAGAATGCAGGAATCGATAGACTCTGCTGTCGATTCGTGCTACGGTAGCATTTTTCGACAAGGCAGCATAAATCATCAGAACTGTTTGATAGTTCCCCTCCTCAGACACACTCACTAAACGTGGCAATTGACAGGTGAATTGAAAAAGAAGGAAATGACCAAACTGAGCTGAACACCGGCCCCCCAGAACTGGATTTGGCGACCCCTGGGATAATAAGTCTAGACTACCAAGTGCTGTGTGTTTATACAAAGAACCAGGGGCTTTTTCAAGGTTAGAAATCCCCAAAATAAACAAATTATTGTTATTAAAATATGACATTCAGAACACTGCATGTATACACATGTATTAACTTATATGTCATTTGCGTTCTGTCATGCTTTTCCATGTACTTCAACTGGCTTCTACACTGGAATTCAGGCAGGCAGGTTAGCACAAGACAGAAGCTGAACAGTTATTTCCACTTAAGCTTGGCATTCACTTTTCAAAGCACAGTAAATTAATTGGTCTCTCTCTAATCAAAATGAAACTAAATTAAAGATGAATCATAGTCTAACTGGATACAGTTCTCAGAAGCAGAATCTTACACAACATAAAATTAACTATTATGAAAAAAATCTAGTTGTAGACAAGTTTATTCAATAGTTGGTGGTCAGTTTATGCCTGAGGGTTATGGGGCAATATGTACATACTGTAATGGCCCCAAGGAAGAAACAGGACCTGCAAATTATGTTCAAAACAAAAAACCACCAAACCAGAAAGTTACCTAACCTAGTAAAGTTATTAGTAATGCAATACCTAAACACAGCTTAGTTTGAAGCAAACAGTATTACTGAGTGAAGGCCTGCAGTAGGTGAATTGTATGGAATATTAATTTTAAATGAAAGTGGACAATTCTATTAACTGACCCCCCAGTTTTAGGCAGTTAGCAGTCTGAAAGCAGTACTATGCACTGTTAGAGGAGGTCAGCATATTATGGGTAGCTTAGGCAAATGTTTATCATTCCTGAATAAAGGAGCAAATAATAGCAAAGCATGATCAGTTAAGCAAAAGGGCCAGAAGCTCGCATGTGTGACTAAACACAACCAGGCATGCCAAATCTGATGGCAAAATCAGACAACATGTCCATGCTAATCCAGCGATATGGAATAATTCAAGAAAAAATGCCCTTAGAATATGCAGATACAAAACATTTCATAAATCCTGTACATTCACATGCAGTTAATCTGTAACTGTTCAGCGAAGATCCAATTGGAATGTGTGACACAGTGGGCCTCACAGTACAAAGCAGTCCAGCACAGTGGCTAAGCCAATTTAGTTCACCCTGTCTTTGATGAAAGGCCAGCGCTACATCTATTGTCTTGTAATTCTGAACAAATTAAGTTTTCAGTTTCACGACCTTCAGCTGCTCCAGACACGTTGGCTGCAAAAGCCATCAGCCAGTGGGAAATGAGTGTGTTCTAGTCTCTGTGACCTGTGTGTTTGTCTTTGTCTGTGTGTGCGTTTGTGTTTGTGCGCTTGGAATTAAATGGCATGTCTTGCTGAGAGACGTAACAGGAGTCTGTGAACTATACCAAATGAAACAGAGAGAGAGATAACAGTCTATTGGGAAATTCTCAATTAAAATTCTTAGTATGACTGTTTTGAGGAGAAGTTTTCTTAAATACCATTTGAAACGACCACTCATTACTATGTTTAACTATGATGTATTAAAAACTAGTGTTCTTTATGCTAAAACACTTTTCAGACCCAAAATCTATTAGGCCTTCCATATGGAAATATACAGTATTGTGCAGAAGTCATAGACTACAAATTTAATTACACAGAAGTTACACAGAAGCCTTAATGGCTGAATGTGATCTCAAAATGATCAGTATTTAGAGTGGCCACCCTTTTTATTACAGCTTCCATTCTTTTCTTTCTTATTTTTTTCATTATAAATATATACATTCTTTTATGACCATAATGTTGAGTTGTTTTCCCACAGTGGAAGGATGGACAGTAAGACCTGTGTATTTTTCAGATCTAAATCAAGAGCTTGATGTTCTCCTGTCCTGTTTATATGAAGGTGACAGTTTTAATGATCTCCCAGGTCTGCATGGTTGTTAGTTGTCCCAGTTTCCCTATATTAATTATATTTTGAACTTCAGTGTTTGGAAGTTTTGTTTCCACCTTGATTTTCCTGTAATTGTCCTCTTGTGTATCTAAGTGAATGATCTTCTGTGTAATTTCCTCTCTTCAGCTATTTTATATGCATGTGAAAAAGGCAGCTGAGGTGTGTGTGGGTAGCGGCTTGTATAAATGTTAGTGTCTCTTTAA
The DNA here is from genome assembly GCA_037974445.1 of Brycinus macrolepidotus. Classification (NCBI taxonomy): domain Eukaryota; kingdom Metazoa; phylum Chordata; class Actinopteri; order Characiformes; family Alestidae; genus Brycinus; species Brycinus macrolepidotus. Next base: position 22,601,889 of record JBBPCZ010000115.1, on the reverse strand, counting down.
AAGGGAACATAATGTCAGTGATAACTTTGGGAACAACTTTGGTTGGGAGTATACCTGGATGGGTTTTATATTGGAAATATTGAAAAGTTCAGTAGGGGGCACAAAAGTAAACAGTGGACAAATTAAATACTGATGTATTTGATAGTATATTGAGTGTTACAGGCCTTTTCTTCTTTTAAATATATGCTTTCTGCTTTTCTTTTTTTCTGACATGGAAAAGGCTTAACTTGCACTTAATAGCTGTTTTGACTGGATATGAAATAAACGTAAGGGTGGTCTCAGACTTTTGTAATGTTTTGCAGTATGTTCTGCTTGTAAGTAGGATTTTCTGTATTAGGTTTCTAATCTGTTCCACTGTTTACGTACTGAAGTGCCTGTATGCATGTTTTGATCCTTTCTATGGCTGGGCACTGTCACAGAACAACATTATTTCAAATTAAATGTTTCTCTCAGAGTAGGACTGATCAGTATTCCTCCGGCAACTGGATTCTCACACTCAACTAAATTAACATCATTAGCCCCTGTGGCCCCTTTTGTGCTAAATCATCAACAGTAAGTGCTAGCTTCTATCTACGAGGAAGGAGCTGGTTTCTCTCCAGAATTCTGAATGCGTCTGGCAGTGGGACGGGCGTTTAATGAGCTCTTGTGAGAATGTGGCGATAAGCGAAACTTGCATGAATTGAGTTTTGCTCGTCGCTAATTTACACATATACACTCTCTGGGGGTTGCAGCAATAATGAGTCATGTAAAGCTCTCATCCTCACAGTAGCTACAGTATCAGGTTAGACATAGAAGCATGCAAGTTCACACAAGTCCACGAATTCGTATGGTGGGTCCTTATGTAGGTAATGAAACTGCTCCACAACAGAGCCCATTATCTGTGTAAACAAAAAAAAACACACACAGTGGATAATTGTACCCTTGTTGGCACCCTTGTGGCTGTTGATTGAGTTTGTGTGTGTGCATGTGTGTGTGTGTGTTTGTGTGTGTGTGTGTGTTTTCTTACGGCCACATTTTTGTGGGGGTGTTATGAGGGACATTCCTGGGCTAATAGAGCTTTCACAGAGAACAGCATGCTTCAGGAGTCACAGAGTAGCCAATCAGACACATTCCAGCAGCTCCCACGGCAACCAGCCTGCAGAGGGACACTGTTTTTCTTTTTTTTCTGTCTGGCTTGGCAAGGGTGGCCTGTGTTTGCCCAATGAGGCAGCAAGAAAAACAACCTGCTGTCATGTCGACCAACCGAGGCCTCTCCTCACGGCGCCAGCCGGCAAATCGACCAATGAGAGGAAACCGAACGAAACTTTTCAAATAAACAATTCCTACAATTCAAAGTAATGGCTGTTTACTTTCTTTGTGCTGGAAAGGTTAGGAATTTTACTTCCCGAAGATTCACGAAAACTGTAAAAGCTGGGGTGAATATTTATAGTGCAAAAGGGGCCCTGCTCCTTCTCTCAGCGCTGCTATGCCGAAGCGGTGCGGTTAAAGAGGGGAATCTGGTGGTGCGGTTGAGTGTGGTATTGGACATGGTTTTCTGGGTTTCGTTTGGTCTTTCATAAGCACAGTTTGTTCTTCACAGGGCTGAGCATAAATTTCCAACCCCTGTTTCTCTAATATAAGTCTGACGTTTGCTCTTTCTTCCACTTTCTTTCCTTTTCTTTTCTTTTCTTTTCTTTTCTTTTCTTCTTTCTCTGCTTGCGCAGTCAGTGTTATCTCCACAAAGGTGATAGTGGGAAATGCTCTTTGCCTGGTCTTTTTAATTTTACAAAAGGCAATTTAATATCAGGTCCCAAGAGGCTTTTGTACAGACAAAATCCCTGTTTCTAAAAATACACCCATAAATCCTCTCATTTACACCCATGTTTGTGGCTGACTGTCAGAAGTCTTTTGTTGGGTGTACTTAGTGTAGAGTTCAGTAGGAGATGGGCTGTTCTGAAGACCAGAGGTACCACTGTGGTGAAATACAATAGAGTTTTCTCCCAGTGAACACAGTGGAAGCTTCATTTTGTGAGTTTATGCCTCCAGGGAGATGCGTGTAAGTTGCTACATGTGTTTCTGTGTGTGTGTGTGTGTGTGTGTGTGTGTGTGTGTGTGTGTGTAAGGCTGGCTGATTCAGTATCTATACTGGCATATCATGACATTAACCCTTATAATTCTAGCCTTATCACACCTTAAGGCTTTCTATTTGGTAATTACATAGACTATGGTGCAATCTGGTTGGGTAACCCTGTGCATAAGTTGGAACACCCTGGTCAAATGACATGTTTTGTCATTTTCTAAGTAAAAATAATTCAAATTCCAACTAACTTAAAAATTTGTATTTATTTGCTTCCAACATATTTTTTGAAGGAAAATAAAGCATAGAATATAAAATGTACCATAACTTTGAAACTGGCCACATTTTATGATATATTAAGAAAAAACAAAAAACAAAACTGTATTATGTAACTGTGTATTAAAATGTTTTCCCTGTAGAGAGTGTGTATTTACTTTCAAATCAGTAAAAAAGAAAATCAACAATGTATCATTCAGGTCAATTCAGTCAACTTGAATATGCCTGAATCCTTAAAAGAAATGCATAATAAAAGCCCCGCATAATGCCCATTTAATGCCATTAATATGTCTATTGCAAAGCATACTGTTTACTGTGTGTCTCAGATGAAAGAACAGTTTAAAAGCCTAATTAAAATGGAATACATTGTGAGATGTTCTTTGTCTTTGGTCAGCATTTACATTACTGTGTAAGGTTCCTTTTGGTGTAATTTTAACAGCCAATTCTGTCAATTTTTATCAAATTAATATCATTAAATGGTTAAGATGTAAACAGAGTCATACAGATATGTTTGTTGTGAAATGTGGTAATAGGAACCAGATGTCTGGAAAGTTTAATGGCTGTAAAAACACCCTCACGTTATATAAAATGGAAACAAATGCATTATTGTATGCCTGAGACACTGAGGTACAATAGGTTTAAGATTTTATCTTTACCGCAGTTTTAACAGGAGACACTTGAGGTTCACTTGTGGTCATTTTTGATAGTTAATAAAATGACTAGATTTGGGTTGTAGACATCACAACAATGTACCATTTCACACCACACTCTGATAGATGACTTTGTTTACATCTCAACATCTAAATTATGCATGATTTTTTCATATCATGGGATTGTGTGTGACAATATTCTAATCAAATTTTAACAATATAATATCAGTTCGTGTGTGTCTATGTGTCTTTGTGCGGTCCAAAACATGTTTGTGTGAGTGTGTCTGAATTTAGACAGGGTGAAAAGTGTGGCAGGCAAATCTAAGTTGGCAGCCATAGATGTTAGAACCAGACAGTGTGTGAGACCACAAACACAGACTGTATGACAGATTCGCTGACTCTGTGTGTGAGTGTGTGTTTGTGTGTGTGGCCAACAGGTGAAAGGCTGTACAGAGAGAGAGAGACTGTGGTGCTGCGTATGTGTATGTGCTGACTGGGTGAGGTGTATGAGTGGGAATGGGCAAGCTATGGGCTGGAATCTATTCTGGGCTGAGGAAGCCCCCCACCTCCTCCACCCCCTCCCTCCAGCACTCACCCCGACACCTCGCTCTTCAACTCCTGCACTGAAACCCTATCCGTGCCCCTCAGTGGCGTCTGCTATTTATATTCCCTCTATGTGTGTGTTTGTGTGTGTGTGTGTGTGTGTGTGTGTGCGTGTATCAGTGAGATAAGTTGTTGGTCCTGAGAGAATCATAGCTGTTTCTATTTATTTCACCATAGTGAACAGTAGTGGTTGGGCTGAAGGGCTGGGCTGCTCCGGCTCCCTGGAGTTTATTTGAGCTTATGTCACTGGAGGTTACTGTATGTGTGCAGGCCACTGCATTCCATAGCTGTCATATCAAAACCTCTTCATCTCCGTTTTTTATACCATTTAAAAATATCAACTGCCCTTTTTCAAATTCCCATTCCCATTTCCCATTACATTAAATTATGCTAAAAGTTAAGAACAGGGTGGTAGTAGCCTAGTGGGTAAAACACTTGCCTCTGAACCCAATGACCACAAAGTTGCTGGTTCAAACCCCCACTTTCCACCATTGTGTCCCTGAGTAAGACACTTTACCCTGATATGCTCCAGGAGGACTGTCTCTGTAACTAATGATTGTAAGTCACTCTGGATAAGAGTGTCAGCCAAATGCCCCCTTTACATTTTATTCCTTCTACTGTAAAATTACTATTTTGGAGATATGAGAGGTATGTTTTGCAATGGTAATGAAGTTTTGTGTGTGTTTTTTTTTCTCCTACTCTCTCTCTCTGTCTCCTGCTCTTCAGTAAAGTACATAAAGGAGATGTCTGCATTTTTCAAGAGTTCATCTCCGGGTGTTCCTCCTGTGTTGGACTCTCCACCGACCACTCCACAGAAACAGCCTGATCCAGCGCTCAAGGAGACCAGAACTATCTCCCTCAAAATGTGTCACGTCACCCGCAAACAGTGCCCTCCAGACACGGAGGACAGGTGAACACACACTTTAAATTCTTTATTTTGTTCCAGAAAACACAAAAGTAATCAGTCCATACTCTGCAGTGTCTAGGGTGGATGAGCTTTATAGAACGCTGACAAAAACTGCACTTAGCTGCTCAGTTTTCATTCAGTTTTTATTTAGATTAAATTGGTACTTTACTTTAGAAGTATCAATAAAAAAAAATGGGTGAGATATTAGGCTTTACAAAGGCATTATAATGTCCCACTGTACTGAAGTGTTACCAAATCATCTACTACCTTTATTAAAACTTTCTGCTGAGAATGGGATCTATACCTCTCTGTCATCACTGAACAACTGAACTTTATAGATATAGCCTGAATCTTCACATTGTTTGTGGCAAGTACAACTGAAATATTGTCGGCAAATCCTTTGGAAAAACTTCAGCAATGCTTCAGTATCTAATGGCACAGGTCACAAGGCTAACGCAGCTGAAAGTATTCTGTTTAGCCTCTGATTATCCCTCAAAGCCTCACTTGCTACTCCTGATCTGACCTAAAAGTGGGGCCTTTCTTACACTTACAAAATAAATCTTCTTTAAAATTAAAAAATGTTCTAAATCTGCATAGTTTGATGTAATGCTTGTGTGAGCTGTGTGGGTTGAATGAGATTTTGCCAGCATTCTGTAAAGCTTGTTTTAGTTGGTATGAAAGAACTAATTTGTGGACGGAGTGTGGAGGGCCTAATACAATCAAAGGGGTTCTAAAGTATCTGAAAACAATACAACACGGTAATAGACTTAATTAGTTCATTACTTCTGTTCCTTTTAATAGGCATGGGTAAAACAGCATTGTCTCTCCCAAAACTACCAAACAATATACCGTCTGGACACATGACTGGAAGCTGTTTAGCTTTTTGCCTTAAAAACACCAGCAGTTCACCAGAACTGCAAGTCTGCCAGGGAAGAGCAGGCACTTCTATCACTAATTACCAATGATACTTCAGGGTAATTCAGTAATACTTTTAAAATTATTATTATTATTATTATTATTATTATTATTTGAAAGTAGAAACTGTCTTTAAAACTTTGTCAACATTTCGTGATGTATGGACCCATAGAAATGGTCCAGAATGACTTACAAAACGTCCAGTTAAGATTTTGTTTCTGCTATAAATATTCTTTTTTGGAGATTTTCTTCATCAGCCACAATGTAAAGATCAAAAGGTCTGAGTTTTCATGGCTTTCCTTTGATTCCTACACAAAAGAGCAATGCTGAGTAATAACAGTCTTATCTATTAATATAACATTTCATTTAACTTTAGTTTCATAATCCCAAAGTGCTTCACACAAGAAAATATTATTATAATATTACAGCTAAAACTAACAGCACAGCTACAAATGATAAAAGAAATAGAAGAGTCAGTATAAAAGGTAGAAGCAAATCTGGACACGTGTTTTAATCTGGATTAAAAAGCATTTATCATTATGAATACAGTGTGGATCACTATTCCAGACACATTTAATATATTGGAGAAAATTTTCCAATATATTAAATGTGTCTGGAATAGTGATATGATAACAAACCACTTGGCTTTGACACACACAAGCTGCATGTTCACCACCCCCTCTCTCTGTGTGTGTAGGTATTTTGAGGTGGTGTCAGCAGACAGGAAGATGTCGTTGTTTCTGAGGGCGAAGGACCAAGCTATGGCCCAGTCGTGGTATAACGCTATCCAGACAGCCAGCGCTGCACTGCTGTCCACAGTTAAAGACGACCTCAAAGCCTTGCAGCCAGGCCTGGACATCAGACACATCGGCTGGATCATAGAGCAGGTTTATATGTGTTTGTGTTTGGGGTGGAGTTGGTAGTGGTGTTTGCTTATGGGGCCATACATTTCCTGTCCACTTTATTAGAAACACATACACTATATGGACAAAAGTATTGGGACGCCTGACCATTCTACCAAGAGGGCCTCTAATGACATTGCATTCAAATACATAGACTTTAATATGGAGTCGGTCCCCCCTTTTCAGCTATAACAGCTTCCACTCTTCTTGGAAGGTTTTCCACAAGATTTTGGTGTTTTTCTGTGGAAATTTGTACGGTGGCCCTGAAGGTCAAAACACAGCAACATTTCAGAAAACACAACAACATTTAAAAAACACATCGTCAAATCAGAAAACACAACGACATTTGAGAAAACACAACAACATTTAAAAAACACATCAACAAATCAGAAAACACAACGGCATTTCAGAAAACACAACAGCATTTAAAAAACACAACAACGTTTAAAAAACACGACATTTCAGAAAACACAACAACATTTCTGATTTGGGTAGGACCACACTTCTTGTTTGTGATTGGACAGTACCCATGTCACTAACGACAGCTCTAAGTCTTCCTGTTAGTCCTTGCATTTTAATGTAAGACAAAGGCAATCTGAGTTTACTCAAAACATAGTTTTAGAATGAGAATTTTATTTATAGAACTTACCCAACACCATCTGACCCTGTGTGAGAAAGTTACTCAGTGAACCCATTAACCAAATTTAGTTGACAGGTGGGATTAAATAGGCTAGACGTACCCAGGCTTGATAATTGCCAGCTAAACATGACTTAAAAAGAACTTTCCCAGCAATGTGAAGTAGGTTAAAAAGTTTCAACATGCAGCACACTACTGCCCTCATCAAAGGAAATTTCAGAAGAGATGAGAAAGAAAATTATTACAAAGCCATCTCTAAGGCTCTGGGACATCATTATCTCGAAATAGAGAAACCTTGAAACAGCTTTGAATCTTCCCAGAAGTGGCTGGCCTATCAAAATTCCTCCAAGAGCATGACTCCTTCAGGAAGTGACAAAAGAACTCAGACAAATATGTTAGGTCAGTGGTAGTCTCCTTGATTGACAGGCAGGAGAAGCACTGATAAACGGTGCAGTGACAGATGGGCTACAGTCCCACAGATGGGCTAGAGTGCACATACGTGGTGGGTGTTTCTGATAAAATGGCCAGTGAGTGCTGCTACAAATTAGGTGTATCTAATGGCAACAACTCAGTGTAATTACGTCTGTAGAGAGTTGATTATAGTTGATTAAATAGTAAAAAGTGATCCTTGCAGAGTGAATGATGCAGAATATTTATGACCAGTGTGTGTGTGTGTGTGTGTGTGTGTGTGTGTGTGTGTGTGTGTTTGCGTGTGCATGCATGCAATCTCTCACTAGGGATCAGAGAAGCCAATACTGGCTGTGTTGACAGACAGAGATCTGTTGCTGTATAACTCCCTCCCGGAGAGCAGAGAGAGCCTTAACAGCCCAGAAAAGAGCCATCCTCTCATTACCACCAGGTACACACACACACACACACACACACACACACACACACACACACACACACACACACACACACTCTCACAGCAGTGTAGAAGCTTCTACATAATTGCATCACCTGCTTATACACATACATACTCACATAGTGTTGGGGCAGCTGGTGGCCTAGTGGTTAGGGAGTTGCCCCTGCAACCAGAAGGTCATGGGTTTGAATCCCAGGACTGCTAGTGGCACCACTGAGGTACCCTTGAGCAAGGTACCGTCCCCACACACTGCTCCCCGGACGCTGTGTTCGTGGCTGCCCCGCTTCACTTGGGTGAATGGGTTAAATACAGAGAAAGAGTTTCGTGCTGTTCACACTGTGTGCCGTGGTGTGTTCACGTCTGACAAATGGTCACTTTACAAGTAGAGCGGGATCGAGTAGCCTAAACCCACGCACAAAAAACAATATTTTGGTACTTCATTTAACTATTGACTCGAGTAGAAGTAAAAGTAGGTGAGAAAAAATTAGCTCCAGAGTCCCCCCTTAAACTAAAGTAGACCTTTTTAGTTAATCCCTTTGGTACACTTCTATTAACACAGGAAAAGAGTGTGACATTCTTCTCTTTTATGGAAGCTTTTGGCCCAAAATAGAATGCTAAAAGCTTGAAAGTGAGAGTAACAACAAAGCAGAACAGAATGAAATAAGCCAATAAACAAAATAAACCCAAAAAAGGACTTAGGAGCTAAATGTGGAATCGTATGGTTGAAGTGGAAGTTATTTTTTCTGACATTCAAAGTAGATTACTTTCCTCACAAATACTCCTGCTTATAAGAGACACCCCACACAGTCCCTTGTGTAAATAAGTTTTACCTGTCCTCTCTCTCTCTGTCTCTAGACTTGTTCACTCAGGGCCTGGGAAGAGCTCATCGGTGCTAGACTCGGAGCTGACCTTCGGCCTCCGTTTGGGCACCAAGCAAGGTGTGGAGACCCATCTGTTTCGGGTGGACACTGCTAAAGACCTGTCCACCTGGAGCCACCTGCTGGTGGAGGGATGCCACAGTGCTGCTGAACTCATACAGGAGGTCACCACAGGTACACTTGAAACACCTCTAACTCTATTACCAGTTCCACATCCATCACTGAAACTAAGACCCTCTGTGTAACCCTTAACTCTCCCCATTATACCAATGACTGCAATACTGAATTATTTTGGGCAAACTTTATCAGTACCATTCAAAACAACACTGAGAGTTGTTTAATATAAAAGGTGACTTTCATTTAATAAGCACAACACACTGACAGTTTAAAGCTGGATTAATGTAATACTGAGTTTTCCTAAAAGATCTAAGCTGATATTGTGGCTGGTGATGAAGTTCAGAGAGCTGGATTAGAAATGAAGGATGGTGGCGCCCTCTGCTGATTATATTGTGCGTTGCACGTGCATGTTTCTAAACTGACCATGAGTTCTTACTTTAATGGGTCACCCAGTTGCATGTACCAAAAATATATGTAGCAGGCTGCCCAGTATATGTTGTATGGCAACATTAATTAATAAAAATACATGAGGAAGGACAAACAACATCTGCATGCTAGCTGTAGCAGGAAACTCCATTTTGACGATGTATCTTGAGTATGGGAGGAACTTCAGATCATCATTACAATGGATGAAACAGTTTACTCAAATGATAGAAAGGACAAAAAGTGAAAAGCTAAACTTAAAAAACTTGTTTCTGGTGTCTATTTTGTCCTTTATAAAGGCATATGAATGAGGTAAGAGTTACACTAAGGCTAGCTTAGTTATATATAGTAGTTAATAGATAAGCAGTCAGGATTAGTTGATCACTTTAGAGATTCCCACTATTTGTTTGATGTATAGGATTATTGCTGGGTACTGTAGTATGAGATCATACCTGAACAAAAAACATAAAAGTGATTAAAATTGTGAATCCTGTCAAACCCATATCGATGAGGGATATAATTGAACAGTTCAGAATACTGTGTAACATCCAGCATTAATAACGTATCACACACTATTTTTAGGCCAGAATGTCTCTTGAACTGTCGTATAAATTAATACTGTGATAAATGGTGCATGACGGAGTACCAACTAGAAGCTCAGAGAGAGACTGCCCTCTGTTGGGACTCGCTACAGAAGTTAGAAATCTAGTGAGAGATTTTTCCTGGGTTACCCTGGAATATGCAGGACTAGTCATATACAGCCGTGAGAAAAGTTTGCGAACCCTTTAAAATAGAGATTTCTGCATGGAATTTTCTTACATTCCCTACGATGAACTGGTGATCTATCCAGAGTGTTTTTCTGACTTCTGTGCTGGTGTTGGTTCCAGCACCTCCTGTAACCCTGGTTAGGATAAGCAGCTTGGAAAATGAATGAATGAATGGACATTCCTACATTTTCATACCTTAAAAAACAGCAATTCCAGTGTTTTCATTGAAAATCATCCAAATTTGTATTCAGCCACAACAGCCTGAATGATACATTCTCCTTACAACATAGGTACAGACAAAATTCAGGTTTTACTTCGGTTGCTGCTACTGTTTTCCAGTATGTGATTCACTTTTATCCATCTTTATAGATAAGAGTGTCATACAGTGTCAGAAACCACATAAGCAGGTCTGTTTGAAATTTTTAACAGCTTGACACAGTTTCAGGTAATTGTAGTGATTTAAGCCCTCAGATTGCCTAGAACTTATTGATGGGGTTTATACTTACATTACTTGTTAGCTGAAGAAACCAAACTGAAGGAGCAGACACTCAGACACCTCTGACATGTCTCACCTGTTTGACTGGATTTGGGATAAGAGGGAAAATGAGAAAATATGTTTTTTTGGTAAGCTATTCCATTAAGTATTCAATAAAGCCCGCTCTGTCTCTCTTGTTTGCCTGCAGCGTGCAGTTGGAACGGTCAGCAGTGCATGCTGAGTGTGCACATAGACAACGGCTTCATATTGTTCACAGAGGAGGCAGGGGTCCGCAGGCACATCCTCCTGCAGCAGCCGTTCGAGCGCCTGCGCATGTCCTCCGATGACGGAGTGCGCATGATCTTCCTCGACTTCGGAGGCCCGGAGGCCGAGATTGTGAGAGAGCCTCTCCCCTTCCCTCTCATCCTTTCTTCTCTCGCTTCTTCTCTCTAGTCTTAAGTCTTCTCTCGCTTGTAACTCTCTCTTAAACCCCCCCCCCCACACCCTACCTTTTTTTTTAAAGTTCTTTGCTGCCATTCACTCTCCTATGCTCTTTTATTCCACTCAGCTCATATTCTCTCTCTCTCTCTCTTTCTCTTTCATCTCTGATCACAGGTCTGTGTTCACAGTGAGCTCATAGCTATTCTCTTTTGACTTCCTCCATCCTTTTGGACTGACTTTTTCCACTCTAGTTTTCAGACTTTTTTTTTTCCTTAATGATTCTCCCACCCATCTCGGGACCCCTTTCCATGGGCTCTGCTTTTATAGATTTTCTCTTAGTTCTTTCCCTGCACTCTGTTTTCATCCCACTTTTTAAAGTCTTTTTATTGGCACTCTCTAACTCTCACCTCATTTTGTTTCCTCTCTTTCCATTTTTTTTCAGCAATTGGACCTCCACGCATGCCCCAAAACCATCGTTTTCATCATCCACTCCTTCCTCTCGGCCAAAGTGAAGAGGCTGGGCTTGCTGGCGTGACTGCTGATGTCCTAAAACCATACACACGCAGCTACATGAAGCCTTAGTCACCCAGCAATGGAATCAGAGCCACACCACAGCGATGGAAGCAGATGGACAGCACCAGTACAAGAGTTCTGCCGTGCGCTGCCATTGGTGGCACTGTTGGCCAAACAAACAAACAAACAAACAATCTAAAGCCATGCAATGAAATCTCATTTTGTGTCAATTTTTCTCATTTTATATGTAGAGCTGATTTCCTCAATTTACATCATTTCGATTTGTATGAAACCAAACGCTTTCTTTTGTATCAACTGTAGAGAGGATGTACAAGCTAGAACGCTACGATGGCATTTACATTCAGTGCATTACATTCATGCTAAGCCACCAGACTTAGTCGCTGTAGCCCATCAAAACTTGAAGCAACAACAAATATTCCACCATGCTAAAGCTGGCTCAGTTACACTGCAAAAAACTACAGCAGATCTGTCCTAATAGGACACCCCAGCGAAATATAAATATCATTTCAAATTATTAAGGATCGCTACATTTCTGTATTTTGTATGCTACGATTTCTCTTTAGGTTGAATGAGTTTTTGGTAGTATTCTATAAAGCTTGTCCAACCTCCCAACAGTTGCTATGAAAGGACACATTTGTGGGCAGAGCATGATTAATGGGGCGTGGTAGGTGAAGGGACCACTTCACCGCAAAACTGCTTAGAATAATTAGAGATTACAGTGATCCGAACTGGTCCCAACTATCCTAAACTCATTGTTAGTCATATAAGCAGTTTAATATACACTTCTGCATGGTCTGAGGATGTGGAGATGAGGGGTTTTGGGATGTTTTCAGTTCAGAGTTACACAGAGGAATCTGCCTGCCTCCCCTTGAGTAAATTCCAGAGTTAAATAAGATTTCTGCACAGATTCTTTTCTGCAGAGGCTTCGATTACACAATGCAATCAAATTCGATTCTGTTTTGACAGCATATCTGCACTAACCCCTTTTTTTATTCCAATGTGAACCACTAATTCACTCAAATTGGTCATTTCATTTCAACTGATCGTTTTACTGGCAGCTTCTCCAGACTCACAGGTTGGTTTAATATGTGATTTCGCAATCTGGAGTCTAAACAGAACCTTGTAGGATCTCATTTTTCAGATGTGACAGCTGAACTTAAGCGAGGCACCTTTCTCTAATCATGTAATCCATCTATGAGATATTAATTAATTACATTTCCAAGCAGTTATTTAACACATTATATTAGTAATGACAAAAGGCTAGTATTGACGGGGTGGGGTGCGGTGGGGTGGGGGGGCACCTGACCTGAAATTTAATGGCAAGATGAGACACTTGTCTACACTACAGGCCAAAAGTTCAGAATCAACAGATTCCTGTATATGAACGCAAACATTCATATTTTGTTCAGCTCCTCGTTAGTGATTATCCTATTTCATCACAGCTTTAATCATGTTTACTTAATTCCTTCATTCTGACCCTCCTGAAGGCTTGATGAATTCTGGGAAGGGTTTTAACATGGTGTAACACTAATAAGAATAAACCTCAGGGGTGATATCACTACGGTGCACACCCCGGAGCTTACAGGAGAAGTTTAAAGACTTTATGGGGAGCTGAGATGTGTTTATGTACCCAAATTTGAGACAACAGCGTAAACTTCCATACCTCAATCATAGCTTGTTTAGGTTAAAAGTGATGTTGTCCAAATCAGCAAACTGACTTTAATTTGGTATGGAAAACGTATGCAAGGTTCAAACACACATGCCACAATATAATGACTGACCAGGAGGGGTCGAATTGTAACACATCATATAATGCAGGAAGACTGACCAGATAACAGGCCAACTCACATTTCTAATGTGTGTGAGTGTG
>JBBPCZ010000115.1:22573573-22581073 GCA_037974445.1 Brycinus macrolepidotus | reverse complement strand
ATTAAAGACAACAACGTTGGCTTTTATCAACAAAAATGGGAATGCTTTCCTTTTATGATATTTAAAACTGAGAGTAGACTGGACACAGGAATATTTGCTCTTGGCAATTTGAATGCAAATTTAACTATAATATTTTTGTAACTAAAAATACAGCTTGCTTCTGTACTCTTGGCCTGCAGTGTGCACTCTGGAAATAACTCTTCAAATACCTGCTGGACAGATCTGTAGGTACATCTGATTGAATGCAAATTCCCACCATAAATGCAAGCTTCAGGGTTCAGAAACCCACCTGGCCTTTTAATTCAAAATATTTGCTAGTGAAATCTAACTTTTTGTCAACAAGTGGGGAGGGTAATGACTGGGGACGGAAAAGGAGTTCTTGACGTTTGCTCAAGCAAACGATCATGTTATCTAATTCATTTAATGCAAGTAAATACTCATTTCAACCATTTTGCTTTGCTTGTAGTTTGAAAGATTTTTCCACAGACCCTTCTAAATTTTGCTATTGAGGCTTTTGGGATATTGCACCCTGCTTATCTTTTAATACGCGTCGTTAGGCCTCAAATTTCTGTATTACCACTATTTAGGCCTCACAATGCTCACATAAACATCTGACCACAGTTATGTGAGGTGATCCCACATTATTTATTTGTGACCTTTACATCGTTTGTACACAAGTAAATGAGCATAAAAGAAAGCAGATCCTGCAGGACAAGGTGGGGAAAAAAAAGTTCTAACTTTCATGTTCTGGGAAATTCTTTTTCTTTCTTTTTTAGCTAGCCAGCTAATGCAAATGTTTAGCATACATGCTCACATCATTAGTCTGAAAGTGGAAAATGGGAGCATTTGGTTGACTCTACACATGATTCTATGTGGAAAGTAAGGATATCTGTGAAGCAGGATAGCTAATGATCCAGCTAGGTTGCTTTAGGCTTGTACTTTAACAGTGAGCAAAGAATTAATTCATTAATGGCAATTATTCATATGACGATAAATTGTCAGCTAAAAGTTAAGGACAGCCTACTGCTAGCTAAAGGTAATGACCTCTTAAAACGACTGGGGTTCACAAAAGCATTAGACAGTACTGTGAGAACTAGGCTCAGCTTTGTGGTTTCCTGGTTTTGACTCATACTTCTGATATGAGTTAAGAGAGATCGGTTAAAGTCAGGCAACGAGGCTGTTATTTCAGTTCCAACATGGCCACTGTCAGAGTTTATATCAGGGTGATGTGGGCTGCCGAGTGCTAGCAGTGGCACAAAGAAACAAACAAGAAAAAAAGTTAATGAACTAAGAGGCCTCTCCACCCTTCAAACACAGACTTCCTGCCACCAGAGGCCTGGGTTTACAGCATTATCTACTGCACGATCTAGACACCTACTCTGTCCCAATTACTGTGTGTGGAACAAGCACAGGTGTGAGCACTACGGGAAAAAGAAACTCCACTAAATTCTGCAACTTGAATTTAGTAAAGTTTCTTTTTCTTCATGTAAGAATAGATCATTTCAGGATAATTTTGGGCTGTGGCCAGGACCTCAGATTCAAGGTCCTGATCCTCACGAGTGTACAAATGATCAATATATTTGCATTAAAGTACAGCTGAATTTGAGGTGAGTATATTTCCACTGTGAAAAGCTTAGATTGGCATGGCCTTCTTTTTTAAAATTTTATCTTTGCTAAAAAAAAATACCTCAGTCTGAGGCACAATAAATTAAAGAGAACACAGACGTTAGGCAGTCGAAATTCCCACATTTTGGAATTTGCAAGTGTCAGCACAATCGAACTGCGATGGCCAAGCCTCACACTGGGCGTACCTTCGTGATCAAGGTCCCTGCCCGGTAATTTTTTTTGCATAATTATTATTTATTGCTATTCCTACCTCATAAATCTTTGCATTTTACCCACTTAATGACTTTCCAGGAAGAATAAAGTATCTGTCTTAATACTGTATTCATTCACACCAGTACTGTAACTGCTTTTGTTTGCTGCACTGTAAATCATTCGTCCTGTATATTGTACTGTTGCTCTTTCTCTTGGCACTCTGTATAGTCCTGTCCTGTTGGCATTTATGTGTCTTGTGTTGTTTCTGTCTTGGTTCTTTGTGTTGCACCGTGGTCCTAGAGGAACATTGTTTCATTTCAGAGCCATCAAATGGACAACATGTCTCATCATTGCTAGTAAGGTTTAAAATGATTTATATTTAATTGTTTATTTCTGTTTGCTGCAAAGAAATGTATTAACATTTGAAGCTTTATAGAATGAGATCATTACACTTGATAAAATTCCTCAAAACAAGTAAAAAAAAGTATATGAATAAAAGAATATCTGAATAAAAGTTCATTAATAAGTTAAATGAGCCTTTTAATATTGTTAGTCTCAAAATGTGGAATATTAGAAATATGGACTTCATTTCAGATGATTCAACTGTGTCATTCAGAAGATACCATATCATTTTTTTGCAATGCTGTGAAAAACCTGGGCTTGTATTGCCTTCTTCTTTGAAGATATCATGCTAAAAAATACTAAAAAACTATTTTTAAAGAATATTGATTGGGTGTCTGAAAAGACATTCAATGTCTGAAAGAAGGAATTGATTCAATGTCTGAGAAAGTCCGACAGGGGTTTCTCTGGGTCTGGTTTACAGTCGCGACACTGTAATGTACCTTTTATTTGCAATGTTTATGAAAATGCAACCATTGAGGTCGCAGTACTGAAACATTTCTGGATAATTTTCTGTTTGTTTTGTTTTTTTAGGAGGTGGTTTTGCAGAGTCTCTTCATTGCTAGCAAGGCTTAAAATGATTTGGCATTCTCACAAAGATGCATTTCTCGCAAACAAAGCAGAGCACGGCGGCTTCGGCATTAAGGATGAAAGATGAAGGAAGGAAACCAATTCGAGCTAACACGTTCCTTTCTGCAAAAAATTCACAGAAAAGAAATATCAGGTGCCTTGTACGGTTATCACAGGCCTCATGCAGGTTGCAAAGTTCTCCGTTTTGAAACTTTTTTCTTTTTTCATTTTGCTGAATCTAAGAAGAAAAAAAAAGAGAGAAAAGAAAAGGAAACCTCTTATAAAAGGCAGAGACTGAAACTCTTTTCTTGTCAAATCCGCCCACATTTCCTGGGCTCGTTCATTCCCTCTCTCTCTCTCTCTCTCTCTCTCTCTCTCTCTCTCTCTCTCTTTCTCTCTATCTATCTCTGACTGGGCTATTGTTAGAAGACAGACAGACAGAGAGAGAGAGAGAGAGAGAGAGGGAGAGAGAGAGAGAGAGAAAGAGAGAGAGAAGGATATGCAGGACGGGAAAGTAAAGACTACCAGACCAGTTACATATGTGGTCTCGTTAGCTAAAAATGTTGACATGGAAGCCAGAGCCCATACGTTACACGGCCACATCAAAGTAGGAGCAAAATGGCCAGAAAAAAGATAGAAAAGGGAGAGAGAGAGGGAGAAAGAGAGAGAGAGAGAGAGAAAAAAAAATCTTCAGTCAATGAGACTGTTTGCTGCACGTTGCACCGCAGAAGTTTAGGTGCCACATGCACAAGTTAAAAGTTTCCATGTAGAAAGTAACAAACTGTCTCCTCGCTCTGAACCCTTTGTCCATGTGCCCAGCCCCTGTTTCACACCTGCCCGCCATGTCTGCTCACACACATTTACAAAAGGATTTTGATCTTAATGAGTTCCTACCAGTATGATGTTTAATGCTAAAAATGCAAAAAAAAAAAAAAAAAAAAATTTTTTGTTAAAAAGACAAATAATTTCCACCCCTGTGCACTTTAATGCTCAAATTTTGTTTGGTAAAAAAAAATTCAAACGTAGACTTTAAAATCTTTAAAACAGTTAAGAAGACCCCTGCCTAGTTTAATGCTAAAAAAATGTGTCATGCATGTTTTTTGTGAAAAAATCATCTTTGTTTATTTGTTGTTGCAAATTGTTCATTGGAATTTATATATCTTATATCTAAAAGATTTCATACCAGTATATTTAATCTTAAACATTTTCTGTCTCCTTTTTTCAAAAATGTCTTACCAGTATAAAGTTCAATACCAAACATTTTAATTATCTTTTTGTTAACAAAAAGGTTGCAGTGCTTAATTTCATCTGAAGATTTTTTTTTTTTTTTTTTTGCAAATTATTGTGCAAAAGTTTTCATGCGTGCAAACTGTCAGTGGAAAATGTTGGTCCTTAGATTTCCTGCCAGTGTGATGTTGCTTTAGTGTACAAAGGGCATCCCCTGTGTTTGTTGAGAAACTCTAAACCTGGGCTTAATTGGAGTTAAGTGATGGAGCTAAGCTACTGATCTGTAATGTAAGATATAAGAAGCCGCTTTAAAATGCTCACCAGTGAAGAACGCTAAATTCTTGTCTGTAGCATTTATAGTACACAACCACACTAGCACTGTGTGTGAAAAAGCACTGTGTGAAAGAGAAAGCACAAATAGCAGGGTTGCAGCACACACACCATTACCTTGTGTTTCATTAAGAATGTATGACTGAGATTTCCACATAATGTGTGTCATAGCACGAAACGATGCTTCGGGTTTCCGATTGCTCAATAATGATCTATTTGCCAATTCAATACTAGCAGAAGTGCCTGGTGCAGTATGAATAAAATATTTAATGGGGTTTTGGGGTGGGGGGGAGAGTGATGGGGGTGCACAGCAGTCCCACAGTATGGCGTTTATTCTGCACTACAGCATAAGTAAAAGAAATCCACCCGAACAAACGCACCGTCTCTGCAGCATCAACGTTTCTGCTTAAAATAGAATGAACATGTGCTGTCGTTCACCACTCAGGCTGTGAATTCACATCCCAGAGTGAAGGCAAGAGTTTCGTCTGTTTGAACATAAAACCAGATCTACCTTAGGTGTTAATCAGGAAGTAGTGATGAATTAAGGTCTATGCCAGGTTGCTGTGAGCTTTATTTTCATATGTGTTACAAACCAAAGAAATCAAGACCACTCATCATGTCACCTTTAACATTTTTTTTTTTATTACGGACAAATGAAACAAAAAAGGCATAGTGACACAAAATGACCTGGCTGGCAAGGAAAGAAAGGCCAGCTTCAAAAAAACAAAAAAACAAACAAAAACAAAACAAAACAAAACAAAACAAAACAAAACAAAAAAACTAACAAAAACCAAAAAAGAGCAATCATCATCAAACAAAAAAGCAAAAACAAACAAAAAAACAAACAAGAAAATTCAAATAATGTAGTTATAAGCAAAAATGATCTCATTTTGTTCATAAATAGATAGGAAACCTGTTAAACAATTAAATAACTGATGGGCAACTTGCAAAAAAAAAAAAAAAAAGTTGGTAACAATTTAAAATAATTATCATTACTGGCTTTACAAATAAAATAACTACAATTGGCAGGTTTGTACACAAATTAAATGTCTTAAAAGTTAATCTTTTTTTTCCAAACTAAAATATTATGCTACAGTGAAAGAAAAGAAAGGTTTGACTAAATGATCAAATGTAATTTTTTTTCTTTTTCACAAAAACTTAAGGATGAGATCAACACAATATAACACCTAGCAAAGCTACTAGAAAACTATAGACCCACTGTTGTTTTAAATGTGTGCTGTAATATCTCACATATTTTTAGTTCACTTCTAAATGTTGCACTGGTATGGATTCCTCGGTGGACCCAGGCAAAAAAGAAACCACTCAAGTTTGCCCTTTTATCCAGACCTGTTTTTGACTTTGGGGGTCCAATTATCGTAAAAGCTGTCCCCGTTTCCCTCCATCCGAAATATACAACCTGAGACACATAACAGCCAATCAAATCACGACAGTTTGGTTCTTAAAACAAGCCTGATTACACAATCAGGCTTGGGCAGTCAAGGCTTCCAGCTAAGAGACAGGGCCAGGGCCACGCCTTAAGGAACCCAAGTGGAGAGCCAGGTCATACAGTCAGTGGTGGCCTTCGCCATCCGTCTTTATTCCAAAATCCCACCAGTGAGCACAGATTTAATGCAAGATTGTGTTTGTGTGAAACACTCCTCTGATATCACCTGCACAGGCTGATCAATTTTACAACGCACACTCACACTCACACACACACGCACACACACGCACACACATGCACGCACATACGTACACACACACACACACACTCGCACACACTCAGTCACATACCAGCACACGCTCACAAGATACCATTTAAAATACAAATTAATGAATTATAAGTCATATTAAAGAAGAAAAAAATATCTGGACTTCATTTTCCCAATTTGATCCCAAAAAAAGTGATATTTACAATCACACTGTGACAGATCATTAAAGACCTATGGAGGTCTTTAAAAATTACAAAAAGAAGTTGTTAAATTCATTTATCTATTCACTCGTTTTTCTCTTTTTTTTCTCTTTTCTGTCCTTACTAATATCTTCTCGAAATTCACAGAGCATCAGGTGGACCTACAGTAAGATGTCGGCCTTTGTAAGATGTCGGACTTCATCAGAAGAGTATTTCTCTACAGTACAGGACCTGTTATTGGCAAAAAAAGCAATGTAGCAAGCAAGAAATAAATAAAACAACATAAAATGAGAGCATGAAAAAAAAAGGAACCGAGAAGAGGAAAGATTTCCTCGCTATTAGTTAAAGCTCATTTGCCCTGAGGGCCAGTTTTATGGTAGTTTGTTTGTTTGTTTGTTTGTTTTCTTTTTTTCCTTTAATATATCTCTTTTTTGTCTTTTTTTTCTTTATTCAGAGAAAGAATGAGTGCTCTGGAAGGTCTCCAGCGGGAGGCCTATACTTTTTAAGTGCTTGGCAAAAAAAAAAAAAGAAGAAGAAGAAGAGAGGATCACTAGTAGTCTTCAGAACACGCGCACACATCCTTCTAAAAACGAATGAAAAATGACACTGAGGAAAAACGGAGGGTGTCGGGGAAAGGTGGAGAGGTGTAGGGTACTCCCTGGTGTTGTTTCATCACTTTTTGTCTTCTTCCTCCTCAATTCTCTTCAAGTGAGGTAGAGCGGCTTGTCCCTGCCTATCATGCTGCCACTGCAAAGTCGACACAGAAACAGGTGAAATCAGGACTGCAGCCTGGGATGAATGAAGTCAAGTGATCACACAAAATTCAGAGTAACACAAAAATAGCAGCGCAGCAGGGATCCGGTGAGGACACTGATAATCCAGATGAAAAACTCCAATCATGATGAACACTACTCACATCTCTGAATTTGCCCCTATGTTCAGAAAGCCAGCTAATAATGTTGAAAAGTAACAGCTGTTTAAACAATCGCTGTGGTATTCTCAGTGGTTGCTATGGTGTTGCCAAGCAGTTCATGTGTTATTCCAAGTGGGTGCTAGCATGTTGCTATGAGGTTGCTTTAGTATTGGAGGTGGTTGCTAGGATGATGTTTCTAGGAGGTGGTTGCTATGCTATCTCTGGAGGCGTTTGGTAGGGGGTTACTATAGTGTTCCAGGTGATTGCTAGGATATGACTGTGTTTGCTATATAATCTCTAGTGGTTTATAAGGAGCTGTTGTTGCTATATA
>JBBPCZ010000115.1:22558261-22572402 GCA_037974445.1 Brycinus macrolepidotus | reverse complement strand
TATATATAGCAACAATATATATATATATATATATATCTGCAGGTGCTTGCTAGGTTTTTAGTATACTTGTATCATGATGACATAAGTGTACAATGTCTGTGGTGGGATATAACGTTTAAATAAGCAGAATGATTCAAGCAAGCCCAGTATGGAAACAAATTTGTGTGATGGCTGGAGTGCACCAGATTAGGTTAATAGTTCTTTACAGAACAACATCCACATAAAGTAAAAGTTTAATCTGAACCTCCAAACCAAGAACCAGTCTTTTATTTTCACATATTTCACATTTTTATATAACACAAAGTTCTCTTACAGTCACTCAGTCAAACAGAGCTCACTTATGGGGTGCAGTGCAGACAACATAGCAGGGCAGCAAACTGCCACAAATGAGGAAGCACTGCCACTTGAAGGCTCTGCGTGCTGACAGTGGTCTGGCTGGTGCATCTAATAACCACACAGTGTGGATCTCAGCTTGGCTGATTCAAGCCCGCCTGACATCTTCTTCCACTTCCAGCAGACATACTAACTACATGATGAGTGTATTCTGGGACTGGTGCTACAGGCGCTCTCCAAGGTAGTGCCTGAAAAGTGCAAATGTTTACTGGGCAGTAAGGGTGCCAGTGTGACTCCTTTGGTGACAGACACTGCTAACACTCATAGCACAACTGCTACAACTGGTGGGGGAATCGTCCCCCATGAGGACCTTGGGAGCTGCTGTGTTGCGGTACTAGCCTGCAAATGCCATGACCAAACCCATATGCACTTGCTCCAGGTGCTCATAGGAGTTGAATGATTGTAAAATTTCAAAATAAATATATAAATCAACAAAGATATAAATGAAAAGACTACTGATGTTCCTACCACTAGCAAACCAATTTGGGCTATTTGTGGTTCACATTTTTGCATGCAATCCTCAAACAGTGGCAACAAACCACCAGATACAATAAAATATTCCAATATTCAGTAAATAACAGCTTTATGCACAATATTTTTAAAAATAACTTGATGTATTAATTAATCCTTTGTTGTGAGACGGCCACATACAGTATGTACATATTTAGAGCATTTTACAATAGTTTCGAACATGAATCAGTCAATCAGATTGGTTTTATAATAAGATTAAGATTAATATTAAATAAAAGGAGGCTAGCGTGATGTTAGCCCGTGCTGGCCGGCTACTGACGCTTGCTGGGAAAACTACCTAAGTGGCAGCAAATCAACAAATGCTTCCAGGAAACCTGGGCCAAAAACGTAAACAGTCGAAAAGTAAATAGTGAAAACAGCTTATTTGCAAAAGTGGAAAAGACTTAGCTCCACGGGCCAGTTAGGTACTAGTCTGCAGGCTAGACCACTGAGAATAAAGGGATGAATCCCTCTTAACAAAACAGGGTCTCTTCGGCGGCATCTCCTCGTCCAGCAGAGCCTGTAATCGCTCAGGCTGTTCAATTCGCAGAGGAGGTCTTTGAAGCAGAGATTACAAATAATTATGAGTGTGCAGTAATGTGGCAAAAACAGAAACAGCTTTCTGCACAGTATCTGATAAAAGACTGTCAAGCTTGATTATACTAGTAATCGAGTTATATACTGATTATCTATATTACGCTCTTTATTGTGCTCTACCTCACCTGAAATGGACTTCACTGAAGAATAACAACCTTGCACAGCCTCCCAAGAGTCCAGCAAACTTAACTGGAAAAAGATAAACTAGCAAGTCTGCAGAGTGATGACTAATCACTGCTGATTCTTCGAGAGGGCAAATTTAATTGATTTTTTAAAGGGCCCATAAGAAAAACCAAATTGTCCTCGCTTTAGACTTTAATGTGGTACATAAATGCTCCAGAATGTACCGTTCACTCCCCAGTCCACACAGTCCATACATAAAGTAAAAAAATACATACAAATATCCCTTATAAATGCCTATTTGTGTTATTTTTCATGACATGGTTATGTCAGGAAAACCAAGACATCTATATACTCTATATTATACACTATTCAGCCCGCAGTCGAGTAGCCCCACCCATTCACAATTAGGTTCTAAGGAGTCTTTTAGTCTGGACTGCTTTTTGAATGAGGCACAAAACAGGGCAGCTAATCGGAATGGAGGTCATTTACATTTCTCAGTTTTAAAAGCACAGGAACCAAAACAGCCTGCTTATAAGATAAGATAAACCTTTATTAGTCCCACAAGTGGGAAATTCGCAAATATCTCTAATACATAAGTTGGAAAAACGTTTTCCAGAATTTTTTTTCCCAAAAGAATTGTGGAACATGGAATATGAGTGCTTTAAATCAAGAAATGAGGTTTAATTAGTTATTCATGTTATCTGGTACGGGAACTGTGTTTGACAAGAGTGACTGAAAAAGAAGCTTCTTGCACACCTGCACGCATACACACACACAGACACACACACACGCACGGACACACAGACACTCAAGGACACACACACACGGACACACACACACACACACACAGACACGGACGCACACACGGACACGGATGCACACACACACACATAAACATACACACACACACACACACACACATACACACCTGCAGTGGTTTCCTCCACACTCCCGATTGCAGTACTCACTGTCCCAGTCAGGGTTCTGTCCCACTGGGTTCGGAGCCCCAGGAGACTGAGAGCCACCCACAGTCTTCTGATACTCCGACTGTAAGTGAGAGAAGCCCTGCGGAAGAGCAGGAGAGAGAGAGAGCGAGAGAGTGAGCGAGAGACAGAAAACGAGAGAGGCCTCATTTAGTGCTCCCTTTGCAGTAATTCAAAATATTGATTTTTTTTCATCAAATTCTACAGTGATGAGCAATTTAAAAAGACAAGACAGGAGAAGAAGGGGCTACACTTCAACAGTTTCAATCTTCAAACTGTAACCTCCCTCCCGTGTCTTAAATGTTTTTTTGGCTTGTTTCTTTCTTGTTTTTTTTTCTTCTTTTTACAACTTTGCAGAGAGGTGCTAAGCAGAGAGGCCAGTTTCTAAAATCAGACGCTTTCACTCAGCTTCACACATTGCAGGTCTCTGCTGATTCAAATGACACCTCAATACACACCTCTATCTTGCAAAACAACACACAAACTATGCCCACCTCTTCCCCTCTCAGCCACAAAACACCACACTTCATTACAATAAACCCACTGTCAACACACTACAGGAGATCTGTGTTTTTTTTTCTTTACTTTGGCTCAAGGTTTGGTGGTGGGTCATCTAAAATCTGAAAACATTATTCTTAAACGCTCACAGAACCAAGATCCAGAGAACATACGGGCCTGGTTAAACCTTTAGAATAACTCTGAAGAGATAGAGCTGCGAATTAATACATGTGGAACTACTACAATCAGAAACACTGGCCTTCCACCATATTGAGCTGTTACTGATGGGTTCTAATGCATTACCAAGGACAGACATTCCACTAATGAACTCTTAATGTGGTACACAGTGATTACATAAAGACTGTAGTCCTCTAAATTCCAAGTTCTAAAAGAACACTTGTTGGCCTCATATTGTCAGCCTGACACATCAACTTGATTTCAAACATTTAAGCATAAGCCTTCAGATCAGGTGTTGCATACATCAAACATCTTATCTTACGTTAAAAGCTTAAAGGATAAATTTAAAGCTATAAATTTTAAAAGTTGTCAAAAGCTGAAGTGCTGAAACATGAGTTTAAAACCCAGTTTTAAAACACTTTTCTTTGTCTCGCTCAAGTCAGGGGAAAACGTAAGGTCAGAATTTACTTGAGATGTGTCACGCAAGTGACCACAGATCTTTAAAGTCCGTGTGAATTGGAAATCATAACGTATTTTCCTTTCATTCCGTCACGTATGTCAGAATGAAACTACAGTTTCATCAAGGGTCTCTAAACTAGCTTAATGTTTTCTTCCATTATGACAGATGGGAGTGGTGGGAGGACAAAGTGAAACATGATAATACTGCTTAATACTTTTTTCCCCCACCTAGACAATTTGATTAAAAATTAAAGCAAACAATTTAGTCAATAATGGTATGATATGATCAATTGTGCTTAAAAAGATCAAGGACAAGAATCAACTAAGTGAAAAATGTCAATTTTGATATCATGTTGACTTCAAAGGGTTTTACTTTACACAGTTTCCCCCTTACCCTGAATAAGAGAGTCTACCTATTTGTTATGATTATAAAAATTGTACATTTAGTCAGGTGTGTCCAAAATGTTTAATGTATTTAACACACACTGAGACAGCATCACCCCTGTTCTTTCGTACTAACCTGTTGTCCTGGGGGTGGGGAGTGGAGGGAGGGCTGGAGGCCCATCTGGTGGGAGATGATTGGCTGTGACTGGACCTGCTGCATGCGGATGGGCTGGTTGAGGAGGGAGCCCTGGTGCAGGGAGAGCTGCTGGTGGAGAGGGGGGCTGATCTGGAAGGAGGCGGGTGGGGAGGCGCTGAGGGCGGGCAGCATGGCCGAGCGTGGCAGGCCGTGGCGGGGCGCCCCGGCCGCATAGCTCTGCAGGTCGGACAGAGGGAAGGGGCTGGGGCCCAGGTAGGGGGAGGAGGGCTGTGGGGGCACACTGTACAGCGGAGGGTTGGGGGGCATCATGTGCGACGAGGGTTGGCTGGACTGGGCATTTTTACTCTCCACTGGGTCGTTGTAGGTCTGAGAGAGAGAGAGAGAGAGAGAGAGAGAGAGAGAGAGAGAGAGATGGACAGAAAAAAGCACAATCAAGGATCAAAGAAGCCTGGAAACTTATCAGAGAGCACAGAACCAGCTTAAAGGGATGGTTAAGTCAAAATGTACAGAGTATCCCCCTTATCTTAAATGTAGCCAATCAGCCAGGACATGCTCAATGCCCAAAGTTTGCTTCTTTCATTTTGCACTGGAGCTATGAGGCTAATGCAGATAAGAAGTAATGGAAGCCTTATAGCCAGCAGTTAACATTCTGAAAACCGCATGCCTAAATCATCACACACTCGCCCCCAAACCGTGTTGAGTTGTTAAGTAATCTCAAACAGACTTGCTCATGGGCTTTGACACTGTATGATGTGTTTTGAAACAAGTGTGTGATGATTTAGGCATGTGGTTTACATAATGCCATTGGTGGGCTATAAAATCTCATTACTTGTTAGATACATTAGCCTCGCAGCTCCAATGCAAACTAAAGAATCATACATCAAACACCAAACACATAGTGTCCATCTTAAAAAAAGGAGGTTCTTCAAGGGTACTTCACTAAAGGTCATGGTTATACATAAAACCATGAAAACTCGGAGACTGAATGTTCAAATGGTTCGTTGATTAAATTTTCTTTTCAATGATTTTAAAGAATTGACTGATGATTCCTTTAAAGAACCTTTTCAAAAATGATCCTAGCACCAGAAAAGCACCAAAAGGAGTTTTGAATTTTTTACATTTTATATAGCTCATCTATTTTTAAAACCATACTATATAGAAGCATTTTTGCTGAGACACTTAAAAAGTTTCTTTAAAGGTTCTTTAGTAAAGCAGTGGGTACATAAAGAATTACAACACTTCAAAGACCCACCTGTTCTTAATGTTGAAACTGTTTTGTATGGCTCTTTAAAGAATAGTTCTAGCATCAACAATGATTCTTCTATTGGTGCAACTTTTTTTGGTGCAATACAGAAGAATGCAGAGTGTGGACTGATTGCCTATATTTGCAGTAAGGCATGTTTGATTTTTGGCTGGACCACAGCTTTAAATCAGGGTTATAAAACACACCACATTATACTGCAATTCCAAATTCTAGCCAGGCCATTTAAGAGAGTGTTAAAAAAAGGAGAACTGCCTGCGGCTGCTCTCCAATTTGAGAAAAACCAGTTATGTCACTTAGTTTGTAATAACACTGCTGGACAAAACTTCTCATGCATGCACTGCAAAAACAGACATATAATTCCAAGCAGAAAAAAAAACTGAGAGAAACACAGACCAGGCAAAGTAGTAAACTGTTTTCTGCTCTGCAAGAAAGCACTGCTTTACAGTACAGATCCCCAGATTGTAAATGATGAGAAGTATGTTCTTTTGTTAGTTGCCACAATAACTGGCTTGATCTACGATCAGACTACTTATATATATTGAACAGCGAGGCAGGACTGATCGATACGAAAACGGTAGACGGATGACGGGAGGGACACATTTGCAAGCCGGCAGGAAAAAGTGGGAGGAAGTACGCGAGAGTGTGTGTGCTTGATAGAAGTCACCTGCTCCAGGAAATTTCCAAACATATCCATCTTAGAATTAAACAAGGGGACTTGGAGCTCCTCCAGGAAGTCGTTTTTTATCGCTTTAGCCCACACCATCACTCTAGAACCCTGCGTTTACATAAAACCTTAAAACCGTGGATATATGGACATAGGATACATTTCCTGACATTCAATTAACCACCTCATAAGTCATAACACATTGCAGTGCATTGGGCGAGCACCTTGTCGCATTCATTCTCACACGGTTTTTGTGCTACGTACGATATGTGAGGCCAAAACGCATCAGTTTTCACACCAGATGCGTCTGGGAGAAACGCTAATATATCATTTGACATTAGTATTACACATGAAGAGGGAGGAGGGAGGAGGCCCTCCTTTAAAAACAGGTTTTCACTCGGCTGCCATAATCAAGCGGCGCACATTTAAGGAGACAAAACACTCACAATCACTTATTAACCTACAAAATGCCACCAGGTGCGTACCCCAGCAGAAAGCCGCAGAAAAAAGCCCTCCGCTCCAGGCCGCACACAATCAGTTCTATCGTTCAGTCGGGTTTAAGTATGCTCTCCACAACCTCTCCGAAGAATTATACAAAAAAGTAACATCCTTTAGGAACAACAGTCATTTTCTCTCCATAAATATATGTTTCAAGCCTTTAAGGCTCTGAATGTGCCGCGGATTTGATGGTTATTTCATATTTCTTTCTCTTTTTTTCTTCCCCTAGCTCGGTATTTTCTTTCTTTTCAGTGCCTGCTAGCTCACAGACGCATCAATCAAAGTGTCTGCGAGAAACAGATTTTGACGAAATATTTAATTACACGAGACGAAGGACGAGAAAGGCGTTTAATAGGAGCTGCTGAGGGAGGAGGCTTGATGAATACACCATTCATGGCTTAATCAAGCCTCTTGTTTTGGGCCAAAGAGCTTAGAGACAGAAGTACAGAAAAACGAAAGGGGGGGGAGGAGAGGGAGAGAGAGCGAGAAAGAGAGAGAGAGAGAGAGAGAAAGAGAAGAGGGAAGCATGAAGAGAGTGAGAGGGAGAGAGAGAGAGAGAGAGAGAGAGAAGAGGGAAGCATGAAGAGAGTGAGAGGGAGGGAGAGAGAGAGAGAGAGAGTGAGAGAGGGTGTTTAGCATGAAAATGCAATTTACGTTTTTGAAAAGGAAAACAATGGCTGCGAAATTAGGGGTGTGAAAACGGTGTGTTTTATTATGTGGATGAAAATATGCAATGAAACAATCCATTACGCAGCTCCTGCCGAAATCTATCCGGAGATGAATCGCTTTCCGTAAATTAGCAATCCGCCATCGACCTATGGATTACGCATATCTGCCCTATTATGAAATACAGTCAGATTGAGTAATACGTCAGTATATGGGATCTAACAGATGGAGCTCAAACCAATTTAGAGGAATCCACAAACCCCACCAAAATGTCTCAGCACATTTTTAAATGTAGTCAGTATACAATTGTATACAAACGTTTTGGTCAAATGACGTTATGTTGATTTTCTAAGTGAACATAAACACACATCATCCACTTCTGCATGTTTTAATACACACTTACTATGTGTGTACTAGTCGCTGAATTGAACATATTGGAAATAAATGAAACATAAAACAGGAAAGTTGCAGCACATTTTATGTTTTACACTTTACCTGTTTTTGCAATATGTTAATGCCCTAAACATTTCAGAAAAATGCCATATTTGTTTGTCCACAGTTGAGGATGAGGTAACTTATCAACAAATTGTCATTTGACTGGAACTGTTTGCAACTGCACACTGACCAGATTACAGACAATTTCTGTATTTAATATTTTTCATCATTAGTTTGTTGTAAAAATATTATAAGATTATTTTTGCTTTTATTTTCACAATATTTGTCACAATTCTCACAATATTTAAAGTGTTCTATGTAATAGCGAGCTGTAATTAGCTATAACTAGAACCTTATTTTGTGGCATGATGTAATCTAGACTATAGACTTTTTTTACACTAACACATACACACACACAAACAAACTGAGGGGACTGTCTGGGGCATAATTTTGAATGTTCCTGTTTCTCATATGCACACACACACACACACACACACACACACACACACACACACACACACACACATCCACAAAACACACACATACAGACACATTTCCCTTGACAGCCCCTCCCTGGAGATTGTGCTGAATTCTCCATCTAATGTATAATATACCTCATCCCCCCATCACTGCTGACCGTACATATCAAAGACATGACCCCCTCCTTCCTAGGTTACCTTGGAAACCAGGCTAGCTCGGTACGCTGCCAGGGCCTTCAGGTACTCCTTCTTAGCCGCTTCTGTTTTTCTCTTATACCCCTGAGAGAGAGAGAGAGAGAGAGAGAGAAGAGTGATTAGAAACACACACACACACGCACAGGACTTCAGCCACTTAACCTGAACGAAGGCCATGGTCAGTATCATGTCAACCACGTTTGATCCCCCCACGTCTGACATATTTCCCCATACCTTTTACCACAATCACAAAAAAGACAGACAGATGAACCCTCCTCTCTGTACCCGCCCATGTGGGATTATTGCATGAAACTCAATTACGGGGTACCATTTTAGAAGGGTAATTTCATAAACTTTCCAAAGAAACGCAGGCCAGGACAACACACATACACACACACACACACACACACGAAAGAGGAAAAGGAATCAGTCTGGGTTTTAGCATTTCTGCTGGAGAGTCCATTAAGAAGACACATCGTTCTATCAGAGTGGGTGTCACATCAGAGAAAGAGCAGAGGGAGAGAGAGAGAGAGAGAGAGAGGGAGGGAGAGAGAGAGAGAGAGAGAGAGAGAGAGAAAAGACAGGGTTTAACAGGGAAGGCAATCTATAGCAACGGAATGAAGTCACTGAGAAATGGTGAGATTGGAATGTAGGCTAATGTAATGGCATGTCAATCATTTCACCGTCTGCCGGAAAAAAAAAAGAAAGAAAAATCCATTCGCTCCGAAATTGAGCCGGACAACAGCTTGGCTTTAGCCGACGAGAGAAAACATGGTTTAAATTAGTGGAAAAATGGAAAAAGGCCACATCAACAACAAAACGTCTTCAGAATGTATGGAGAGGAGTGGCGGTGCTGAATTAATTGATGAGGACAAAGAACATTAAATGGATGAATACGGCAAATGAACCAAAAATTGAGCCAGTGAGAAAAGATATGGTCTCATTTGGAGAAAAAAGCTCTCACACTGCACTGAACGGAAAAGTGACAGCAGATTAACTGATGAGGAGAACATGATGAGTACATGATGAAATGATGAGTAGAGCAATACTGTTTCTGTTGGTAAGGGAGAAAAATCTAAACTGAGCCAATGAAAATATGGTGAGAAATGGTGGGAAAAAACATTACACAGTATTGAGAAGAGCATCAGCGGTGGTTTAATTAATGAGAAAAACAACATTAGTAATGAGTATAAAAATGATGATTAAACTGATGAGGGAAAACATATTTACACTAAATTTGGGACAAACAACAGAACCCACACACAAAAAAAAAAACATTTACAACTAAGACTGAGAAGAATAGGAGCTTTGGTTAAACTGATGAGAAAAACAACATTCAATGCACGAATGGATAAATTAAATGGATGCTTTAATGGATGCTTTAAGTGACAGCAGTATAGCAATGGTGTTTGATCCATTCACTCCAAAATGAAAAAATATGGTAGAAATTGATTGGGAATTGCAGAGGCAATGTCGGTTTCATTGATGAGAAAAACACCATTAAAATGATGAGTATGGCAATGGTGTTTAATCCGATGGGGGAAGAAAAAAAAAAGAAAAACAACAACGTCGTCTCCCCCTGGGGAGCTTGTTACAGGAAAGATGGAGGAACGGTGAGAACAATGATTTAAACATTTACATACGGCTGGTCCCAAGCCTGCCTGCTATACTGTTCCTAGAGTTACCATTAAGATTTAATGGAACATATGCATGACTACGGACGGACAGAAACATGTGGCAGACACAGAAGACACACACACATACACATATACATACACATATGTGCTCCCCCTCAGCACACACTAAAAGAGCACAGCATGCAAACACGCCGAGCGATGTTCCCATATAAAGCTCCCCAACACACATCCACACAAACCCAAACATCTGACTAATCTGATTACGGAGGAGAAGCAGAAAGGCTGGAAGTATCTGACAGCGGCCGCTGAGGTTAAATTAAAAGGCCGGCCGGTAAGCGACTTTTTTATTCCGCTCACACTGGCTGAAACAAAACGGCGAACACAAACGGCAACAGAAGCCCCTCGCTATTATTAGTAGATTATTAGTCTTAAGCATTTTCAGATAAGGCAGCCAGGGCTGACTTTGAGAGCCCGCGTCCTGACAGTTAAATATTGAACGGGGTTGTGTGGCTTTTGTAATAATGAACTCCCGAGGAGCTCCCGGCAGCTCTGCTTTCAAATTAATTTAACCCGAGCTAATGAGTGGCCCTAACGACAGCAACTCTTAAATAAATTAGCACGCCTAAGGATTTCTAATTATTCCAAAGTGAGTGGATTCATTAGCAATTGAAGCCGTCAGAGAGAGAGGGAGAGAGAGAGAGAGAGAGAGAGAGAGAGAGAGAGCAGGTCGTGTTGAATTAGAAATAAGGAAGGGGATGTGCTAGAGCGAGGGAGCACATGTTGCCTTCTTAATCCCGACATGGCGGGTGTCCCCCCACAGAATTATCTGGTAATTGTACCTTAATGAAATGTTCCTGTTTGATAACCGGTTAATTATGGAAGACAATAACTCGCGGAACCTCCTGACACCAGGGAAGGGGCGTATACCCTTGGGGAGGGGGGGCATAAAGACAGAGAGAGAGAGAGAGAGAGAGAGAGAAAGAAACTGGGGGGGGGGCTTTTTAGAGAGAGACCACTGTAGTTCAAGGGATGTCAATGAAGAAATACGGAAATCTCTTTCTTACTCTCTTTCTTTCCCTTTCCCTTTGTCAGTTTCTCTCTCTCCCTCCCTCATTATTTCACTTTCCATCATCCTTACATTTTTTCTTCGCTCTTTAGCTGTCATTCTAATTCTCTTTCTTTTTCTCTGCCTTTTTATTTATTTCTCATTCTTATCTCCCTCTTTCTGTTTCTCCCTCTATTTGTCACTCTCTTGTTTTTCTCTTCCTTTTGTTCTTTCTGTCTTTCTTTCTCTAAAATGCCTTTACTATTTTCTATGTTTCTTTTTCTCTTCCAGTTCTTTTTCTTTCTCATACTTCATTTCTCTCTAGCCCTTCCTCACTCTGTTTCTTTCTCTTTCACTCTCTATCTGAATTCTCTCTCTCTCTCTTTCTCTTTGACTTAAGGTACACTGAATAGTCTCATCTAAATCTAATCCTGCACCACAGCAGCGATATTTCCTCTAATCTCATAACCTCAGCTTTGCTGGGAGAGATCTGAACACTCTCAGTAGAAAACTGTACTAAAGCTCTGAAGGCTACAGTGCAGTGATGGTGGGCTATTCTGCATTGTTACCCATCACTGTAGTACATCATACACCTCAGAAACACTAAAACTAATGAGGCTGACTCCAACGCGCAAAACACCAAATCCCGTGGGCATTAATATGAAAAGACGAAGTTATTAAACCTCTGTAAGCTGGCAAAAGAAAACAAACAAACAACCAGAACCCCAACATCTGAAACATGGCTGCTTATGGCTCAAGGACGGTACGATAACAAACTGCGATTCTATTTGAATATGTGGATCTTTTTATCCCACATGTACAAGACTATTTCAAGTGATTCTTTGAATGCTGGAAGCTCTGTACCAAAGGCCAAAGGTTAAGAAGAATGAAGGGACTGCAGGACGAAAGCAAATGCAACTGGTGGATAAAAGCTTGGGAGAAAATGGTTATTATTGGCACTACGCATGATATAACTGGGGGAGGGGGAGGGCAGGCCGGTACTATGACTTCTTGGGCATCACTGTTCCGAGCCATTTAACGTATCCCTCATTGGTATGAGTGACAGGTCAGGGCCATCACTAAAAGAAATGACAGTCATCCATTGGAGAGGAGTTCTATCAATCATCTGTTAATGGGCCTATCAGAGAGGCTATTCTGGAGGCAGATAAGAATCCTTCACCTCTTCTTCATTCCACTCTGTTCTTTGCATGCTGAGGATGGACGGAAAAGATAGAAGGCACAAGGAATTACACGCTGTTTCACTACTGATGCCCATCTGTAGATCACGTCAGGAACAGCTGTGAGGGTTATCAAAATTACTCAAGAGTAAAAAAATAAACAGGAGCAGATTTCCAGAAAGATATGCAAAATGTGTCTTCAGTGAGAAGCAACACATTAAATGTAGTGTATCAGATGCATAAAATATCAGTGGTAAGCCATGACTACTAGAGCTAGGCCTTCAAATTGGACCACAAATATCAAAAACCACACCTCTCTGACAAAGCTAATTTCTGCTTAGCATCCCTAAGGGAATCTAGAGCCAAGCTATAGCATTGCAAATTAACATTTTGGCTGTTTTAGATGAAACATCTTTTAAAAGACCACAGTGTCTTATTTGAAGCTCATAACAGTCATATTAACATGTTTTATCTTGCACATAGCACTTACATGAGTGACCTAGAGTGACATTATCCCACCAATTATGAATCAAAACGAGATTGGCTGGTTCCACTGTCAGTTCTTAACTACAGTGGTTGGTGGTTAATGTGACTTGTCAAGACTTCAGTCAAGTTCATGAAGACCTAACTAAAGGGAGAGCTCACCTCGATACCACAGCGAAACAAATTCTGATTAGATCATTTCCTGTTGGGTTTAAACATTTAATCCTTTTGTTTCTGGCCTAAACTTAATAAGGAGTAATAAACAGCATTGCAGAACCTGTCAAGTCCACGATTCTGCTGAATAAAAATGAACAAAAAATCAGACATGGATTTCCTAGAAATTATTAGACCTTCTTTGAAGATCTAGAAGGCCTTGAGGGTTCTCCTCTATAAAATATGCACGTTTGTAAGAATCTAGATATATTTTACACTATGTTTGGCAGACAATGCAAGATGTGTACCCATACATCTGTAATCTCTGTAATAGCATATTTTGGGATATTTAAAAGTTTGTCCTTGACCTCAAACGCAGTCAGTCATTCTAACCATGAAGGACAGCGGAAGCTTTCTTCTTTGGTTTTGCCCCAGTGCTATGAAGCTAATGTAGCTAACAAATAATGCATGCTCATGACCACAAAGTTGGATTTTGCAAAATGCACTCCTCATCGTCAAAACACATTCACCTCCATTTTGGGTGAACTCAAATTCTCTAGGCTAGTGGTTTCTGACACTATGTGACATACAGCTAGCAGCCATCTTGATGCTTGATTTTTTGTCCTGCGATGTAAGGAGAGAGTGGGGCATAACCTAACACATTTTGATTTAAGCAAAATTCATCATTTTTATTCAATTGACCTACTAATCTCTGCAATAAACAAAAAAATAACTTTGCTTGAAACTAATGTCCACAAACAAATTAAGACATTATAAAACCCACCCCATCGGTGGGGTTTATTGTAATCAATGGAGGGGCAAGTTGCAACAGTCGCTTGATACAGAACACAGATACAGATTTGTTATTCCAAAACAAATCAAGGCTGTTTGAACTAACAAGCTTTCCAACCCAAATACACAAAAATATATTCATTAAAAAAAAATATATGATTAGTGAAAATGGACAAAAAAGGAACTTTTTTGACCACAAACTAGCTGATTAATCGCGATTCTAAGTCAACACAATATATAATATATAATAAACGCACTAAGTCATCAATTTTACAAAGAAGGCTTTGTTTATTAGTTTTTTCCCAACTCTGTCACACTTTTAAAAGCTGTGAGACCCCCTCCCTCCGCTGTCGCTGCCACACCGGGATGCT
>JBBPCZ010000115.1:22543997-22558161 GCA_037974445.1 Brycinus macrolepidotus | reverse complement strand
TTCAAATTAATCGCGCGATCAATTTATTTTAAAGCGTTATAGAAAATAAATTAACGCAAATAGTTAACGCGATATTTCTAACAGCCCTACTTTCAAATATATGTTATTTTCATTATATCTGTAGAATACTTTTTTGCTAATCTAGGCGTGAAAACCAAAAACTGAAATGTTTTGAATGTATATGGGGGGGATATGGACTTCACTCAATGCTTCCAGAATGTGTTATGACACTATGTTATAACTAACACTGCCTGACTAGCTCTCATTATGAGTTGTGTATATGATTCAAAATTGTTGCTATATTACAGTCACCAAAGGTGATTAAAATAAAATATAGGTGTGAATTCTGGGACACTCCTCAGAGACCAAAAAACACTCATGACTCATGATGAAAAAAGTTTTTTGATACAAAAAAACTCAGAGTGAATCTTGAGAAATATCTGCCCAGGTGCTTTTAAAAGTTGCAAATTATGCTGCTGTGGAACTGTGAGAACAGGATCATGGGCGCATTCTACTGGAACCTGTTTAACTACACAAAATAGCCATTAAATTTTACTTCATGTTAGTCAGTGCCCCACTCTCCCCTAATGAAGCCCACCTCAGACACCAAACATGTCTCATAATTCACTACATTCAGAGTAAAGCTATTATTTTTGCTAAATTATTAAGTTACGATTCATCAGTTTGAAGGAAAAGTGTGTTGGGTGTTGAGAATGACTGGCGGCGGTTGATGACGTCATCCAAAGATGACCTGACCGCTGCTGATAAGAGCACTGAGATCTGCCTCCTGATGACCTCATCACCTCCACTCATATGTAACAGATGTGTTCTGAAGTTTCAAAACTGAGTCATGGACGTAAAACAAAACAAAAATAAATAAATAAATAAAACCCAAATCCAAATCTTCCTAATCTTGCTGATGGAAAAACACCTTGTGAAGTATTTCAGAGGGGGGAAAAAAAGCAAAAAAGCAACAAAACTGGACTCAACAACCCAAGGACGAATCCTATTATTCCCAGAGCAATAACAAAGCAGTCTGATAAGTAAACAAGAAAATGAGCCAAAAGAGAGAAAAAAAACATACATATTCACAAATGTGTATCGATGTCTGAACTGTCCTGGTGGATGAAGGGTTAAGAAGCACAAACAATAACATTTCGGAGAGCAGATGTCCTTGAGGGAGAAAAGAAGGGCGCTGGGCGATGGCTAATCTTGTATTCTCAGCATGATCAAATCACCAGGCAACAGATATAAATAAAAGGGCCGAGGAAATGAGGAATTCACATTCAAGAGTGTCAGCGGCAAAATGAAGATTCATGGTGAAGAGGGGAGAAGGGAAGGAGGCAAAAATTAACTGCACATAAAAGGACACACAGCAGAGCCCACAGAAAAAGGGGGAGAGAGAAAGAGGGAGAGAGAAAGAGAGAGAGAGAGAGAGAGAGAGAGAGAGAGAGAGAGAGAGAGAGAGAGAAATATCACATGGCAGAGGGGTGAGTGGTCTGCACTCTGTCATGGAGACAGGTGCTTTTATTTGACATGCAATAGCAGGCCTTTGTTATGGAGGATATTCTAAAAATACTGTGCCCCCCTTCTCTCTCTGTCTCTCACACACATCATCACTCTGCTTCATGCGCAGCTCATTACTGAAGAACACACACACACATACACACACACACACACACGCACACACACACACGCATGTGCACACACATGAATGCTTTTCCCTGTGCAAACCAACCGATAAGCAGATTGAAAAAAAAAAAGAAAAACTCAAGAACATACACCAACAAATGGACAAATAGCCAGCAGAGGCTGTTTCAAACACTGCCCTTTAACTCTGGTGCTGTTACTGCCAAGCCTTCAAGACAGAAATGCAATGGTATAATAAAGAAGCATCCAGAAGATGTGCAAACTCCATTTTGGTGGTTCGTCTGCTTCAACACACCTGATTAACTACGTGCAAGACAGTCATTGGTGAGTAGGTTCAGTAAGCCGGGCTAAAGCTGGAAAACAGCCAAGCAGCAATAGTTTGAAAAATCTAATTTATACAGTACTCTCCCTCACCCCAAATGTGGCCGATCAGCCGAGACTGCTGAAGTTTCAGTAAGGTTTTGCTATGAGGCTAATGCAGATAAATATTGGAAGCTAGTGTTTCTGAAATCAGTTCTCATGAACCTCCTAAGACACATATCACTATGTGGAAAAATGTGGATTATCTGGGGGTCACTGAGCTTTAGAACCGGTTTGAGAACCACTGTTCTGTATGCACCAATTAGCATTGTGCAAACTGCATAATGAAATCCCTGCACACTTGCCTCAGACTGCAATGAGTAATCTCAAATAGTAAAAACAGTGACAGGCTATTTTATTACTTGGGGAAATTGTAAAAATTTGCTTTAAGTGAATATAGCATATCACTATTGACTGATACTGACATCGAGACTTAAAGTAGTAGCTGAAGGCTTTTCTTTAAAAAATACTACGCTTTGAAATAAGCTATTTTAAACTGCAGTACACATTTTAGATCTTATCTAAGCACATAGAAATGCTCAAACTAAATGCATTTGGTCGATGCTCTTATCCAAAGCAGCTTGCAATTAAATCAAGTTACAGATGTAGGTGAATTAGGAGTCTCTACACACCAACCACACACATGAACTACTACAGTACCATTCTACAATGAAGAAAATACAGCAAACAGCATAACAAGATAAATGATATCTGATGCAGAATTTTCTGATGATATTGGCTCTATACTGATACCTATTGATACTGGTATGCCATCTCTAGCTTTCAGAATGAGTTTGTTCCTTCTCACCTAATAGCTTGCCTTGTGCCATTTTCTTACTGGGTGCTAAATTATTTCATTATGTGCAATATCTTATTATTACGTGCAATAGTCTTACCATGGAAAATATCACTACTTATGTCAATATTACTTATATACTACTTATCTCTTATGTGCAATAACATACTCCTTGCCACCATTAGTTTTACTAGAAATTCACTTAACTGTAAGTTACTCGTCTATAATATTAATATTTGTGTATATAACAAAGTGTATTTCATACTGAGTATTTTCTGCAGAGTTTTTATTGGATTTATTTAGACATTATATTTTATATTGTTCTTGTCTCTGTGTCTCTGTGTAGTCATAACATAGGCAATTTCCTGTGGGATCAATAAAGTTTTCTCATTCTGATTCTGATAAGATGAGCGAACCATCACAAACCTAAGAATTAGAATCCTCCACACTTACAGGTCCCGAACAAACCGGGGCCAGATCTCCTCACCTGTTTCTGCTCCTCTCCCAGACTGTCCCACATGGAGGCCACAATCTTGGAGACGTCTCCGAAGGTGGCGTTGGGGTTCTGGCCCTTTATGGCCGCCTGAGTGTCCCGGAAGAAGAGAGCATAAGCCGAGACTGGCTTCTGAGGCTCGTTGGGATCCTTCTTCTTCTTCTTCTTCTGAGGCTTGGGCTTGGGCTTCATCATGTCTGTGGAGGGTCTTTTCTCCCCCGTGATCTGCCAAAAGAGAGGCACAGTGTAAGGACATGGGCCGAAACATGCAGAGACACATCCAGACGCACAGGTTGAGCCACCAAACCCTGCACTGGGATTTACTTTAATGTAGTAAGGGATATGTTTAGGCCTTTTTGAGCACAGCAGCTGAAAACTGTTCTGAAATGCAATGTTCATTGTTCTTGCCATACTGGGAAATGGATAAAAGATGTAGAGAGAAGAAAGAGCTATAAGAGGAAGATGTAAACATTTATCATTCCTCCCTTATAATAAAGAGCTATAGGCATGTCTACAGGGCAATTACAATTACTTACTTTAATGTACATGTACATATAAGACATTTATCTTACCCAGAGTGACTTCCAAAAGTTCTTTGTTGTTCACTCAGGAAATATATCTCGGCAGCTAGAGCAAGGGTGCTCAATCCCGGTCCTGGAAATCTATAACCCTGGTTCAGGTCCAACACATGTAGCTGTTCAGATGCCCCAAGAATTCCTTCATTACCAGGATCAGCTGTGGCTGATTGGGCTTGGAGCTAAACTCTGCAGGGTGGTAGACCTCCAGGATCTGGATTGGCTTTGGGGGTTAAAGCGTAACGTTTGTGGTGGACTGAAAGCATGTGTGCTTTCATAACGTTGACCAATGTTGTATTCTTAAAGTACAGCGACTGTGTCTTTACATATAAAACAGACAGTTTTGTGTTTAAAATCTCTGAAAAGATATTCCTCCAGTGGTCCTTCATTCTCCTCTTGTCTGCATGCCATTTTCATGTTCATTGTCTATTTCTGTCTCATAAATGCCCAGAAATGGTAGCTACTCATTGTAGGAGCTTTTATATTTGCATTTGGGTTAGTGATGACTGTGTGGTGTTAAGAGTCTTAGACGTTTGTTAAAAAGTAAAAAAAAAAAGTATTTTAAAAATCAAACCAAATAAAAAATAAGAATATACATAAAACATGTTCGTTCTCTTCTCGGATGAGAGGGTAGGGGAGGTTAAGGCACTGGTCTTGCAGGCCAAATCAAATGTTTTTGACCATGGCCCTCACTTTAGCTTTGTGTGAAGATACCCTCAAACTGAAATACTTTTAGAAACAGGAGGCCTCATACAGAAAATACACAAAAGATCTTTGAGACATCACTTATGCACAATTACAAAACATTTTAATAAATGTAAAGTACAAGATTTAGTACTCTGTTGTTACTAGTGTTGTCAAAGTCGAAGGGATCCATTATTAATGACATGATTTTTAATGTCATAAACAAATTGTTCAAGTGTGACCCTTATAAGTGTTCACAGCAGTGCAGGATGAAATCCAGCTGCTCGTGTGCTGTATGTTGCTATGAAAAAAAAAAATCAGAATAAAATTATAGCTCTCTTGTTCAGATATAGCTTTAAGATTACTTATAGATATACCTTCAACACCTTGGGCAGACTGAACTTCACAGCTCTCGTGGGAGACTTATGGATAAATCAATGAGCACCCAACTAACAAAAGCAACAGCAAAGTGGAAAGCTCAACCTTCAGAGCTTCCTCTGTAACAAGAATCCATGAGGTGTATGAAGAAGAGCGAGAGACTGTTGCACAGTTGGAACCACTGACAGCAACAGTGGCTGTATGTTCCAATCAATGAGTGTACATATCATGTATATCAGGTATACAATACGATATTCATCATATATACACTCATTGATTGAAACATGCAGCCACTGTTGCTATCACTGGAGAACAGTGATGAAAACTGGAGACTGAATACAGCCTATTGGAAATAATGTGATTTACAAGTTCAGGCCTGCGTTCACATAAGGAAAATGATACAGAATTATTGAAAGTAATAAATTCATCCTTTGTTCACTTATACTGGCTATAACAAAAAAATCCAACGAAAATGAGGCAAACTTGGGTAAATCAGACAAATCTGATTAATCACCAATACCAATTAAATCTAATGCAGTCCATCATTCATTAATACAGTTCATTTCAGAAAAGTTATACTGAACATTATACAGAAGTTACCCCTATTTAAAACATAAATGGGCGTCTAAATGACACTTACACAGAAAAACACCGCTAATGGAGGTTGGAAGTAGAAAAAAAACATTGAGGGCTTTTTTGGATGACAGCCATTCAGTTAGATGTGGTCAAATCAATGAAAGCAACTTTCAGTTTCAATGGTTCACACAATATTAAGGCAACAATGAAGATGAAAGAGATAAAATTGTGGAGTACATCGAGCAGCCTGCATATACTGGTCGAGGTTCAGTACCTGCTGCATCTGAGAGCTGGAGTGGTAATGAGGCTCTAGTTATGCATGTGTTTGACTATGCAAATGTGAGTTGTTCTTTTATCTGCAAACATCATGAAATAAAAATGGGATACACTGAAATCCAGAGAGTGCTTTCACTCAAACTCACTGTGTGTAATCTGCTCTGACAGGTTATGGACAATCTCTCTCTCACACAGACACACAGACACACGCGCACACATACACACACACACAGACACAGACACACAGACACAGACACACAGACACACACACACACACACACACACACACACATACACATGAGAGTTAAAAGCACACAGGACAGAGAAGCCCTGGAGAAAGAGCACTGAAATATTCAGGGCGAAATTGATTGCTCTACCGTGGGCCGAGCTGAGCAGGCATTGTTAATATCCCATTTGAATCAGTGCTACATGGCTTCATCTCATGTCGGACGCGCTCTAATATTTGTTTCTTCTACAGAAGCCGCCGCACATTTAAAACAAAAACAACTCCATTATTCAAACGAGTGGAAATGGAAAAGACAGAGAGAGAGAAAGAGAGAGAGAGGCCAAGAGAGAGAGAGAGACAGAGGGAGACAGAGAGAGAGAGGCCATGAAATGTTTCAGGCAACGTCCAAACTAAAGAGTGAAAGAGGTTTCTAGGGCAGCAGTAGATTTGAGGGCTGCTTAAGAAACACTGTTCACAGTTGTCAGCGTTTTCATCAGTGCCACTACGAGATTAAGGCAGAAACAGGTGGTGTATGCTCTACCATGTAATTGCACTAAGTACAGTAGAAAAATGTGGCCTTATACAAAACATAGTCTAATTTATCATACAACATATCGGTGCCAAGCTTATCGCTAACGAAAACAATGACAAAAATGAACATTTGTGATGAGCAATATAGTGAACTGTAATGAAAACAGCAGGTTTCAGAAATAAAAGCAAAATCCAAAATATTTAATGCAATAAGCAAACTAATGAGTAATACAAACGATGTTTTTATGGTTTTCAGTGTGTGACGAGTGGTCTAGACTAGCGATCACCACCTCTGGTCCTGGAGATCTACCTTCCTGAGAAATCTAGTTCCAACCACCTGCTCCAGATAATGAACTTCTTCACAAGTTCTTGACAGGCGATCAGGTGCATTAGTGTTAGGTAAAGGAGGGCAGCATGTTAGTTACAGGTTGGAACTACACACTGCAAGAAGCTAATATTTTATGGCAAAACTTTATTTATTATATGGACATTTAGCCAAACATAGTTTAAAAGTTCACAAATATTACCGTTGGGATCATCATTTGCAATAATAACCCATTTAAGTTAGAGCCCGTTGACTGGGCTGACAAAACGCAGACTGATGGTATAGCTAGTCATTTTAAAATTTTCTTTTTTAATTTTAGGATTCATCCTTCATGAATAATAGAGAAATCTTAGAAATGGCTGCAAAAAATGAGGTTGGGAAATAAATAAAAAACAAAGGAAGAGAAAAATAACCTGAAATTGAAATATTAGATCCATTGTTGGAAAATTGCAAGTTCAATCCCCAGCAATGCCACAGTCAACTGTGATCAGGAATCCAAGAGGGCATAATTGGCCCTGCTCTCTCTGAGTGGGCCGCATCACCCTTCCATTATTAGCGCAAGCATCTGTTAGCTGACGTGACAGAACTGGCAGTTAGCACTTTCCCTCGTGCTTGTTGAGCCGTCCGATGATAGTGTGTTAGGAGGAGACTGGATATAACTGAATTGTGCAGAGAAAAAATTCCCCACCCCCCAAAAAACTAGAAACATTTCATCTTAGAATACAAAAACTAAACCTATTGATTCACTCTTAAAATGAACTGAAGGTAAACTGAAATTGAAAACCTAAATAAATAAATAAATCTAGTGAAAATTTCAGGAGCACAAAAAACTTTAATGTATGCACATAATAGACTATTTCTATTGATCCACTGGTTGTGAAATGTTCACGTTATGTAAAGAGCAGCTTGTATTTTCAAACAGTTTTAAAAAATGTTTCTCAGACTTACATATAACATTTTTAAATGAGCTGAACTGGAAGCCGAGTGCATGAATATGACACGTTTGATTGGTGACAGCCAGTAAAAATGTTGAAATAATCGGATTTGCCATATTCAAGTGATTCATTTCTTATTCTTTTAGAACATTCATTATGACCGAACCAAATATGGCAGATTTGCATAAAAAAAGATGTGAACATAAGATGTCACACATACAAACACACAATCACACAGAAGCGGCTGCTGCATTTACGGAGAGGATGTTAAGAGACGTATACTGTGTAGTAGGCATGTATTTAAGCACTCAATAAGCCTGTGGATAAGGCTTTGTGAAATTAAGCCATTCTTTCATCAGATACAGCTAAGTACTTAGAGCAGGAGTGTGTGTGTGTGTGTTCTTACATGTATAGTATGTATGTATCTTTAAACAGAGAATGAACTCATGCACACTCTCCCACTGCACATATGTATGTGCATGTGTGTATGTATGTAAATGTATGTGGTGCACAGCTGCAGATAAATATGCAAAAGTAAAGCCTCCCTGATTCAGTTACAGCTCTATTGTGTTGATCCTCGCTCTCACGCTCCTCAAGGTAGAGAGAGAGAGAGAGAGAGAGAGAGAGAGAGAGAGAGAGAGAGAGAGAGAGAGAGAAAGAGAGACAGAGCGAGCCACGTGTGCTCAGACAGATGCCTGGATGGCAGCCTAGACTTACCTTGCCTCACATTTATTACATTATATTCATTAAATCCATTATGCTTTACCGTCATCACAAAACCACAGAAATAGCATTTTTATAAGATAAGGAAATATTTTCATCTTTTAAAAAAAATAAGAGTTTGATGTAGTAATGAATAACAAAACGTGTTCCATTCACTTCCTGGTTTGTGTGGCCCATTTATGGACATTAAACAACAAAAACAGCCCATTTAAGTTCATTGTTTTTGTGGTTGTTGTGGAAACCAAGGGTTTTACACATCCACCTAATAACACTACGGCAGTTTAGCCCCACACGTTCACATTAAAGTTAACGAGCTGCTTTTAAATGAGCAATACGAGCTGCCCATCAGAAGACAGGTTGTTTACATAGGGGTGTGTGTGCGTGTTTGTGTGTGGTCATGTCTGGTGGGGGAACG
This sequence comes from Brycinus macrolepidotus, assembly GCA_037974445.1. Lineage (NCBI taxonomy): Eukaryota > Metazoa > Chordata > Actinopteri > Characiformes > Alestidae > Brycinus > Brycinus macrolepidotus. The sequence continues at coordinate 22,549,218 of JBBPCZ010000115.1, read as the reverse complement.
CTGTGTGCAGTCTGGCTGCTGCTCTACATGTGGTTTATTGTTTATTTGTTTTGTACTGTATTAGTATTGTTTGTGGTATGTATGTGATTCGTTTTGTTTCCATTTTTCTTGCTAATCTGCGAGTTTTTTTGTCCTCGACTGAGAACCAGCCGAGAGATGTTCCATCATGGTGTCTGTGTTTGACTGGACAGCTGGGAGACTCTTCACCGTGGTGGAGGAGTTTGGTGGGGTTGTGTGCTGGGACGCTTTGTGTGGAGTTTGATGGAGCCGTGAGACTGAGACTTAGTGTCCGGTGTGTCAGTTGAGTTTGAATAGCCACAAACTAAGACATTTTCTACGTGCTGGTGGAGTCCGACTAGGACTTTGTGCCATGATAGCAAAGTGAGACTAGGCTGCAAGCTTTGGAATTTGCATTGTGTAAGCAGAGCTTGACTAGGCCGCGACCCAGGGACGTGCAGTGGTCGGGACAACCTTTATTACTATTAGTAGTAATAGTGGTAGTAGTAGTAGTTATATTTAAAATATCACTCTTAAAATTATATTTTTAGTAAAACAGAAATAGAACTTCTGCTCTGGTAGAATCTTAGTCTTTTAGCAGCTCTTAATTTTAAGCCTAAGTCATTGTTGTAGACTACAAAACACAGATGTTGTTAATGTTAATTTAAATGTAAAAAAAAACCACACTGTTTAATTATCATGCTGTAAAATAGTCTAGTATAAATATACTTTAGGTCTGCAAAACTCACACCACTATCATAACTGAACTTTCTTTAGAGAAAAAATAAGTATATAGGCTATTTATCCACAAGAAGATTTTACCTTTAAGTAATATTCAGTCAGTTCTATTAGTCCGTTTGTTATTAAATGTTCACACAAATGTAGGTTTTCCTACGAGACGATATGCACAAAAAAAACTGCTCACTACTGAAAGCACTGCTTCCATGCTGAGTTGGTCCAGGTATTTGAGAGTGTGTTGGATGTGTGTGTGTGCATGAGGCTGCCATTTTGATTTGCAGCAAATAAAATGCTACAGAGAGACAATCTACACTGATGCCCATTTCAGTATAAACTGTTCTACGCCACAGACCACAGCCCCAAAACAGTCTGAAAGCAGACACCTAGACATACGGAGAAGGAGTGTCCAAATTTACACAGCCTGCAGTGCACCTAGCGATTAGTGTTCCACTCTAATAGACCTTTGTGTAATCCGATGGTCTAAAACAATGTAATTTAGGCATTGTGTAAGTTAATTCACTCTTTTTACTCTTGGATCCAATTAAGCATGCTGCATCGTGATAATGAGGGATTTCTAGCAGCCAGTGCATTACTGCCGCAGTCAAATTAAATTCCAACTGACACTTTCAATAAAGGAAGAGGATGACGGACAAGCTGGAGTAATTGGATTTCTAGGACAATAAAAATAGAAAGAGGGAGAGAGAGAGAGAGGGAGAGACAGAGAGAGAGAGAGAGCACTAAAGAGAAAAAGACAACATGCTTTAGTGAAGGGAAGAACAAAAACCTGGTTGTATGTGAAGCTGAATAGCTGTAATTTGTAAACAATATAAAAGGGACCTCTTGCCAAAAAAGCATTTGACAATCACACAGACTACAAAAAAAAAACCCCAAAAAAACGACCCGATCTTGCACGAAGGAGAAAAAAATTGCTTGACTGTTTTAAACACCTACTTAAACAGCGACTCTCTTGTCACCTTAACATCTAAAACTATGCTTTCAGAGCCTCCGTAAACTCCTGTCCCTCAGTGTTCAGGCAACCTATGCTTCAAACAGAAAACACAGTCCACTTCCCTTCCCTGTACCTTCATGTGGTAATCTGCTTCCTCTTCCTGGGCGGAGCTTGAAGGGGAGGGCGTGGCCGACTGGCTTCCCGGCGATGAGGGGGAGCCGCGAGTAAAGGAGCCTCGGCCAATCTGAGAGCTGAGCTGGGACAGAGCGCTCATGGGGTGGGGCAGTATCCTAGGAGACCTGTTTAGCATGGGCGCGTGGCCGGCCGGGGGGTAGTGGCCGCTGTCTGGCCCGGCCAGCGCCTGCATCTAAGGGTGAGAGAAGAAGACCAGACTTTACCAGGAAATCAGGTGGCTGATTTTTGAGATAACTGGCTAAGGCAGGTAGATATTAACTATTTTGTCGGACTTCTCTTTGTGTCTTCCTTTAAAGCTGCTATTAGAATGCAGCCAACAGCCAGTAAGGCAAAGGATTTTAAACACTGGGAGAAGAAACAGTGAAGTGTGCATTTATTTAGGCACACTATAATGTTTCCTGGAACTGGAAGTGGCTTTGTCATTATCATCAGAATGGTCATTGGGATCACTTTCTGGATGCCAGTGACCATTTTTTCCAAATAGTTCATCCTCTGTGGTGTTAAAATGGTTAATCCTTCCCTCGCTCTTTTCATCAAACTGGTGGATCATTCTCTTGTCCTTCTACCAAACTAGATGACCCTTCCTTTACCATTTGTAACTACCAAGCTGATCCTTCCCTCACCCTTTGTAGAAAACCTTTTCTTTACCCTTTGGTGAATCACTCATTCACCCATTGTTGCAACCTCAGGATCACTTTCTGGAAATGATACCAATGGCCATTTTTTCACATGGTTCATATTTTGTGGTGGAAAACTGGCTGATCTTTCATCAGCATTTGTAGCAGTCTGGCTGATTCTTCCCTCACCCTTTCTAGCAATCTGGTTGATCTTCCCAAATCTTTTGCAGCAAACTGGTGGATTTTTCATTCACCCTTTGTAGCAACCTGGTTGATCTTTCCCACAGTCTTTGCTGAAAACCGATGGTTTCTTTCCTTACCCATTTGTGACACTTTGGTTGATCTTCTTTCATCCCTTGTAGCAATCTGTTTGATCTAGCCTCACCCTTTGCAGCAACCTGGTTGTTTCTTTCCTCACCCTTTGCCACACACCAGTTCATCTTCCCTCATCCTTTGGGGTTAAGTGGTTGATCCTTCCTTCACATTTTTTCTAGCTAATAGTTAGATCTACCTAGGGCTTAGTCGGACAAGCTATCTCACCATACTCCTCCACACACTGGTCCCGGCATCACTGAGGAAGTCTGAACTTCTTACTTTCCCAAGGGCTGCATCAGCATAGCCAAGAATGTGAACTAAACCAATACACATGTTCACCCTACGCCTTCCAAAAACAACTCTTCAAAGCTGCCCTTGTTAACAAAGGGATTCTCAAAACCGCAAAAGTACTTCACACACCTAAACAGCTAACACCTTAATGCAAAGAAACCACCAAGCTCAAAACACTCTATTCAAAACTCGACATCATGAAGTAGCAACATTTCCATAGTGCCACTGGTTGACCTGGTATATCAAACACAATGTGCAAGATCGCAGAGATAAGCTCTCCATTTACAGTAAGACATTTACCACATACTGTTTTCAGCATGACTTTCAAAGGCACTTCAGAAACCCACTACACCATCAAGGTTTATCGTAAGACAATCTGAGAGCAACCACAGGAGAAATGCTTCAGCTAATAACAATTCTTCCGCAGACTTTGTTCACACGTGTGCACGCACAGGTTCAAATGAAGTGGGCCACCTCTGATTCCTTCCAAAAACAAGTTTGTTATTTAATTTATAAATCTTATTTGGATACCCAATTTCAGAATGTGTAAAACTGCCCTTTGCATTTGCCCATGCTTTAATTCCATCACCCCAGCTCAATGAGAGATTTGAGGAGCTGTCTGTTCCACAGCAGCAAATGCGTGTATTCATTTACACATAAATAGGAATGCTTAGTGCATCGCCAGTGCTAAAAAAGAGCAAAAGTTGATGAACTAGCATTTATTAGCGCCATGCAACATTCATGTGCTGAATAATACATTACATAGGAACTTAGTGCTTTTAAAGTGATTGATGAAGTTGGAGGGGTCGAGATGGAGCGGGTCTTAGTAAACACCAGAGGAGGGGCTGTGATCTTTGTCAGGGGCTGTAATCGTGCTAATTGACCTCAGCAGGGCCTTCTGCATAGTAAAAAAAAGAAAAAGAAAAAGAAAAGTAAAATGAGATATGTACGTGAGCTCTGCTGCTGGTAGTGGTGGCAGCAGTGGAGATTTGCTGCATTTACAGGACATTAGATTGTGTTTCTTCACTGCTGGTAACAAAAGGGGAAACCCTGAACAAAGGCTCTGCTTTTTGCATTTCAAATTTTATTCCTAAAAAAAAGAGAGAGAGAAAAAAAAAAACCCAACTCACTCCCTTCCCCCTCGCCTCCTCCGAGCCCAAACACAACCTCCAACCTCAAATCACATTTCAAAAACACCATCACTTCACATTTCAAACGCTGTGAAATAGCTTCTGCATTGAAAAAAAAGAGGAGAAAGAAAGAAGAGAGAGAGCAAGAGAGAGAGAGAGAGAGAGAATGAGAATGAGAGAGAGAGAGATAGAGGGGGGAGAGAAAATGAGAGAGAGAGAAAATCCATTAATTTTCCATTTTCAGTGGAGTTGCTCTTTAAGAGCTTTCACAAACCAAGAAGCATTGAAAAACCAATTAATCAAACATGAATGGCCTATCATAGCTAGTGCAACCCTATTTCCATAGCAACAGCCGCTGGCTAGAAGCGTCAACTCTGTTCTTTAATCCGAGCACACTATAGCTTTCTCTAACCAACAGCTGAAGACAAGAGAGCAGAGCAGAAAGAGCTTCTACCTTCATATCACTGCTCCAGTTTGAGTCTGTGATTGGAGCCCTTTTTTGGGAGGGGTGGGGGGGTTGGAGGGGGGGACAAAAGGTATCATCATCATCGCTTCTCCACAGTCAGCCAAGCACAGCACCAATCTATTCCAGTCTGCTCTCTCTCTCTCTCTCTCTTTCAGTGAAAAAAATCTGAATAATTTATGGTATTTGTTTCAAAACTGGCATAGCAGCACCATGATTTAAATTCTGAATATCATTTCAGCGGCATTGACTTGAATTACTGCTCCCATTGCCTGCTGGATGGACTGGTGCTCCAATTTAAAGCAGGAAGTGGAGCGCAAAAAAAAAAAAAGAGGAGGGCAGCACAAGAAAATAAAAAGCCATGACAACACTATACATTATTCTATTTTAATTTTATTATTATTATGATTATTATTATTATTATTGTTGTTGCTAAAATTTTTGATTACTATATATATATATATATATATATATATTAGGGCTGTCAGTAGATTAAAATATTTAATCGCGATTAATCGCATGTTTG
>JBBPCZ010000115.1:22519417-22534568 GCA_037974445.1 Brycinus macrolepidotus | reverse complement strand
ATATTTCACACATTAAATATATATATATGTGTATGTTTTATATATATATATATATATATATATATATATACACACACACACACACACACACACAAACACACACAAGTGGATGTTTTTCTTTTTTCCCCCATTCCTCAACATGAAACACACAAGCAAGAGCCACCCTTCGCCTCGTAGACAGGCGTCGGACATGACGAATAGAGCGAGTCCTTTGGCTGGACGTTTACTTAGAAACCCTGGGTCGGATTCAACATAAATACATTTGATTAAAGCTGGTTGGAGTCCTAATGTCCGCAAAAGACTCTGAATTCTGCTAGGCCATCATCTAGAGGCTATTTACGGCCCAGGGCCGACCACAGTCCAGTTAATTCGGGCCTTGATGAATTTACCAGGCTGGTGCAGGACACACTGCTGCATCGAACTACTCCCTTGCACTTACATTACATTATGGAAGTGGCTTCAAAAGCAGCGGGATCCTATGGGCACGGCGGCAGAAACACACTGCAGGAGTAAGTGCTTGTAAAGAGCAGATGGCGGAGAGCGCGCAAATGAACTTGGAGGTGAGAAGACCGTCAGCGATTTATGAGCTGACTTGTAAACCTGGTTTTCTCACATTTGAAAGAATTATAACCACTTTCCCTCTTTAGCTTCAGTGTAGTTCGTTTGTGTGTGAGAGCAGCTGCTGCATGTATGGTTGTATGCAAAGGTTCAGGCCTCCGGTCAAACTGCGTTCAACACACTTAATGCACAATTACAGTTAATGTAACATATTGGAAAAAAATGTATGTAATAAAATGGCCCAGGCAAAAGTTATGACACACTGTATTTTTTAAAAATTATTTTTTATGATGTTGAACCCAGGAAAGAAAGGCCAATGTTTAAGTCCCTGTAAAAAGGTGGTTTTAACTTACTTTTAGAAATCCAACAAAACTTGCAATTTGACTGGGTGTGTTTCTAAATCTGTATTCAACTCCATGAGTTTTTTCACTAACAAGAAATCAACAAAACAGCAATAGTACCTTCTTTTACCACTTATTTCCACACATGCTTTATATGCTCAGGCAGGTTTTAAGTCCATAATTCAGGTATGTAGTCTTTGTGCCACCACTGCAGTTACTTATAATAAGTGAATATCAGAATCCCCCTATTAGCATCAAACTAATAGGTCACAGGTATGAAATATTTGATTTTTACTCAGACTAGTCTTTCAGAAGTCTCTTCACTTTTATGAGTCTGTTAAAGAGTAAACTGGCACAATGTATTAGCATACCAGCATCATGAGTGCCCCTGATGTTTACTTTCTTTCAATTATATATCTACACTGAACCATGACTTCTGCTCTGAAAACACCGCAGGTATCTCAGCCTTTGAAAAGGCAAGATAAGGCAAATATTGAAGGTTCACTAAGCAGAATCTTCCATTAAACCCTGACCAAATATTAAGAAAAAAGAAGGAATGTTATATAATGAAAGCAGGTATGGAATGTCACTCAATGACCAGAAATGAAGGCTTCTCATAGCGGCTGAGCAAATGAGCCATGAAAATGCCATTCTGTTCTTTAGTAGCTCAGCAACATTGGGAGTTTCATTCCGATTTTACGACAAGTCATGAGGCCCAGCTGTGTGTCTCGACATGAACAAGTGTTCTGGCTTTACAAGTGAAATGTGGAAATGGAACTAAGTGCACATTTAAATGACGCACTGCTAATCAAATGGGGAAAAACAGACATAATAAAATAATACTGGCTTTAGCCATAAAGCATAATTTGCATGATAACGTGTGAAAAACAACCTAAACCTAAGCTTGATTAGAGTTTTTTTGTTTATAATAGATCGGGTTTTGTACATAATAATATTAAATAAAGGTATATACATATACATATACACACACACACACACACATATATATATATATATATAGCAAATTAAACAATTCAGAAGTTTTTTTTTTTGATGTAATCATAACTACATTATACTGTAGCCTAGTTAGATGTGTTTTTAGGTGTTATAAAGGATGTATTCCTGTCCAACAATCAGAAATAAGAAAAGAAATTCATGTCTGAAATTCCTTATAACTAAAATTCTAACTAAAACGTCATTTATGGATGAAGAAGGCACCTGAGAAAAAGTAAACCCTCATTACAACTCTCTAAACCTCACAGATTACAAAAAAGTATGACTGCTAAATTAAAACGCTTTAAGTAGCTTTGCTAAATGTTCCTCATCACATCCTTGTTTACTAAGCCTTTACAGGGATCAAATCCCCTCTTCCCTCCTCAGAAAATTTGTACAGTACCTTCCTGGATCTGATTGATAAGATCGATGCCACCTGATCATGGATATTAGATGTCTAATGCATTGGGGCCAGTGGAAGATGCTATGACAGCTAGCGCATTAGCGAGACGAGTGGGGGGCTTGCCAAGTGCATCAGTGCATCAAGAGCAGATATCATGTTCATCTGGAAATATTTGATACTCTCTCCTGAAGGAATCTTTGGCCTTTTTGGCAAATGGGCAAATGCTTTCAATCAACTGATGAGGCTGGTGTATAGGGTCTAGGCTAGCATCTGAAAAATTAATGCATGGCTAGCTTTAAAGTCATTTTTTTTTATTAAGATCAACGTGTAAATGACCCCGATATGCTTGGCAGTACACTGTCTAATAAAATCCCCTGGTTACAATGTTGCCTCAGAACCAAACATCTTGCTAGATTGTCAATCACAGAATTACAATTCAGTGTTTACTACTCATTATGGATAACTTTAGGGGATGGGAGGTCGGGCGAGTCTACTGCTAGCATATTCATGTGGTACTGCCCTTACTGTAACTTGAGGTTAAAAGCCTAGCTTAAGGGTATAAATGCTCCAAGGTGATGAATTTACATCCCTCAGTGTACCAGTTCAGACTCAGTTGGCATCCCTCTGGTTACTGGGTTATATCCTTTACCACAGAGTTTTCTCTCTTGCAGAATCAAAAGAGAAACCAAGAAGCAAATCACTGGATATCCAGTTGCTGGATTGCATATTGATGCCCGTCACAATTACTCAATTCACCTCAACTGAACAAAATCATGTAGCTTCTTCATGAATCGACAATGATTATTTGAATATAGTAAATTCTCATACTGGTCTTCCTCACAGTAAGAATACACCCACTTAGGTTTCTTGGAATATTTACAGAATTATCATAGTTTGTCATTTTCTCATTATGTCTTTTTTAAAAAGGTCTTTTTGGCCTCTTCAAGAAAACTGATTATTGAATCATCAAAATAATCAGTAGATTACTTGATTACTATTATACCAAAGTTACATGTGATGTGATGAGAGGCATTGTATGAGTGCCATCATAGGGAGATATTTGCATAATTGCATTCCAACCGAAACTCTTGAAGTATCACTCCACCTTATTCACCTGTAACCTAGCAACGACAACCAGCTATTTAAAAAGTATCATCCACAACAAAGTTCATTACAAGTAACAAGCAAAAAGGAACAAAAACTATAATAAATAACTTTGTCTCTGAACTGCTAGAGATGCAAGCAAGCAACAAAATCAGATTGTTCCCACTGTAAACAAACTTCACAGCAGATGCAGGTGGCATTGTGCTGATGTTCCCGTTTAAATTAACTAGGTTAAGTTAGATGTTGTAATCAAAACATAATTAAACTATCAAATGAATGGATGAGAAACTATTTCATGAGATGGAGAACAATATGCTTAATTATTTGTAAGGACATTGACCAAAATGGAAGAGTTTTATAGGGAAATTGCTAGACTGCTGAAACAGTTGGTGTCTCAGTTTCAGTTAGTATTTTTAACCTGGTGTCAGCTACTGGCGTTGCATTAAAATGTCTTAGATTATGTAAAATATTTAAACTGGTTGGATAGGTCTCTCAAATTAGCTCCTAAGTTTATATCAGGCTTTCCTTTGAAGAGCAGACTTGATGTTTCCAGTGTAGACATCCTGATGTTTATGTAATGCAATAATTTAGTAGCATTTATCGGCAGCAGCACTAGGACGGAGATATCTTTCTTCATGTGTAACTTTCTCGATGGGTTATCCTTGACTCAAAATCTAAAAAAAAAAAACAACAGTGAAGGTCACAGAATATTGGTATTTTTCCATTGACGAACGAAGGGAAGGCTGTGATGACAGTAATAAATGTGTATTGACGGTATGGAAAGTCCATAAGCAACAACTTTACCCTGACGTTGGAACAGAGTGTCTCTGCTCACTTATTTTCAGAAAAATGAAAAAATCTACTAATTTAACAACTGGTTTTTTGAAGTGCAGAAACTGTTATCTAGTCCAAATAAAATGCAAATTTTACACACAAGTCAAATTTGTGCATGCACAGAGCAGAACAGATTTTTTTTCCAGACTGTCTAGGCTGTCACAACTGCCGTTGTTGCTTAAAGTCATTATCTCACAGTATGGCACTCCCTCTGGTATGTCATTGCATAAAATAATCGAAACGGAAAGCCCTCTACTTATAACATATGATTCTAGACCATAATGTAATACCAGTTCCCTGCGTTTCATTCATTAAACCATTTGAGCAGCTGAATACCGAAATGAGCTTTAGCATCAAACCTTACATGAAACATGAGCTGGCAAAGGAAATTTTCTCGCTTAAAAGCGCAATCTTACTGATGCCTAATGGAGTGGGGAGCGGCATCCATGGGCCAAAAACTCCCACAAACCTCTTAGCACTGATGACATTCCATACCTGTGCTCTTTTCTCCCTCTTCATTCATTCAACCATTTATCAGCCCTTCTTTTTTACCCTGTTTTCTCCATCCTTCTCTCCCTTTCTCATCTCTTTCCACTGACACACTCACTCTCTTCCTCTCTCTCTCTGCTTCCTTCTACCTCATTCTAAACCACTCTAATGAAAACAGATCTCTCTATCTCTCTTTAGCAGAGGAGCTGGGGGAGGAAGATGAACCCTAATGGCTTTCGCGCCCCCCCCTTCCTCTCCTCTTCTTTTCTGGCGATGAAATATATGCACTGACCTCTTGATGCGTCTGATACGTTTCATCTCTGCGGATTCTGTTTATGTGGAAGCCAAAGAAGCACAAACAAACCCTCAGAAACGGCACACCACGTCAAACAACACCCCGAAATGACACACCAAAGCAACCTGCTCTTTGTTACTAGGTCTTCTCAAACGCTAACTGTACACAGTGCTCCACAGTGCTTTGGTGTTCAGGTTTTTTGGTTTGAATTCCGAACCGCAGAGAGTCTATAGAAACGAGAACAGGGCTGCTAGATTTGTTAAGGTGGGGTAAGTCTATGGTGAGAGAAAACAAGGCCATGAAGCTACCACAAGGCAAACTCGCTGCTTCAAATAGATCGAAAACGAGTGCAGTGATGAATACGAGAGTACACTTATCCCTTTCATTTAGACAATGCAGCATGCTATAGCTTGCATAGAGGAATGTATAAAGGGCCTTTTTATCCTTTCAAAAATGTGTCTACCATATACAGAATCTGTTTAGCAGCTGGGAGTAATTCTCATTTACGCAATACAGCTTTCAATATGTTGCTGCCTAGGCTAACACTTCTATAACAAATGAGAAGACTGGAGTGAACAAACCAGGACCATTCTCCCATAGCTTGAGAAGCAGCTGTAATAAATAATTCTAATGACTTTAGAGGCCATATGATGCTGAATTTATTGTCACTCAGGCATTTCAGTCCATGAAACCTACCTGCTCCGCTCCTCAGCTTTACAGATGCCAGAAAAGAAATTGTCCACATATTTCAGCTACAGAAACATTTCAGTACCCATGCATACACACATAAAGTAATGGTACCTTCTGCATTTTGTGCTAGATGGAGTGGAATTAAAATAATGGCAGATGAATGCACTCAAACTATTTAAATGGCCCAGACCAGATTATTTTTATAGGTAAAAGTGCAGTTTTTTCACTACTGAAACTGTTATTATAACGCAATAAAAAACATCTGACTTTATTACTACTCCTAAAAACAGTAATTCATAGTGAACAGTAGACTACATTATTGCTTGCCATCATTACAGAATGCAGTAAGCATATAAAAAAGCACTTAGATAGGATGCTGATGCCAGAATTCAAGACTTAGACAGTCTCTCTGGCAAAAAAAAAAAAAACTTTATAAGAAAATAATAAATCTACTCAGTGTACAGCTGTGTGTAAAAATTTGAATCACATGGCCAAATGACGTTTTGTTGATTTTCTAAGTGAAAGTAAGTACATATCCTCTACAAGACGCAAACTAAAAGGTAACTGTGCATTAACTTAAAACTTAAAAAAAAACATCTAGAAATAAGTTAAATAATCATTTACATTTTTTGCAGATCTAGATTTATCTGGATCTAGGACAATTATTTTTCAAAATACAGCTTTTGTGCTTAACAATGATAAAAGAAGAGCTGGAGGAATTGAGAATATTTACACCAATAGAGTGAATGTTTGATAGCTGGTGAGAATAACTGACACTGAGGAATTTTACCAAGAAGCCCTTGTGTGTTACAGGTGACAATGAGACATATAATAGAGAAATATTAACAGATATTTACTTTTTCTGTTTTTACAGCATCCCCATTTCATAATCAACAAACAGCATGTCCATCCATCCACCCAACTATCCAACCATCCATCCATCCATCTACCCTCCCTCTTGCCCCATACCGTCCCCAGGCACCCTGCGATAGTAACTCACCGAGGGCATTTGGCTGGAGAGCAGGTGGCCGTCCTGTGCCAGCATGTTGGACATCATGAGGGCAGGTAGTTCAGGATAGGAGTAGGGGTTGATCAGGCCATTGTGGGGCAGGGAGTGACACAGGTAGCTAGACTCAGGGTCCATCAGGTGCAGCAAAGGTGGCTCGGGGTGGTTTGGTGGGGTTATGGGGGGGATCTCGTAATCCTCGTCACCCCCACCTCCTCCGTTCCCACTGCCCCCACCCTGACCAGAGTAGTTCTGCTGGAGTGACAGAAAAAGAGAGACAGTGAGACGGAGGAACTATTATTATGAAGCTATAGAAGAAACACAGAAAGCCAGAAGTGCATTTTCAAAGGAACTGAACAAACAGGGTTTTCCTTGATTTTTTAAATTTGACATGCCATGTTGACGTTTATAAAGTTTCAAAATGTAAATTAGGCAACAAAACCAGCCTGTTTTAAATTCATGGTTGTAATGTCATTTACACTTTTACAGAAGATTACCTATTCAGCCTACAGAAGTTTGTACAGACAAAAATAAAGTTTAAAATGTATGTTTATTATTGAATCTAAAATCATGGTTTATCATGTTTGTGATGTCATGATCATGAACACCTTTACGTACAAACCTAAAGTAGTTTAGCAGCCCCTTAATGTTGGAGTGATGCAGAGTGTTGTTACAGCAGACAGACCGTTGCAGTTAAAGATTTCGGAGAAATGATCAAACGTTGTGCAGTTCATGGCTGTCAGGAAGCGAATGGATCATTGTTACTTTCTAAAGGGTCCGCAAATTTAAAAGAAGCGCTTGGAGTTCATTGTTTCTGAAGTTACTTAGGATTTTAGATCAAATGTATTTCATCCCGGATAGCTTTCTGAATAACAAACAGCATTAGCCAATCAGAACAGAGGTCATTTACATATCTTGTTGTGGTTAGAACAAAACCTTGTATCTCTGTTTTGGTCATTGTTTACTTTTTTACTGAGCCTAAAAACACCAACTGACTAAAGAAAATGTAGAATATTAACTGTCTCAATAAAAAGTGTATGTTTGTTGTTAGCAAACTAATACTGAGCTGAGTTTTTAAAAAGTGGTTAAGAACAAAGCTCATAAGCTGGAACACAGAGTATTATTACACAGTCCAGCTCACTTTAAAGATCTTAACACTGCGATGCTTTTGGGAAACAGGCCCTGATTAGTAATTAGTCATCCTGATTTCGCCTCCAAATTGCTCCAAGGTGGTAGGAACATGGAATTATGCATAGTCGCAATCAGCATGTGCTACTGTATCATTAGATTACCACTTCCACAGATGAAAGAATGATTCGCTATCATGTTTTTTTTTCTTTTTCCTTCTTCCATACTAACGCACAACTCTGCATTTTCCACTGATCGACTGGGCACATTTAAATCCGGATTTGACGAAAGAAAAATGTGACTCTACATTCTGTGGGAAACGAAAGACTGAGACAACTGAAAGGACAGAGAGAAAGAGAGAGAGAAAGGGAAAGAGAGAGAGAGAGAGAGAGAGTGCGGGAGAAATCGCAGGGCTATTCAAGGGGGAATGAAAAGCAATTTTGTGCGATCTGACTGGAGCCCCTTCCATAATGACTGAGTCAAATTAATCATCAGAAATAATATTCCGCTGTCAACCATTCAAGAGCTTTTTTAATAGAATTTTTATGATTCATGTCTGGCCGTATACATCAAACAGTCAGTTCTGCAACATTTCAGAAATCAATTCAATATCATCTTTGTGTTGCCTGTCATCTTCTCTCACCGAGCGGCCATTTATCTTGCAAACAAATACTTTTAGCAAATCCGCGGCCGTGGAAAAGGACAGAAGCAAGGACCTTTGATTTCACCTGGCTAGCGTGTATTACCTAAATAAAAGACCTCTATCGTTACGATGTCCCAATAATTCACCCTTTCTCCAAGGCTGAAAAGCCAGTTACACAGAGGATCAGAAAAGTAACACACAAAAAGTCGAGTGAGAAAATATGATACCTATACGTCTAAAGTCATTGTCTTTTTGTCATCTTTATAGGCCCTGTTTACACTTGGCATCAAACTGCATCCTGTATCTGTATGATACACATTAATAAGACTAGTGTAAAACAACGCACTTGTGTTCAGAACTGGTTCAGATCTATATGATCTCAGGGTATTAATATGTGTACAAATGCAACATAACCAGCTTGGCTACACTCATGACAACACCACATGTACTCTACCAACTTTAAACTTTGCTCCCGCCTGTCTCATTGTTATTTTTAGGTGTCTGCATATGTATTACAAAGCATGGTTTATGAACTACATGAAAAGTTCTTTTGCTGGGTGTAGAAGACAGTTCTCAGTTCTCCAACCGCTCCTGGGGCCGTTTTACCTATATCTCTCTTTTGGCCGCATGCCAGTTGTAGCCGCTAAGCAAAACGCATATAACTCGATGTCTTTTCTTCGTCTATATTTTAAAGGGGCACTCTGGGCTACATGAAAAATGTAACCACCTCTACATCTGCTGCAAAGATGCTTACTCACATCTTCTAGTGGTGCTACAGCAGTGTATAGACCAAGATTTTCTGACTTTATATAAGTGGCTACCAATCAAGATTCCTTTATCGTTGTCGGGTATATTCCCAATGGATGAATCTGATGTATGAAAACATCAAAATGATGTGCAACAAACTATGACATAACATGACAAATGATATTAGGCTAGTTTTCAGAATGCCTGGGAAAGCTGTGCAGTCTGATTGCAAGTTTTATAAAGTATTAAACACAGCTTGTATAAGTTATGTCTGCTCTACTCCAGTGCTGTGCCCTTATTATAAAAAAATAAATAAATATTGTGAGAGTAAATGAGATCAGATCAACATCTGAAAGCAAAAGCAAAATAGGAACAATGTGGGTGTAGCTGTGCTGTCTTGATAGGATGACAATCTTGATCTTGATTATCAGATGATAATGCTGAGCGTAAACAGGGCCATAATCTGCGCAAAGGACATGCCTCTAAAATTAGACCCATAAACTGCATAATAGAACTTCTACGGAAAGGTATGTGTATTTTTGGAGTGATTGTGTAAGGCATTGATGGGGCACTTTTGCTCAAGAATACCATCGTTTCCCTGGACAAAGTTTACAACGAGTGCAAAGAAAACGCTGCTGCTTGCAGTGTGATTTGCTCGTTGGCTGCATTGTCCTGCCAGGCTTTGGATATTAATTTTCTAAATGGTCCCTTTGAAGACAGATGTCTTTGTAAAGCTTCGGGGCCTCCCTGTTATTGTTTGGTCTAATGGACGTGAAAACGAACATTTCCTGAGATTCAATTTCCCTCATAATTGTTGGAAGGAAACTAAATTGTCTGTTGTAAACATCGAGGGGCATTGTGTGAAGAGAGTCCCTTGCTGCGTCCTCAGGAGATTTCTCACATCGCTATGATCTCTGACAACCAGGCTGCAGATTACCAGAAACGCCGCTTTAAATCTGCAAGCTGTGTTAACCTCTGAACAGCCAGAATGGACTCATGTTTTGCAAACTTGCTAACAGGACAACACAGTCACTATTCCGGCAACAAGGCCAGCATATTCCCAGCATATGAAAGGAGGAAGCCGTATTGTAGAGACTTCAGCTGAGTCAAAATGAGGTCCAGAAGCATCACACTGAACACTGTGAAATGTGTAGCAACCATAATATACTTTTAAAAATGAGTTTTCATAAATAATTCTTGGGTTAGAGGTAAAGTTAGTGAAAAAAACGAAGTTCTTGTGTCATGTTTTTGAGTCATTCACAAAAATCACCAATTTAAAGGTGTTTTATGATTTTTAAGTCAAAATCATTATTAACTCAAAGTCAGAGTCATTATTTTGTATTGTTATTTTGGTTATTCTGGTTACTCCTGCATCAGTGCACTATTCAATGCCAAATAAAGAGCAATGTTGGTCATTTCAACTAAAAGTTGTTATTTTTTTTCCTTTTTGTTTCCTTGGTTAGATTATTTATTTTTCAACAGTGGCTTCTAACTACAGTCCTGTCTTCTGTAACCCAAAGTATTTTTAGTTGTGCCTGACGAGTGAGCGAGCTATCTAGCTAGCATTTAAAAAACACCCATTAAAATGACTTTTACTCTGTGATTACTGTAGTCCAATGGTTCCCCAGCCTCACCCTGGACCCCCCAGCTCTGTACGTTTTAGGGTTTTCCCTGCTCCAAGCACACCTGGTTTGAACATAACTTTATCTCTGTAATACAATATCTCACACAAACCCCAAATCAAAAAGTCTGCCAGAAAATCAAAGCTTTAATTTTTTTTTAAAGACTTGTACTGCAGGGTTGGTGACACAGACTACTGAAATACCCACATGGTTCTAATTACACAGAGGAGTTATTTTTATGTTCTAGCTTTGCATTCGATCTGAAACATCTTTTTAGATGTATTTCTTTTTTAAACCACTGACAGGTGAAGTGAATAACACTGATTATCTCATTACAATGGCACCTGTCAGTGGGTGAGATGTTTTAGTCAGCAAGTGAACAGTCAGTTCTTGTAGTTGATGTGTTGAAAACAGAAAAAATGAGCAAGTGTAAGGATTTGAGTGACTTTGACAAGGAACGAATTGTTTTGGCTAGATGACTTGGTCAGAGCATCTCCATAACGGCAGGTCTTGGTATGTAATGGTTAGTTTCTACCAAAAGTGGTCCAAGGAAAGACTGGTGAACCTGTGACAAGGTCATGGGCCCCTAAGACTTATTGATTCATCCTGCGCAAGATAGTTTGTCTGCTCCAGTGCTACAGTGGCACAAGCTGCTAGAATATGAGGCTGCATAGCTGTAGGCCGCTCAGAGAGCCCACACCGAGCCCTGTCCATTACCAAAAGCACCTACAACGAGCATGTGAGCATCAGAACTGGACCACGGAGCAATGAAAGAAGGTCTGATGGCCTGGTCTGATGAATCCCGTTTTCCTTTGCATCATGTGGATGGCCGGGTGCATGTGCGTCACTTACCTGGGGAATAGATGTCACCAGGATGCACTATAAGAAAAAGGCAAGCCGGGAAAGGCAGTGTGACGCTCTAAGTAATGATTTTGGCATTCATGTGGATGTTACTTTGACATAGACTTCCTAAACATGCCTAAACATTGTTGCATAGCAAGTGCACCCCTTCATGGCAACTATATTTCCTAACAGCAGTGGCCTCTTTCAGCAGGATAATGTGTCCCGACACACTGCAAAAACTGTTCAGAAATGGTTTGAGGAGTTCAAGGTGCTGACTTGGCCTCCAAATTCCTGAGATCTTAATCCAACTGTGCATCTGTGAGATGAGCTGGACACACTAGTCCAGTCCACAGAGGTCCTACTTTGCCTTTGACCTTTGCCTTTGGCATTAGCTGTTAACATCTTGGTGCCGGGCACCACAGCACTTTCAGAAGTCTTGCGGAGATCATGCTTCTATGGGTCAGAGTTGGTCTGGAGGACCCAAGGGGATCTTCATAATAATAGGTAGATGGTTTTAATGTTATGGCTGATCGGTGTATATTCAGAGCCAGGTGTGGTTTTACTGGTGGTTTATAAGTTCTGTTATTTGTTAGTGACATTATCACAAATACATGCTCATGCATGATTACTGTTTACTTGTTGAGTGTAACATGTAAAAAAAAAAAGAAAGAAATTAAAGCAAAAATGACAACAAATATGCTTCAAATGTATCCCCAGGCTGTATTTTATGTTGTATTGTCCCCCAATATGTTCAGTTCAGCAAATACAGAGTAAATGTACATTAAAATGTGCAGAAATGTGTTCTCAGTGGATGATGTATTTCCACTTAGAAAATCAACATTAAAAACTAGGGGAGCCAAAACTTTTTAATACAAATGTGCAACACTAATGTCACTAACAAGTAACGGAACTCATAAACCACCAGTAAACACTGCAAACTGCATGCAGAGTCACACACCTGGCTCTGCTGTGTTACTGTTATCTCTACAGCCAACTTAACTCACAAACATCTGCTCATAAGCAGGTCTGTTCAGAAGTTGCTTAAAACTCCTTCTCTGACTTCGTCTCCCTGTTCTACTCTTTCTCCCCATTCCACTTCTTCTCACACTCCTTTATCCTCTTCCACTGCTTATCTCTCTCCTTCTCCATCTTCTGTTCATTCTCTCACTCCTGATCCCTGCTGTACCATCTCTCCTTCCTTCTCTTTGTTCTGCTTATTCTCTCACTCCTTCTCTGTTCTACTTTTCTTCTCACTATTTTCTGCTGATTCTCAGGCTTCTCTTTTGTCATAAGGAAACGTTGAGTCAGCTGATTCACATGTTCATTAAAAGTTTAATTATTTTAATAATTTCACACATTCATGTGAAAAGTAATGCATTTGAGGCCAAAACAATACACCAATCATAAGTAGAACTGTGGTGCCTTCACATCATTTCAGAAGAAAACATTGAAAACTCTTTTCTTAGAGAATTTTCATTTGATTATTTATTTATTTATTTATTTTATTTGCTATGTTGATCCCGGAGGAATCTGTCCTCTGCATTTAACCCATTCTCCTGAGTGAAGCAGAGGGCTGCCGACAATGACGCCCGGGCAGCAGTGTGTGGGGATGGTATCTTCCTAAAGGGTACCTCAGTGGTGACACTGGCAGTCCTGGGATTCAAACCTACGCTCTTCTGATCGCAGTGGCAACTCCCTAACCACCAGGGCACCGGCTGCCCCCAATCTAAAATGGTATTACAATATTTTGAAATATTTTCTTGTATTCACTATTTCTGCTTCATGAATGAATTCATGTTATTGTTTCATAAATTCAACCTGTTTCCATTCCCCCATTATTACTTAGAATTAGAAGTAAACTGTAAACTGGAGGGGCTAAACTCCTGAACGGTGCATTTATTTGGCTTTTGTGACATCACAATACCAGTAAATACCAGTAAGCTTATTTCGTACGCACACACTTTATGGAGTAAATAATATGTTTTCCCATTTTAACAGCATTCACATACCGTACTAAATTATTTAATAATAATAAAAAAAAAAACTTATAAATCAGATGCCCATGACATTGGCCCTTTCAAATCTCAAGTCTGTAGGTCTGTATGTTCTCTAATTGGGCTATATACAAAATAAACTGAAGAGAAAAAAAAGTGGGAAGCTGAAAAATCAGGCATTTTATGCTGCAATACTATCAGAAAGGTGGTGAGTTCCTTGTGGAACTGAATATATTGGGACTTCATGGGTTGTTAGCTGCAAAGTAATTGTACTGGTTACACAGTTTAAATAAACCCTGCGAGCTCAGTGGACAGAGCAGGAATGGAGTGTTTCCTTTCAGATCCCGTAACTGCAACAACCAATCTCCGAAACGTCATGGCCGAGGAGGCTGACTCATCACTTATCTTAGGTAAAAGGCCGAATTCATCAAATACTTGCAGATCTGAGTCTCAGAGAGACAGACAATAAGAGCTTCCCTGAAATGTTTGTTGGTGCAGTTGGTAGAGCGAGAGAGAGAGAGAGAGAGGGAAAGAAAGAGATAGAGAATTAGAGAGGAGAAAAAAAGAGAGAGAAGGAAAGAAAGGCAGGGGGAGAGAGAGTAAGAGATGGAAAGAAAGAGAGAGAGAATAAAGAGAAGGGCATAGCAAGTGCGAGAGAATATGTGAGAGCGAGAGTGTGTTTGAGTATGTGTGAGAGAGAGAGAGAGAGAGAGAGAGAGAGAGAGAGAATTTGTCAAAAGTAGCATTAGGCTTGAGCTCATACGAATGCCCTTGACGATGAAATGTAAATCTCAAGGACATGCCCAGCTGAACGGTTTGGAAAAAATACATAATTCATACGCCTCACTTCAGAATGCGATTGTGTGTATTACAGATTTAATGCATGTACGCGCCCCCACTCTTCTCACAACCAAAAATCTAAACAAGAAAAGTGGTTTTAATAGCATGAATGTTGTTTTATTTCATGGGAAGAGATGTCAACGTTTTCTCTTTCTCTTTTTTATTGTTGTTGTTGTTTTTCTTGTTTTTTTTTTTAACCGTCCCCATCCGTCCCTCTCTTCAATTTTCAAGGATATTAGAACTCAATTTGGATGCAAGATGGTGCCTGCACTGAGTTTGAGGGTTTCAATTTAGAACCTTCATTAACTGGAGCAGAGGAGCAACTCGGAAAATGAACGCTATCAAATTTCTCGGAATATTTACAATGTGTGCTTGGTATGTTGAAAACATTTGGTGCTGCTTTATTAAATGGGACCTCCGGAAAGAGCTCATATATACACACACATGCGCCCGAGCACACACACACACACACACACACACACACACACACACACACACACATACACACACACACACACACAGAAACCAACATCTGATATAAACAGATGAGCAGTTTTAAAAGAATAGAGAGGAGGAGAGAGGCAAATGGGAGAGAGAGAGAGAGAGACAGGTAAAGAGCGA
>JBBPCZ010000115.1:22494182-22501765 GCA_037974445.1 Brycinus macrolepidotus | reverse complement strand
TGTGTGTGGGAGAGAGAGAGAGAGAGAGAGAGAGAGAGAGAGAGAGAGAGAGAGAGAGAGAGAGAGAGAGAGAGAGATGAGACTGCAGGGGGTGTGAGAAACATGGAAGCGTTAATTACACCAGCAGAACCTAGTGTCATACCCTCCCCACACACACACACACACCACACTGCAGCTAAGAGGGCAGAACGGCCTTTAGCTCCATTGCTCACTTCCACAGTAACCTCTGACACAGCAGGGCAACCCAGTCAGTGCTTGTGTGTGTGTGTGTGTGTGTGTGTGTGTGTGTGTGTGTGTGTGCTTGTGTGTCTGCAACTCTCTAAGCGTGTGCGCACAAGTGTGTATTTACACATCAGACAGGGAGTGATTAACACTCTTGCTTTGGCCAGAAGACACAGCTTGGAATGCCTCAGACTCTTACCAGACCGTGTTTGTGTGTGTGTGTGTGTGTGTGTGTGCGTGTGTGTGTCTGTGCGTGTGTGTGTGTGTGTGTGCCAGTAGTTGACTCCTTGTGTGTATTATGTAATTTGCAGACGAGGCTTGAGATTACAGATACTGGCCAAAAACAGCAGAGTAACTACTGTTTTTTCCTGGACAGAACAGAACAGGTGGTCAGCTGTAAGCAAAGAGAGAGAATGCAGCACAAAAATGCCTAATCTTCAGAACTCAGCCCTGAACGTAGTTATTATTCTAAAGACTTTATAAATCTGTGATGTCTACACATTATTTGGTACAGATTGTGAAATTTAAATGTGAGAAACTGAAGAGAGGCCCACATACAGGCCTAGTTAAAGGGGTTGAACACTTAGCACCAAAGTGGCAAAGTTTGACTGGGCTGTGAACTGGGAAATTTTTCTTTGTGGTTGAGAGAGTTTTCCTTCTGCCAGCTGTATGTGTTTGCTGTTGATTTGTAGTTGCAATGATAGAGTGTCCTTGAGTTTAAGAAAAGTGTAAGAGATACATGAATGAAACTAATTAGTGTAGTTGTTATTATTAATAATAGAATTGTATGTTATTAGGGATGCTAGTATGGATATGTACAAACATACACATTTATAAAAAGTAGAAAGTGAGACTACCAGAAGAAGCAGCTCTGGAAAAAATAAGAGAGCACTGAAATTTATTTTTAAATCAGCATCTCTATGAGTATGAAAACCATTCCATGCCAGTGTCTGTTAAATTCCTCCACAAGCACCTCATTCTGCTTTATGAGGTACTGATTAGTGATCGCCTGAATCAAATCTTATTTAATGAGGAAAAGTATAAAAACACTGCTGTAATCAATACTCTCCTTTTGCAATGTGAGCAGCTGAACGGCAAAACACTACTAGAAGAACGTCAAAGGTAATTACTGCCATTTTGTTTAAGTGAACAAGAGATTTGTTTACTTTGAATTAGTCAAGTTCTGTAAACACTGCATTATTTCTCTTATTTTTATGTATTGTCATTTCCTTTAAAATTATGCTTTAAAGAACAATATTTTTATTTGGAAATTAGAGAACATTGAACATTTTTGCAGTGGTATCTTATTTTTTTCCAGAGCTATACACACACACACACACACACACACACACACACACACACACACACACACACACACACATATATATATATATATATATATATATACATACATACATACATGCACTGATTTCTGTAATGCATCTTGTGGTAGTCTCACTTCCTCAAATTTTTATGTACGTGCAAGAAAAATATTCAGAATTGATGCAGGCCTGTCTTAAACCATGTCAGTATACAAAAGCAGCTCAATGCTGTCTTTATTGTTGGATGCATCACCGTGGAAACGCTAATTACTGATCTGCATCATCAGAGTGGCAATAAATGGTGACTGAGATGTGAAGTATATTCCTATTCATGTGTAGAGAATAAAAGGTAGACAATAAAAACGGACATATTTTCAGCTTTGTTGGATCACTCTCTTTACCTACCAGATAAAAACAACCACAGCACTGATAAATCGCATTATTGATAACGAAGATCTGATTAAAACACAAACAGATGCTTCTCTGCACAGACTTTAAAGGGCTGACTATATCAGACCAAAGATTCACTAGACTGTCATATCGCATAGGAAGCAGTATCATCACAATTTGGTGTTTTGTCCAAACTGCGGAGGCCTACTTATAAGTACATGCAAAACTGTGATAAGGATGAGAGAGTGGTCTGTGTATAGACAGAAATGTGAGTGCATGTGCTTAAGAAAAGAACCACAGCTGCTTTGGTGCAAGTGCTGCTTCTGTGAAACATTATTTCATTGTGCTTCTTCTCAGGTGTCCTGACTGACTCTTCTCAGTTTCATAATCTGGGACTGAACTGCAGCTCTGAACTGCAAATGTGACACTGGAGTGCAACACCTTGAAAACAACATGGCTGCAAACACTCTTAACAAAAGCCACATGAAATGGGACATAGAAGTGTGTGCGTGAGTGTGTGCGCACGCTCATGTCTGGTTTAAATTTAGTGCTTGAAATGAGAGCGAACCCCCACTGCAATCTCTCTCTCTCTCTCTCCCTCTCTCTCTCTCTTTCTGTGTCTTTCTATCAGTCTCTCTCTGTAAGAATTTGACACCTCACTGTGGTCCTGCACTATGACTAATGACATGCCAATCAAACACTTGATAGAGACAGACAGCCATTCAAATTCCCTGTGTGTGTGTGTGTGTGTGTGTGTGTGTGTGTGTGTGTGTGTGCGCACGTGTGCCCATGACCAATGACTGTGTGGTTAAACGTGAGGAATGACAGGTATAAGCAAGGAAAATGGGAGCCAGGATTGCAGGAAGGTGTTTTAAGTTGGGGGAGCCAAAATCATAAAAGTGACACAGAGTGACATTGTGCACCTTTCCTTGACCAACTTATATTTTGTTTAATTTAGTGGATTATTTATGGAGCACCCATACTGATACACACACTGCTCACTTTGACTTTGATCTTTTTGTAAATGAGCTGAGCAACAACCAATCAGACTGTTAATATGTATCACAGAAACTGTGTGACACCCATAGTTACACTACTAGGAGTGTAATTTCAAATAATATAATCATATAAGGCAGAATTTTAAGCACTTTTAGGCAGCCAATGGTTGCCAAGGGAGGTGACTGTGACACAGTGTGGTATAATTGATCACAAGAGCTATAAATATCATCATACTGCCCAGTCTGTGCTCAAATTATTTAATCATTCAGTTCTTTTACTGTTTTTCTTTTATTTCTTCAAGGAGTTAAATTATTCTTAGATCTTGGGGAGGAGGGTGTGGGGGCATGGGGGTTGCTGCAGCCCCCTCAACACCCCCATGTTCTTGAGTTCAGCACACACACCCACACACACACTCAAACACACACACACACCCACACGCTGCTCTGCTGAGGAGAATGATCATTGTTTCTTTATGGACCAAAGGCTGAAGAAATGAGCCAGAACAGCTGAACCGCCTCTCTAATTAACATGCAAATGTATCCAAACGGAGACACTAGCAGACACCTTCACAAATTACACCCTCTCCCAGAGAGTGTGTGAGTGTGAGCGCGTGCCCACGTGCATGTGCGCGCACATGTGTGCGTGTGTGTGTTTGAGCAATCAAGGCAACCACTGGAGAATCATTCGCCATCATCTGCTGGTCTTAATTACTCCTCAGTGTTTGGATTATCGCACTCATGCGGCCTCATTCATCGCCCTGTTTCCCCAACTCTGCTCGTACGGAGGGAGACGGGGGTGGGATGGTGGGGGGCAAAACAAAGCCTGGAGTTAACTAGGTTTATAAAGTGAGAAGAGATTTAGTGCGACGAGATTCCGAAATCTAATTTGAGGAACGAGCAATTACACGAAAGTGCTGACACAAGAGCTTCCACTGAATGGCATTTTTCAGCCACATCTGTCACATGTTGGAAACGTAAGAAGAGGCACAGAGGAGGAGTCCATCATAAATGCAAAATACATGTCAAACATGTTGTTTAAAGATGCTGCAGTGCATGCATAACTGGGGATGGGGGTTAGTAAAGACCCCCTAGTATGTTATTAAGACACTTGAGTCACGATATGATTCTACACAGTGAAACTACAGGTGTAAAAAGTGTTGTGTGATTCAACCAAGCAGAGTTGGACTTCTGGTATCAGCGTTGGAGTACAAATAACACCAGGAGTGTTAAATGAACCAATGTTAATTATGAACGTCACTAGTGAGTGCAACTTTACACACTGCAGGTGTTCCTTTTAACACTAATCAGTGTCACATTAATATTAAAAATCTAATACCATCAACAGTGTGACTTTTACTCTCTGTAGTCTGGGGCGAGATATGCTGCATATAGTAGTGTGGTAATAATGTTGCACACTGCTGATTTTACTGTCCACTAAATGAACTTTATTGTTTGTTTGTTTGTTTGTTTGGTATGCAAACTAGAGTTGGACATGATCTGATACCTGGTATCAGTATCGGTCACACATCAGCCAAAATTCCTGGACTGCATATTGGGAAAAAACAATGAACTTGGTCCAGTCCTGTGACAAATCCAGCCTGAAATCGAACACATTCGCTTTGTGTGTCATGCTGATAACTGTGTGTTTCTTCTCGTGGGTGTAGTTGAGTGTTTGAGTAGTTTGAGCATGATAGCCTACTTTTAGATGCTCGTCTTAAGCGAAGTGCTTCAATCAAAAACAGCTCATTTTACAGCTTAGTTTTTAAAAAGAAAATATCAGAAATCAGGTATCAGCCAGAGAAGACATAATGGTTTCTGGGAACTAAAAAATATGTGTTTATAATTTTAAAATTTTATAGTTTTTAATTTTAATTTAATTATTGAAACTTAAAACATCCACCAAAAAAAAAAATCAACATTTTGTGCCAGGTCCTGGACTGAAGGCCTTACATTTCAGATTAACCACCCAGGAAATTGGGAAGTAACAGAGGAATCAGACAATCACGTTTTCATTTACAATGGGTGCGACCAATTTAGAGAAAGAAAAAAAATCTTGGTCATGTCAAAATCATAGATGTGTCACTGTGAATGTGTGTCGAAGTCTAACGATGCCGGCAGCTCTGTACCAAGGATCTTTACTGAAAGAGCCACTGTAAAACTGCAACACATGAAGTCGAATATATTCACATTCAAATAAGGCAGGTTACATTCAACATGGTCTTTTTCTACATGTTTCACCATCTAGAGTGGTGAAAAATGTTCGCGTGCGCTGCTTTTTCTTTAGCACTAGAAGTACTGCTGGAAACCTACAGGGGCTACTAGCAAAAACCTGGATGATCGAAGATGTGGGTTTTCTGCATTTTAATTCAAGTTTAGACATTTATGGCCTGGGAATAAAGCTACATTGGAAAATTAGTATGGAAATGAACGAAAGAATTCCTTTGAATTACAATAAACACTTTGTTTTGATGCCTGGTCTGGCCAATGTAATTGCTGAATGAAAAGCCGTAGGATGTAATAAGGGGTTAAAAAGAAATTTTCTGTCCCTGTTTAAGACTCCCAAGCCCCTGGCAGAAGCTACAACATTAGAATCAAAGTGACTGGTTTTGTATTTTAAAGAATTACATGCACTCTAAAGTTTATACATTGCATTTGTGTGTATGTGTGTGCGCCTGTGTGTATTTCATATAAAAGCCTGTAAACTTTGTCATTGGCCACCATTTAATCTATTAGAGGAGCCTGCATTAGATCTAAAGGACAACAAAGGCACGTCTCTCAAGGCCAATCCCAGCGGACGCAACAAAGAGCGTCTTCTACAAGCAGACTCATCAAACCATTTCATATACACTACATGCCCAACACAGCAAGGACATGAGAGAGAGAGAGAGAGACAGAGACAGAGAGAGGGAGGGAGGGAGGGAGATTCCATCCTCTTTCCAATTCAATGCGAATGATTCTTTTTTCACATGAACGTGACGAGAAGCTTAGGACATCAATCCGGCAGCGGAGCTGATGGAAAGTGAGTTTGTATGTGTAAACACGTGCGTGTGCTTGCACGTAAAGAAACAGCTCTTTGCCCAGCGATCCATTTCATCCCCTGCTCCATTTATCCCTGATGAGTTTTTCCTTAATGGCTTTTCATTACTGTCTAGCACGTTTTCTATTACGTATATGACGCTATAAGGCATCGTTTCATTGCTCTTTGTGTAATGTAATAATAGGGTATAATGTATAAACGTAACTCTAATGTGCGAACTTACTACCCCGTCATATTAAAAGCACCACACTCGGTCAGCAAGTGGTAAGTTGTCGTTTGGAACACTTTCGCAAGGTCAAGCTAGTGAGGTCACAGGCGTTTAGGTCTAATAAAGACAAGTGTAATAAGATTGAGCTGTGCAGGAGTAAACACAGGAGTTCGCTTTCTAGAACGCCTTCATATTAGCATCCTTTCCAGGAGGCTTATGAACCTTTTCATTTGAAATGTTTAAACAAAGTCGGCGCGATGCGTATTTATGCAAACAGCAGGAATGCTAAACAAAAAAGTTTATCCTATGCTGTTAGGCCCCCGCTGGGTTTTCCAGAGGTTACAGAGGATTATCTCCCGCATCACTGCTGAAGTGTAAAGCTCTCTGACTGCTATTTTTTTATGCTGTAATGGTATTGCTTTAAAGCAAAAGTTTGTCAAAAAAGAAAAGCAACAATGTGCCATCAAACACTTGCCTTAAATGCATTAAACTCACCACAATAATGCAAATTAAAGGCACAATTCAGGCTTTACAACATCTATTACAAGTGTTTTAGCTATGCAATGCACTCATACCTAGAAAAAGGAAAAAAATATGGGTGCCACTTTACAATAAGACTGCCTTTATAAAGGGTTTGTGAATGCTTTGGTTTATTAATGTTATAAATTAGGTCCCAAATACATTCAAATAGTAATTACCAGTTATAACGTAGGTAAAAAAGGACACGCTGCTAGCTAAACAGTAAGTCCATATTCTGTCACTGGTTTTACTTTGTCTTCTTCATCAGTCAGCATTAAACCTGTGAGGCTAATCACATATTCATTAGCTATATCAGCCCCCTCCTTCCTTTTAAATGTATGTATTATAACTGCTTATTAATGCTTTTAAGATGTTTATGACCTAATTAATAACTATGAATACACTAATAATTGAAAGCCCTTTTATAAGGGTAGTGGTACTAAAAATGTCATACAGTGTAAGAAGCCACAAAGGCAAGTGTTCCGGGATATTTAACAACTCAACATGGGTTGAGGCGAGTGTGTGATCATTTAGGCCACGGCTTAAGCTTCCACTGCCCGGCATTCACCTTGTAGCTCCAAAGCAAAGCTAAAGAAGCAAACTTCATACACCAGACATGTCTTGGCATTTTGACTACATTTGAGGTAAAGAGGAGAAAAAATTGTAAATTCGCTTTTTTTTGTTTAGGTACTCTGTTAGGCAGCCTTTTGCTCTCTCTCTCTTTTCTCTCTCTCCTCATTTCAGCATCCTTTTTGTCTCCCTGTCTTTTCCCTTTTCCTTGCTTTCTCTCTCTCTCTCACACCCTTTGATTCTCTTTCCTTCCATCTCTTTCTCTCTCTCTCTCTCTCTCTCTCTCTCTCTCTCTCTCTCTCTGCGTGCTGTGCTGA
>JBBPCZ010000115.1:22474299-22491582 GCA_037974445.1 Brycinus macrolepidotus | reverse complement strand
CACACACACACACACACACACACACACAAACCCTGTGGCCACAAAACAACAAGCCTGTACTCTGCTGGCGTTAGATAAGGAATACTGACCACACACAGGCCAAAAGAGAAGCACCTGTTAGTCTGCTGGTTAGACTTCAAACTGAAATTCTTTCCTTCACTCCTGGCACACAGGCATCTGTCAGTGTTGATGTTAGCTTGATATTCGGCCATTTATTCAACACTGCCACTGCAACTAACTGTCAATCAACATTAACTCCTTAAACCTCACATCTCATACAACAATTGGTGCTGTTTTATTTATATTTCTCCATTAAGAGTCATGTAATCTTAATTATTAGATTTTTATTTTGAGCAAGTAAACACATAAATAAGAATATAATTACAGTTGGAACAAAACTCGTTACACGAGAAGGAAAAACACTTTTTCAAGTTAAGTCAACAGAAGACTCCAATTCCACATGCTGAGCCATTTTACTATGGTTAACATGGACGCCACATGTCGTAATTACTTGGAGGCAAATGTGAAGTTAAATTTAAATTTAATAGGGTTAATTAACTGCACGTGATCTCACATTTCAGTCCTTCGCTCTTATAACTACATAACTTAAATATTTAGTTCATAGTAGTTACTGAATCATGAATCAGACTTAAAATCAATAACTGAATAATAAGCCTGCAGTTTAAAAGTAGAACATTTATAAGCCCACAGCGCACCACGGTGGAATCATTTTATGTAAATGTTTTTCTCACAGGTCATGGAAACACATTTCATCAGTAAAGTATTCATCATGCAACATTTGTGGTCAAATGACATGAGTTACTGAAGTAAAGATAGGTGAACACTTCATCTACAGAGAACTTAAATATGCCATTTTTTTTGCAAATTGTAGTGTACAATTTCTATTTATATGTAGTGTACAATTTCTATTTATATGTATTGTACAATTTCTATTTATTCTATTTATTTCTCCAGTTTAACATACTGGAGAAAAAACTTCTGCACAGACCATATTTTATGTTATACGTTTCCAATATGCAGCCTAGAATGGCACCAATAGACTATGCAAGGCTTCTTGAAGAAATAAGCAGTAATTGTGCATAAAAATATGTACTGATTGTCATCAACAAAACACCATTCGAATAGAGGCGCCCAAACCTTTGCACACAACAGTAATTAATTACATAATTACACACTTACATGTGCACAGCATGGCAAAATTATATTAATAACTCCAGCCTTCTAAGGGCTAAAGCATTTTTGAAAGTCTGAAATTATTGTTTTGTTGATGTTTTACCTGTAATTCTACATTCAGCCGTGTTTTCCATTTACAAGAAGCTGAGAAAAGCAGATTTTCCAATTAACCTGAATTTAACCTGCTGTTACCAATGTCCCAGTCAATTACTACTATTATTATTATTACAAAAGTTATTAATTAGTGGAGTTCTATTCTGCCCTATTTCCCGGTTGGATGTTTGGATATGACTACAACTCTTACTGTGCAGTATAGTAGACGCTATCAGCATAAGCCAAAAGCAAAGTTAAGGGCTTAACTACAGGACCACAAGGGAAGGAGGGACAGTACACATGCATGCAGCTTAGCCATGAGAGAGTAAGTAAGGAGTGAGAGAGAGGGAGAGAGAGAGGAGGGGCAGGAGCAGAACGGTAGCACATATCAATAATTCATCTTGATCATATCATAAGCCTTAAAAATAGTCACAGGACAGCAGGCCTGGGATGTTGCTTCTATTCAAAACAGAATCTGACAGGCGAGCACTAACGACTACAAGGAATCTGATTTTCACCGATTCCAGAATAATCCGAAGAAAGGATACATATTTAGGCTTAAATTCCTGAAAAAGCAGAATAAAACATATACACACACTAAAAAAACGTATGTGTGAGTTGACTTGAAATGTAATGTTAAATGATTTTGTGCATCTTTGTTTTTTTTCATTTTTATATATATTTTGTATCATGACAAATGGGCCAGTAAAAACAGTAAAAATGACACGGAATTAAACTTTAAATGAACTTGGACACAGCCGTCCAACAAGAAAAAGATGGCTGTAAACCTTAGTGGCATTTCGAATAAGAAAGAAAATGGCAAAAACAAGCAAAAACAACAATTGTTAATTCTACCAAATGTATATTTTGTAGCCATTAGAGCAGCGGTGTGCCTGAAGTTCTTCATGGCAATTCATTGCTGTTGTTTCTGAGGCTGGCATGGTGCATTACTGCGTTTACTGCAGGCCAGTGAAATGTGAGATTATATTCCAGCGGCAGTAATCCCATTGCCTGTTCTCTTTGGGCCGGGATTGGCAGCCTTGGCTGCGCGTGCTGAACCTTGCGCTTAAGGATAAGGCCACTGTGGAGTTGCTATAGTGATAGCATGAGCCTAAAGTTGTGCCCTTTACCAGACAAAAAGAAGAAAAAAAGAGAAAGAGAAAAGCAGGTTTCTGAGAAATAAAATCCTGAAATAAACCCAGTGTGCGTGTGTGTGTGTGTGTGTGTGTATGCGCACGTCTTGCAAGGTTGTGTATGCGTGTGCTGTGTGACAGTGTGTGCTTGTATGTGCTCGCACAAGTGTGCGTGCTTCTGCAACAGACTGTGTCTGTGTGTGCATGTGAGTATGAGTGTGTGTGTGTGTGTGCATGAGTGTGAGTGTGTGTGTGTGTGTGTGTGTGTGTGTTTGTGTACTAAGGTGAACAGCAGAGGGGGTGGGAGGGGGAGGGAGGTTATTTTTTGGCGGAGCAGCGGATGTTCAGCTGAACCCATTTTTAACTGAACCCTGTGTGGAGTGATATAGAGATACTGAACAAAGGCCTTAAACCCTCAGACCCCCCCCCACCAACCCCCCCTCACTCCACCACAACACCTGACATGAGCAAGGGGGGTTGGGGAGAGGGGGGGGGGGGAGAAGAAAAAAAAAGAAGAAGAAAAAAGAACACATTTCCTTTAAAAGCTGCTTAAGTGGTTGTTCAGTGCTAAACCATGCAGACGCTTTGGTTAGACTTCTTAAAAGGAGGAAAGAGGAGATGTTTGATAAAAGGGAGATAATTTTAAAAAGCATTCATATGGAAATGTGCGCGCATCCGGAAACCGAGAAAAAGAAAAAAAAAAGCAGAAAAGTTGTTTTATTTATTTATTTAGACTGTTCCTTCAGGGCTGCGATGAAGTGATGAGCGTGAAGAAAAGAACTTTAACTTGCTAGAAAAGTGAAAAATATCTACTATTCAAATACACCGAGCAAGCACATTCCAATTCTCTCTCTCTCTCTCTTTCTCTCTGACACTCTTGACATTGAGAATGAGGCTGGGGTGAAGTGAAGAGGATGCAAAAAAAGTGAGGATAAATTAACTTTAACATGCTAGGAAAAAAAAATTACATATATATATATATGTATATGACTTCATTCAAATACATAGCGCTAGCACTTTTAATTTTCTTTCTCTCTCTTTCTTTCCCTCTCTCACTCTCTCCCTCTTTCTTTCTTTTTGCCCTCTCTATCATTCTTTCTCTCTCTCTCTCTCTTTCTCTTTCTCTCTCTCTCTCTCTCTGACACTCATAGGGATGATTTGTGTAGAACTGTCCTGCAGGACTGCACTTACAGTACTGGCTGCAGTAACGTATGAGATCTAGCTTTAGCACTGGGCAGTGTGTTGGTAGGAAATGCTCAGTTAGCACTCTGCTGGTGATAAATGATTTAAGAAGGTGCCTTCTGAAACATCAATACCGTCCCTTTATAATTAAAAAAAAAAAAAGAACCCACCCACAATGTTGCATTTGCTGGGGACTGGAGTCAGCAGTGCTCAGAAGAGATAATTCAGAAAACTGCGATGGTTAACAGGAAGAATGGAAAAGGAATCTATTATCTCCATATGTTGAGTATGTAGATAAATGCATTGTGGAGGAAAAGTGTAGATTAAAAGGGTGATAATTTTATAATGAGCATTAAATTAAATCCCTAAAGGGAAACGAAAATGTAAAAGTAAACTTTTTAACTCTTGTGACTGAATGTCAAGCATTGTCACTCTAGTGTTGAGTAATTTGTGTGTGTGTGTGTGTGTGTGTGTGTGTGTGTGTGTGTGTGTGTGTGCACGTGTGCGCGTGTGTATGTGAAAATTGCTTTGTAAGAACTTTTATCCCCCAGGTGGGGAAAAACAGTGTTAGGGTGTGAGTTTGCACTTGCTATATGTGTTTGTGTGTGTGTTTTTGTGTGTGTGTGTGTGTGTGTGTGTGTGTGTGTGGGTGTGTGTGGGTATACACAGTATCTATATGCATTGTTGTTCACATACAAAATGGAGGCATGGAAGCGACACAGATTGCACCAAAATGGCTCCAGAAATTCAAGCAAAGCTTCAACAGAGCGAGAGAAGAGGAGCTTCAATGAGAAATCTTTGAAGTTTATATATATATTTTCTTTTTTCTGAGACTCGTAGCGCTGAGTGTTTTGTGGTTTTGTGATGAAGTGCAAACTGTAGTTCAGTTTAGGTCACACTCACGTGAGTGATAAAAAAAAAATCTTTTTTCTGTTCAGCGGACGTAGAAAGCAAATAAGGGCCTTTAGCGAACGAGCTCTTTCCTGCGTCTTACCACACTCACACCATCAGCTACAGCAATGGCTTTACGCTGCAGGACCTGGAGGACAGTTTAGTATTTTTCCCTAATTGTGTGTGGACATTCTTGGTAAATTAATGAATTTCTGAGGACTTGCAAGTTAATTAAGATGGAAAACAACATGAAAATATAATACAGATCGATGTTGCAATTGTATTGTGTTCATTAATGGTGGTGAACCAGGCAGGAACTATCAGCAAACCTCCTACATTAAATACATTTTTTTTTTTGTAGTGGGCAAAACTACTGGCCCTTTCTAGTGGAAACTCATATTGTACCAGATATCTGTACCAGACCAGTAAACTGATACCTGTACCAAACCAGTTTTCCTTTAAAAAATACTAATCTCTTCAATTAGCTGTTTTTGACACCTTGCGTAAGATCTAAAACAAGGCCATTATGCTCACGCTACTCAACAACTCTACAAAAACTACCCTACAGGAAGAAATACAATGATACAGATCAGGACATATTTGTTACAGAACTGCAAAACAGCAGTTTCTGCTGATATTGACTTGATGTTGATACCTGATATTGGACCAGTGCCATCTCTAGTCGTCGATGAGCACAAAAACACAAATGCCTGATAGTAATTATGTGGTAATGCAAGAATTTTACAACTTTGTTAGTTGTTGAAGACTGTCTGAGTATCACCCGTTCCCATCCCCAATGTGTTACTCTAGCAACTGTTGTGAAATTGGACCAACTTTACAGAATGCTGGGAAAATCCTTATTGTGAAGTTGTAGCGAGTTTTGGCCCAGACCACAATGTGTTTTGTTTAGAATTGATGTATAACGTTTAATTTGTTGTTGAGGTTTCATTTTTTTTCTCTGTGTAAAGGACTTTCAGTCGCATTTAAATGCATGACAGGTATGTGAATAAGGCTTGTTATCTTTTAAGAATATAATGATGATGATGACAATTATTATTATTAGTTTAGAATTATACATTCATGTTGTGGCCAGAGATGTTGATTCATAAAGGTTGAGTACAGTTGGCAGTCTTTAGTAGAGAATTTTAGTTTAGTCATCGCAGGCACTGCATTGTACAACAGGGGCGGCTGGTGGCCCAGTGGTTAGAGAGTTGCCCCTGTGATCATAAGGTTGTGGGTTTGAATCCCAGGACTGCTAGTGGCACCACTGAGGTACCCTTGAGCAAGGTACCATCTCCACACACTGTTCCCTGGGTGCTGCGCTGGTGGCAGCCCACTGCTTCACTTGGTGAATGGGTTAAATGCAGAGAAAGTATTTCACACTGTTCACACTGTGGTGTGGTGTGTTCACGTGTGACTATAAGGAGCCACTTTTCTTTATTAAAACTTGTTAGGTTTACCACAGCTGTAACAAATAAGCCCTTCATATAGAGAAAAACAGACAAAACCCATGCTAGAAAGGCAAGCAGCTTGAGATGATAATTTAGTCTGCACTTTTAAAGAAAGCATGCTCGCTAGCATAATAGTTAAGCTAGTTTTACTACGTTGTAGAGGAAATATAATTTGTAACTTACAAAAACATCAGCTGGATTATCTTTCGGCATTCAAACAACATATGCTGGTTCTGGCTGGTCTAGGCTGGTCTAGGCTTGCTTTTCTAGTAGGGTTTCTAACCAAACCTAACACGCCCAGCCCCCAACCCTCACCCCCGTAGACAAAACAAAATCACCACCCCTGGATTGCATAGGGCCCCAGGACCTGCTCCGACAACAATGACAACAATAAATATGACGTCATTCACCCATTAGCTCGATTACCAAACAAAAAATAAATAATTCATTCTTTCCACATGATATGACCTTTCACACACCTACAAAATAAACATTGAGTGAAATTAATAACGCACTCTGAATGTAGCCATTATTTGCTCAGAATCTCATCAGAATTAAATGGTATTTTTTCATCCTCGCACCAGTATCTAAAAAAACAACATGCATTTGTGGATAGCAGTCGGTCAAAACACCAAATAGGCAGGACAGGCTACGGCAGGAGCTGAGCCACTGCATGTTAACAGCACACGCTCTGAGGTCATTCGTATTTAGGAAGTTCTCACGGGTTCTCCCTCTGACTCAAGCTGCGTGTGTGTGTGTGTGTGTTGCTGCATGTGCATGTGTGTGTGTTGGGCCTTAGGGAGGCTATCGTGGGCGTGAAGTGTGACTCCATGGGGACGCCGTTGGTCGTCCGGACGTGCACTGGCTGTCAGTCAATCACATGACTCTTCTGCCTGGCAACTTTCTAACCACAAAACCACCACGAGAAAGAGCCCACCAACTACTACTACAGGGGGTGCTAGAGTGAGAGAGAAGCGCAGAGAGAAAGAAAAAGAGAGAGAATGAGAGAAAGAAAAAGAGAGAGAGAGAGAGAGAGAGGGTCTCACCCCTGAAGAGGGCAGTCTTTTCCCGTCAGGGTTGGGCCTCACGGGCAAACCGCTGTACAGCCTAGCACGATCTCCTACACTGTATCTGTTCTGTAGAGGAGAGAGAGAGAGAGAGACAGAGGGAGAGAGAGAGACAGAGACAGAGAGATAAAGAATGAGGAGTGAGAGGAGACAAAGACAGATAGAAAGAGAAAGAGAGAGAAAGAGAGAGAGAAATGTATGGAGAGGTAGAGTGTGATGGCACAAGGAGAAACAAAGTAATAAAAGAAAAGGCGAACAAGAAGCACAGAGAGAGAGGGAGAGAAAGAGGGGAGAGAGTGAGACGGAGAAAGAGACAGAAGGAAAAAGAGGACGAGAACAGGGACGACAATTCAGTGTCATGGCCATTTGACAGCTTGAGAAATTACGAACATTTAAGAAAACAAAGTCACACAGAAAACAAAGTCATACCAAGCACCATTGGGGCCTTTTTTGCCTGTGGTCTTCTCCACAAGGCGGATTTTGTTAATCTGAGCAAAGATTTCCACTTTTATGTCATATACAACCAACAGCAAACATGTGTGCATTCTTGAGATCCTGTTAATATTGGTTCATTTCAGTTTTAGACCAAAAGAGCTTGCGATCACTAGAAATGCAGTTTCATGGCATGATGTGAGTTTAGTTATGCACCCACTATAACATGTCATGTATAATGTTTAATATAGACATTGTCTTATTAAAACCTCATTTTTCCTTTTTTAAGATCGTTTGAAAGTGCCAGCATCTGTTTTTTTAGGTTTCGGCACGAACGGACCAAGGGAACTGGCTCAAAGTTACCACAGGGTGGCTAATAATTTTAAAGATAAAATTAAATGTTACTCCATCCACAAAAATGTTTTTTCATAAATATGAGGTACTCTTATGAGAGCCCTGATATGTTGACATCATGACATCAAATATGTTGACACTGCGACATCCATTAGTAGCACAGCACCAATGTATTTCCAAAGGTTTTTTATTTTGATTTAGATCAGTCCTACTGGTCATTCGTAAATGTATGCACAGTGTCAAGGGCAAATAGTGTTTTCAAAAAAAAAAAAAAAAAAATTGTGATAGTTGTTCATTTGGACAATGCTGGTCATTTCATAAGGAACCCTAGCCCAATCCTGATCACTATAGAGCGTAAACCTAAACCACAGCATGTCCTGAAGCTTCAGGTTTAAAAGTGCAAGTCTAAAACTGAGAATGATGCTGGAAATGAATGATACAGGGGTGACATTTCCGTCCCTTTCACTGAGGCACACTGAAGCTACCCGAGTGCTGACAGCTCCCCATCATTATCCTCTTTATCCCGCCATACATATTAGTAATAATACTCTTTATTTATATTGCATTTTTGTTGGAAAAACAGCACATGTATCGAGCCAATACACTCACCACATGCTAGCCTAAACAAATCTGAAAGAGCAAATTTGAATTTGAAACTTCAAACTTGCAGTCCTGCCTAAATGAGTGAATGAATAAATGAATGAATGAATGAATGAAATGTCAGGCCCATGAAGTCTAAAAAATGAGACAAAAAAAGAACTCCAGCCCTAAAAAACACAGACTCAGTGAGTGTGTGAAGGATTCCGCCTCTGAGCGCGGCAGGAGTGACGGGATCAAACAGTGTTGAGCCCCGCGGTGAGGAATCCCCTCCACGCCGCGCCGTGTGTGACGAGGGCTTGGGAAAACACTAGCGGCGGGAGGGTTGGCAAGCTGGCTTCAGAGCCAGAGCAATCCAGCATCTAATGATTCACACGGCACATTGTGCCAAACATACACACACACACACACACTGCACAGAGACATTTCAGCCCGTGCAACTTGTAGTTCTCTGTTTCATTAGCCCAGCTTCAGAAAGACTGTACTGTAAAGATTAACAGATGCTTCTGGCCACTGCTAATTAGAGCCTTGAGCCTGCCCCAGTAGTGCTCTCTCTCTCTCTCTCTCTATCGCCCTCTCTCTGTCTCTCTCGCTCATTTGCTCGCTGTCATTATTAATGCACTGAAGCTGAATCATCAGAATTAACATGTAAAACATTCCTAAAAAAGAAGCTTTAGACATTCCTTTTCATGTCCATCTCAAAACCATCCATCTATCCTTAAGGCCTTAAAGGGATAGTTCACAAATGTACTCAAACTTCTACTTACACCAAATGTACTTTAGCCAAGAGATGCACGTTCGTTCCTTTGCTCAGAGGCTATACAAGCTTCCTTTAGTTGCTAGTAACACTAGTCTATAGTTTCTGTGCCAAACTAACAACGGAAACTTGTCTTAGCTGATCTACTGCACTTAGGTTGGAGGAAAACATTGTGTAGATTTTCTTTTTTTGCTAAACTACTCCTTTAATCCCTACAATCTAAGGGTGTATTTGTACCCTGTAAAATCCGGAGTCATGCCATCTCCATCTCACTGTATACATGTATTTAGCTGAAATAACAATGAAGTTTACTTTGACTTTGATTTTTCACTTTGAGAGTGATTAGGACTAGTTTGTTTCTATCAAACAATATAAATTTTGCATCTGTCACTAAAAATCCCACACTGCTGAGCCATGATTTTTAACATGGAATTCAGCCAATAAGACCAGGATTAGAGCATGAACCACAGAGTGATGACTGTGCCTCTATGTGGGAAAAAAAAAAATCATCAACATGCTGATAAGCAGCGGAATGTCCCTTTAAAATACCCTCACATCGAAATGCCCTAGGCTTCCTGTAATGACGTAAAAACTGCACATGCAATTATCCGCCTGAGGATTTTCTAAATCTGTATATAGAAGCACGAAAGTGGAGTAGCTGTACTATTGAGCAGATCCAAACTGCCATTATTCATAAGCGTCAGTTTTCATGTGTTAGATGTGGTGGAGCAGGTCGGCCGCTGTGACCTTACTTTTGACTGATGGGACTCTTTCTTGTTCTCTCTCTTTCTTTCTCTCTATGCATCTCTCAGTCTCTCTTTCTCGTTCTCTCACATGGTTCTAAACTTAGACCTGCAAGGGTTTTTTTTTTTCTGCACCTTCAGCGGTCCTGTTAACCACTGCACGTGTCAGTAAGGCCATAGCATTTACTGTAAGTACTAGACACTCGTTCACACACACCCACCCCGTAAAGCTGGAGGTTTCAAGCAGGCAAGCACCCCCACCCCCGCCCAACAATGTGTCCTCAAATTTACAAAGTGTACAGTTTGGATGATACAGTGCCATGCTTGTGCTTTAATGATACCATTATAGATCAGCCAAAACTTCCGTGGCTTAAAAGACTAATGACGTTTAAACAGTTTTCCTCTAGATTTAGTCAGCATGCCAAATCTGGTACTGGTATTGGTATCCAAAGTTTTGTCGTTATTGTCATAACTTATAATGAAACATGATGTGAAACAGTTTTTAAGTAATTCTTGCCTACTTCTGTTGATCTGTCCATCATAAAATCGCCACACAATGAAAAGGTTAGCTGATGTTCTCAAATTACATAAAAAAGTAAAAAATGACAAAAAATGGAGACATTTTTTTTACCTTTATGTTATGATGTTTAGTTTTTCAGAGGTTTGAAATGTTGAAAGAAGCCCGTTGATGCCACTTATAAAAATATTACCAAAAACTATGGGGACAATGATTGGTATGTTTTTATGTCTCATAAATTCATTTAAACAGGCCTTTTTGTGCTCTGCATGTACAGAAATATGAAGTTGGTCAGTGTTGTTTAATCATGACATGATCAGAAAAGAGCATTTTGATGTCATTTGTCAGAGTAATGACAAATATTTTCATATTGTCTACCTGTTAAGTAATCTCCAATATACTTGTTTATGTGGTTTCTGACTCTATTCAGTAAAAATGGAAAAAAATCAAAAAGATATCCACAAAAAGAGACAAACTTTAGGCTTCAAAATGTTGCTACCACTGTTTTAAGCCATGCAAAGTACTTCTGCACAGCTTCACATTTGATTTGTTGCTAATCTGCTGCTTTAATGCTGGAGGAATGTCAAACAACACTAAGGTTTAAATAATACAGAAACTTCTGCTTTTAGCCTGTTGTGGCTGTAAAAGAATGGACATAAACACACACAGTCACGCAGGGGTGGAAAGATACAAGAAAGACGCAAGTCTATCACAACCCTTCATTACTAAACAAAGCTTTCCGAGACACACCCACGCATCAACCAATCACCTCAGCTTTACAGATTAAATTGTCCAGTACTGCCTGTTAACTCCCCATGCAAATATCCTTCCACTAGTCCGAGCCCACTGCACTCAGTGAGCTGATCCAGCTTCAGAGGAATCTGTTGAGGTTACACTCTACAGATGCATGATATTATTTGATATTACTTATAGAGAAAATAAAAATAAAATACACATTATAAATAAATTTAGTGTAATATTACCTACACACAACCGTAAATGTATAGAGAAAGAAAAAGAGAGAAGTGAGAGAGGGGAAAAGTAAAATAGAGAAAAGAGAGATATAAGGGAGATGAGAGAAAGAGAGAGAAAAATAAGAGAGAGAGGAGGCGAGAGGGAGAGAGGTGAAAAGATAGTGAGTGTGAGAAGGAAAAAGAAAAAAGATGAAAACAAGAGAAGTTGAAAATAGAGAGAGAGAGAGAGAGAGAGAGAGAGAGAGAGAGAGAGAGAGAGAGAGAGAGAGAAACATCTGCATCAAAGAGAGCAGCAGTGGAGCAGCAGCTGCTGGAGTTTGGATGCAAATGCAAGGCCTTGACCACAAGAGCATTATTACATTTTGAATATTGGATATTATTACCATGCAAATTGCACTGGGCCAGAGATTAAGTTGCAATTATGGTCTGAAAGCCATTGAGGCCAGTGGAATTATTCTATATTCAGAGGCCCGGCTGGAGGGATGCTTTGGGGACAAGATGCACTTAGTGATATCAGATGTAGCTGGAATGCTGCATTATTATCAGCATATATGGTATATAATGTATGCCAGCATTAAAGTGCGGCATCTAACAGCATCTAAGGCTGTATCTGAGGATCTTCCCACAGTGAGGTTTTAAAAGTCGGACAAACTAACACCTCTGTTGACCGTTTGTGTGTGTGTGTGTGTGACAATGTGAGCCAATCCAACTACTGAAAAGCTGCAGTGACGGCATGATAAATGAACCAGACCTACAGAAATATAAACAGCAACCATGTAGCATGACCGTATGCTTTGTACAAACATTCACACACAAAAGAGGGCAAAGAGATGAGAAAACATACATCTTCTTTCATCCTCTTCACAAGTTCATGTTCTTGTTTGGTTACTTAAAAGGGTATTCTGGCTTAAAACTAGTGTTTATTTGTTATGTTGTGTAATGTCAGTAGAGCAGCATTGCATCTCTTAGCTTCATCAGTTTGACAGAATTGACAATGTTGTGCCCTTTTCATGTTTTTGTCCATCAATGTTGTCTCACTACAACACCCAGCATGCATTCCACAACCCATAAGAATCTCAGTTTCTACCATTCTACTTATTTTAACATATTGGGGAAAAATACAAAGTATAAAATGTGGCGGAACTATAAGAATTCCTCCCACCTTCAAGATACATCACCAGAAGGGGGTTTTCCAAGTCTTTAAACCGGAAAATCTTACCTCTGAGGACTACTGTGAAGCAAGTTGGCATGTTTACAACACCTGCCACAGTGGTTACATTTTGCATTTTGGCCAGACTGACCCTTTAAATTCTGCGTCTGTGTTTTCTAATAACCAAGAACAAACTTTCTAATAGTCAAATAAGCTTCTTCCTAATGCTCACGGTCGCTAAGTGATATGTGAATGTGCGTGGGCGTTTGTTCGTTACTACCTGTTTTTTTCAGCCAGTGTACGGAGAGTCACACCTTTATCACTGGAACAATGACTCAGCCTGGACACACACACACACACACACACACACACACACAAACACGCAGTACTAACAGCTTTGTCATAAATGTATGGGAAAAAACTGGAGGGGAAAAACAGACAGTATGGTGGTATGGTAGTACTTGAAGGTTCTAAAGTATTATCTAAAACATCTGCAACTACTCCCCTCCCAACACACACACACACTCGCTCACACACACACACGCACACAAACACACACTCTCTCTCTCTCTTCAGTGCCAGCTTTTCCCAGGCTCAGTGAATCCTCATTATGCAAATGGAGAAAATTGTATTTCAGCTGCTTTGTGCATGTGTGTGTGTGAGTGTGTGTGCGCGCGTGTGTGTGTGTGTGCATCAGGGGGTTCTAATTAGGATAACACAGAGAACGAGCGAGCTGGGTTGGGGGGAAGGGGGGCTACTGAACAGTGCACCTGCAATTCAATACTGCTCTTTCTAAAGAGCCCCCTCCCAACCACCACCACTACTACACACACACGCACACAGACACACACACACACACACAAACAAGCACAGGTCATTGCACTTAGTGTTTGGATCCACAAATGCGCTGCCGTTGGGCGTTGCCATAGTGACGAACCAGTAACCCTGGGTTACATATCCATAAAAGAGCAGTGGCCTGGATGTAGTTGTTTACACTCTGTTAGGACAGGAGCGCAAAGTTAACACAAAATACCTTTCACTCTAAGAGCATCACACACACAGCTCGACCCCTCTCAGCGCACTGCTTAAGGTTAGCTCTTTATAACGCATGCAAGCTCTTAAACCGCACACTTCAGTTCCTCGTTCTCATAACTACATCACTTCCATAAGAGTTAAACAGCAGTTACTGAATAATATGTCTGATGATTAAAAAGTTTGGGGGATTACAGTATAAAGAAACAGTTCAGGGAAACATCGCTCCCTGTTATCATCAAAATGTGGCTTCTTTAGTTTAGTCACCCAAATCGTTCCATAAAAACAGATCACCAACAGTTCTCTCAACCCCCTCAAACTGCATTTATCTCCTCATTAAGATGCTGTAGTCTTGTCAATGTGGTTTAGAGCTCAGTATGACTTACTGTAAACTATTAAAATAAAACTTTACCACTTCAGGCAGTGGTTTTAGCCAAGGCTGGTATTCAAAAAGCAGTTATAAATAAGAACGTCCTAAACACAAGTGTGCATGACCATAATGAAGATCTGGAAGCTGTCTGAACAGGTTGGAAGAAGTGTAGGTGATGTATTTTTATGGAAAAAAAACTTGAGCTATTTGGGTGACGTCTAGTGTTTGTTGGTCTAGCGCTTGTAGTTCCAGGTCTAAACTAAATAAGCAAAAGCCAAACATGTCTTGGCTGACTGATTGTGAGGGAGATGCCAGAGGGGTTAAACTCTAGAGATGCCTGGTTCCTATCACCACCACTGAGAATAATTCTGATTCGTTAGGTTTTATGAGATTTCATTTCAAACTTCCTGAATGATTGCTTATGTCTTAATGATGTTGAAATTTTGAAAAATCTGTGGTCTTCCCCTTTAAGACTAGTATGGTTAAGTATCTTCCAGAAAGGTAAGTAGGTCTATTTGTTCTGTACACGCATACGCATACGTCTGCACTCATACAGTAACGTTCCAGGAGCTCACACTTCTCAGAACACTGGTAATGTTTAGCTTGTTAATGATGATATAGAATGACTCGACTGAAAGCTCTTCAGCCCCCACCTAAACCCCCCGCCCCCTTCTCATTCTCTCTGTCTGTCTGTCTGCCTGTCTGTCTCTCCTGCTGAATGATTCAGTATCCCGGGTGCAGGCCAGTGCAGCATAGTCTGTTCCCACAGGGCCAGGGGGCTGGTGGTTACATGGTCTTTGGAGACCGTCCAGCTAATATCTGTGGTCACTTAGCTGACTTTTTTTGGCTTGTGTGGTTTTCTGCTCAGGCTTTTTTTGCTGTTTGTGTGGGTGTGTATAGGTGTGTGTGTGAGTAATTTTTATGTCTCAGGTGTGAACATAAGATGCAGCGACAGCATATTTGAGAGAATGTGATTTGACATTGTGTGTGTGTGTGTGTGTATGTGTATTTGTAAAAGAATCCTGCTTGGTTCAGCTCTTCTAGAGCTCATTACACAAATAGGACAAAATAAGACAGTTACGTCATACAAGCTCATTCCCAGTGAATAACATTGTCCCTGTCTTGCAAAGCAACTGGTGGCTTTCTCTTTTGCAGGACAGATGTCTCTCTCTCTCTCTGACTCCATCTCTGTCTCTGTCTCTCTCTCTCTCTGTCTGTCTCTCTGTCTCTCTCACACACTTTCTCTTTCTAAGCCCTTCAGATCATGCTGTGGTCATTTTGAAGACTTTCCATGTCTGTCAGGACAAAACCTTGTATATTGATTTTTTGTATGTAACCTGCTCTTTACATTGTGTGTAAATTTAATAATGAATGAACTAACAGAAACAATCCAATTAATTAATCAATTAATAACACTTTGTTCAGACCCTGTTTTGCTCATTTTTGGCAGCAGGTTCTAGATAGTGTCAAGTAACTAACAGTTTAAGTCACTAATAATGTGTCACATATTCTAAAGTAAAGATCATTTCAAGTTTTTCTGCTAGAATATTTTTAAGCTACGTTCAGCCCATTTTAATGTTTAAAGTTACCAATATTTTGTAACTAATGTTTTAAAAAGTGTTTATTATGCAAGGCTAAGAAAATGAGTAGAGATTTAAAAATTGTCCTTTTCTTTTGAATGTAACAAAAAAACGGGGAGAAATGTATGCATTGGCTGATGAGCTGATCTGCAAAATCATATCAGGTTACAGGCCAGATACTACTGGCATTAAATGCCCAGCTGTAAAGGAAGTCTAAAAGTGTAGGCCTAAAATACAGGCCCTTAGGGTTTAGAAGCACAAATGTCCTGAAATTAGTTAAGAACAACACCTTTTGCGTTACTTTTAACACACAATGTGTTAAACTCGATTACAATATGACACAAACTGTGTTAAACTACATAACATGAAAATGCATAAATCTGCAGCTTCCTCTGAGGGTTCCTCCCCTTCCGCTACGCAGGGCACAAACGCAGTGCGACGTTTCGCACTTCATTTCTCAGTGGTTCTAGTTCATCACCCTGCTATTAGCACTACACCTTGTTTTAGTCCCCAGTGTGAACACACTGTTTGTGCTAAAAGAGGCCAGGACACTGTGGAAGTTGAGAAAGTGTGAACGCGCAAGTATAGCGCTGCCGGGTGCTCCAAACATCGTACGCCCAAAAAGTTTAAATACCTCAAAAAAACGCTGCCAGCACAACTGTGTTTCTCAAAGTCAAATTGAGCTGCGAGGGAAGCTTTCTTCAGTTCAACCCT
Organism: Brycinus macrolepidotus; assembly: GCA_037974445.1. Classification (NCBI taxonomy): domain Eukaryota; kingdom Metazoa; phylum Chordata; class Actinopteri; order Characiformes; family Alestidae; genus Brycinus; species Brycinus macrolepidotus. The sequence goes on along the minus strand of JBBPCZ010000115.1, from coordinate 22,475,351 downwards.
GCTTTCTGTTCTTTTCTTCGGGGATTATTGCCTCCACAGTAATAACATGTACACCGCATTAAAATAATCTAGCATTTGCATGACTCATGGCACACAAAAGACGGAAAGTGTTTCCCAAAACGTTAAAGCAATCTACTTACAACCATCTGTTCCCAGCCTGAATCACACTCATACTGCCTGAGAAAAGCAGTCCAAATTTCTCGCTGCCAAAATGCAGATGCAATACAATCAGCCATAGTCATACTGAAAAAAAAAACGAACTAAAAAAAACCAAGGGGAAGTTTTTTTTTCCTCATAAAGTTCTGACAGTTCAAATGCAGTTGTTTATCAAACTGGGTTCTCTGATTATAAAGGAGACAACCTGAACCTGTAATGCATTAAAATGTACAGTGCACTTATGCAACAAAGTGGAGTTTCCTATCTGGGCAGGCACACCACACTACACCAATAAGAGTCCCTGGACAAGACCCCTAACGCTGCATTGGCCTCCATCACCAACAAGATTAAATTTCAAGTTGTTCTGGACACAATTCACAAATGAAAACATGTCACATCTTTATAAATGATGGAAAAAAGGAATTGTGAGGGTTTCCTTAGTTTAAATGCATACATTGGCGGCACATGACTAAAATATATTAAATGCAATTATTGCTGAAAGTAAATAATCCGAAGGACAGCGATTGTGTGCATGTAATATATGTTATTCATGTACAACTGATGAAGACGTTAGAGGTCAGGTCGATTCATATTCAAAGACCTCATTTTTTTACACAGGCGGAAAGAATTCCAAGGATTTTATGTTTGACTACATTATTTATGACTTTTAATCCACGTGGCAGCAGAGCATCTCGTAAAAAGTGACTGTAAATCACAAATAGATAAAACGTGCATTCTGTGTGTCCAAGTTCTAATGCATGTTCTGAAATGTCAGACGTTTATGGCTGTAGCCATAGGAATTAGCCTGGCGACAGCCACTAGCGGCAGTTTTAGCCTGTGTACCGGACCTTATGATCTGTGTGTGTGTGTGTGTGTGTGTGTGTGTGTGTGTGTGT
>JBBPCZ010000115.1:22449050-22460441 GCA_037974445.1 Brycinus macrolepidotus | reverse complement strand
GGAGCATGCTTGCACGTGGCTCTGTCTCTTCAACATGGTAGCTTTGAGCGACAGAAGCACACATAACTCTCTCTCTCTCTCTCTCTCTCTCTCTCTCTCTCTGTCTCTCTGTCTCTCTCTCTCTCACACACAGACGCTCACACATACATACACACACACACACACACAATCACAGAACATGCAAGCAATGGACCTTGCTTTATGCATTAGGGAGAACTGCATTACCTTATTTCGCACTCCAGTCAGAGAAATATTAACAAAAGAAATGTAAGTGACAGTAAAAAGTCCATTTTAAATTACAATCTCAGCTTCACGTAAATAATCTCTCTCTCACCGACCAACATACATCAACACATGAACGCACACAGGCTTGTTCTGATACAACGTTAAGATCTCAGTTAATACGCACACACACACACACACACACACACACACATGCATGGATTTCTCAATATGGGGCCTCTATATCCACTTTAATTTAGACTCAATTCCAGCCCTGTCCGGGTCTGAAAGGATGGCTGGACCTGCTGCAGTCTCATTGTGGCTCTGAATGGTGTGAAACTGATTGGTGGTGTTTTTTTTACGATGAACACCATAAAAAGGCTTGCCTGACAGCAGAAAATCCCGCCTTGTCACGCCTCTACGATTATTTGATTTGCTGGGAGACATAATTGGCTTGTGTTTGACACCAGCTCTCTCTCCTAAATCAGACAGCTGATTCCAGTTTCTTTCTGGGACAGCATGATTAGAGGCAAACCATGTTCTTAACTGGTAATTATCTGTGAAATGAAGTGTTTTGGAGGCCTGTTTTTATATTAAAAGAAGTTAATGCAGAAGTTTCCACTTCCCCACAAACCAACCTTTCCTGATTCAACTTCTGCATGAAAGTTCTTTGTTGTTCTTCTGTGTGAACAAACCAAACAAATGATGCACTGGATTTACATGATTCAACTGTGTTTATCATTCCAAAGACATGAACTAAAACTCACTTTTTGCTAAATTAAGCAAACTGGAAGACAAAATCGTGGTACAATATTTTATTAATGCATTTTTGTTTAAGATACTTAAAGCACAGGTCTTTTCCCTGGTGTGTATACAAAGTCCCCTGACTGTGTGTACATACATGTCTAGTGAGCTCATTTCTGTGTGTGTGGGTGGATGGGTGGGTGTATGTGTGTGTGTGTGTGTGTGTGTGTGTGTCTATGAGTGAGAAAGAGTGAGTGTTATTTGGCGATGGCTTTGCCAAAGAGCCACCTGGTGAGTAGTAATAAGGGCAGAACAGTGGGGTCATTGTGTGTGTGGGCTGGGTGATATAGGCTGAGTGACCCATTTAGGGGCCAGTCTGAACACACACTCATACACACACACATGCAGATGCACACACACACACACACACACACACACACACACACACAAGAGCTTGCGTTGTGTGAGACATCTGGAAAGCCTGGGGCACTGGAGTATGACTAGATACATACAAGTATGACAATACACACATACACCACATACACATAAACATACATACATATACAGTACTGTGCAAAAGTCTTACGTACCTGCAGAAATAATATTTAAAACTGTTTAGATGAACTGTGTTTTTTCACATTAATATTACTAAATATACAAATTAAACAGAATAATTACAAATAATATTACACAGTAAATAGTGAGTTTTATGTGCAGTATATCAATTTGTTCCTTGTGGAAGCCCAGTATTACTTCTAGTTTCCATCAGAAACCTGGTTTGACTCAGTCCTTCATTAAATTAAATCAGGAGCTGCTGATGAAATTTCACAAATCCAAACAACGGCTCGAGGAACCGAGGAGAAATCTGGAACCGAACCTGTGTTCTCCTCACCAGCTCACACAATATCAACTACTTTTTTTTAACAAACAAAACAAATATTGATACTTTTTACTGCTTTCTTGTTTGTTTGCATTTACTGTAATGTTGACTTTTCTAGCAGAATGATACTTTATCACATGCTGAGAAAAATGGCAATTTAGCTAATATGTACCACAAACTGCTATTTATCCCTAAAGAGCTAACTGACGGACAAATAGCTTAGCTTGCTTCGCTACTTGATTGGCATGCAGATACCATAAGTAAAGTGGCCCCTTATAGTCACGTGGGTACAAACCACAGCATACAGTGTGAACAATGTGAAATTCTTTCTCTACATTTAACATGAAGCAGTGGGCTGCCAGCAACCTTGCGTCCAGGGAGCAGTGTGTGGGGACGGTGCTTTGCTCAAGGGTACCTCAGTGGTGCCACTAGCAGTCCTGGGATTCGAACCCAGAACCTTCTGATCGCAGGGGCAAATCCCTAACCACTAGGCCACCGGTAAAAGTAAACATTGGGTTTACTTACAAATCATAAGGTTTAGTATTTTATCAAACATTTTAGAGGACTTCACAGTTTCCTAGTAGTAACCAGATTAGCTTTAGGTAGTTACATTAAAGCTATGCCGAGTTTGTAAGACTTTTATGCCAGAGTAGCTGCATTCAGGGAGCATGGGTTCCTAAACTTTATTAACACAAAATTAATTATCATCCGACATCATTATACTATGCTGTATTTAGAAAATATAGTGAATTTTATTGATAAAGCCCCACCATAATTTTACGCTTTATGATCTGCAAGGGAGTTACGTGTTATAACAACTATTAGAACTAGTAGTTGTTAGAAGAGGTTAAACACTTTTGTGGATCAGCAAGTTCAACTCGCGCTAAACACGCAGCAAACTTATGAACAGATGCTTCAGAGTAAATAAAAAGCCTCACGGACGCCTTCTAGAGGCAGGCAGGTGCAGTGCAGACTAGGAGAGTGAAGAGGAGGCAGATGAAATCCTATAAAAAGTACAGAATAAAATCCTAAAAAGCACATTCTGCTGGTTTTAAAAGCCCTGGCTGGCTGAGGGTCCAAAAATGCATGTAGCATTTAAGGGTGTGTCTGTCTGCCTTTAAGACAAACAAATAGTCTCTCCCACATTGTCAGTCAGTCTCTCTCTCTCTCTCTCAGACACACACACACACACACACACACACACATACACACACACATCCACCTCTACCAATAAAAGAGTAAAAGAGCTGACCCCACTAAAGGAAAATAAGGAAAAAAGAGAGAGATTTTAATTTGACCACTGGATGGAAAAAAGAAAAATGATGGAATAGGGGGGAAAAAAAAGTGCTGGATTTGTGCCAAGCTCTCTAAAGCTTTCTCTTAATTTGCTGAGACTTCAGGGCTGAGGCTGCCAGCTTCCAGGGAGGATAGGCTGAGTAGAAATGTGAAGAGATGATAGAGTGATAACTTATAGAGCCCCCCCTGCTCCCATGCTTGCTTTATATTAATGTCACTGCTTAAGCAGAGGAACAGGGAAGATTGAAAGTGAGAGAGAGGTACGGAGAAAGAGAGAGTGTGAGAAAGAGAGAGTAAGAGAGAGTGTGTCCAGGAAACTGGCAGCCATCTTACAAGTCAAAGGAACAGCCATCAAACCTCACCCGTGGATTTGTAGGACTTGCCAAGCCCACAACAGAATCCCTTAGAAGCTTCTGTTCTGGGCCAATCATAGTAAAAACAACCACAAATATTTTACACACTCACGAACACTCCCTCTAGGAGGAAAAATCAAAACAGAGTCGCCGTCAGAAAAGTGAATCTCATTCTTCTCGAGTCCTTCTAAACCTTTCTTTATTATGGCTCTTCTTGTTTTTGTGCTAGAGCGGGCTACTAAGTGGCTGAGCGAAAGGTCAAAGTGAAGGGCAGGGGATATGATGGCAGGTGGAACAGATTGGACATTGTGTGAGGCATATAATCAAGGCTTAGCGTCTACCTCACCATCAGATGCCATATTAAATATCTGAGCGGCTCTGCATTACAGCCCGTTTTAGGCACTGGCGGACTGCTCCGCCCAATAAGGTCTGATGACCCTCGGTTGCTGGAGAACATGTGTTATTAATTTGGGTGAGGAACATGACAGGCTTGCACAAGCACGACACACCAGGAGGGGTATAAAATCCTGAAAGTGTACTGTACCTTTTAACTGATACAGATGGGGGACATGGTGGCGCATTTAAAGTGATACTTCAAAAAAAAGCACATTTTTGACGTCTGAAGGCTAATTCTGTTATGCTGTACTTCTATCTAAGGTTGGGCGATATGGCGAAAATATAACATCACAATACTTTAAGACATTTTATACACAATATGCATCATGATATGTAGTTCTTGATATCCATGATATGATAAGAAAAGCATTCACTACCAGTCACACACCGAGATTTTTTACATTTGCATGTTACTCACTTAATATTTCCTAAAATACACTCAATATTCTTTGCTAACAAACAAATGTGCAGTATGTTCACCATTTGAGTACCTTTATTGGCCAGAAAATGACACATTTTTATATCATCACTACTGACCTATAAAAAGACACCTAATCTAATTGTAATTATAATGTGGATCACCAGACAACTGTTAGATGTTTAATGAGCTATTAAGTTACAGCCAATGGGAGGAAACAGTCAACAAGTGCACTGAAAGTTAAAGGACAGTCTAGAATGTGACTCTGCATCACCACACAACTGGTTAATAGGATGCACTGATACATATTATCATGTTATAAAGAAAGCTTGTTTTATTTCAAACATTTTCATTTACAGTTGTTCACTCAACAACTTTCCCATGCTTAACAAGAATAAGAGTGTGCAGTTGATGAAATAAGAGGGTAAGTTGTAAGAACCCGTGGTGAGCAAAAATGACTGACTGGTAGTGTTCTGTGATGTAATTTATGATGAAAACATATTGCTCACCCTTTTTCTTATCCATAAAAATGGGAAAAAATATGCATCATAGAGCTAAAAACACTAGCACTCTTTTGGCAGCCTGAATTTGGTCTGTACTTTTGGCCATTCCTATAAATAACAATATGTGCTTCAGGACATGTGATTACTTCACAACTAGACATGGTTTGAGGGAAATGCGAGATGATCAAGGCATCCCTTTTGCCCAGTACTAACTGTGGGCTATAACCTTCCATTACTTGCCCACTACATCAGCCTTGTAGCTCCTCTGCAAAACTTTAGAAGGAAAACAGATGCCAGTCATGTCTTGGCTGATCGACTGCATTTAGGCCAAGAAAGAAAACTGTAAATTTGATCGCTATTGCATTCTACAACAAGAAGCAGAGGGGGTCCCGAGTTAACAGGTCCCTAGATGGACATTTAGTACAAGATTTTATTGCCTCAGGTCTACAGGTCCTACCCTTACGCACCTACGAGTATCAGTTACATCAGCATCAACCCCAGGTTACTCCAGCAGCATCCCAGTACAGCTGGAGGCATCCTGGCCTCTGTCCTATTTGATTTCTCTTTGTAAACGTAATCGGATTCCGTGTCCCGAAACAAATCGGCTTCACAGAGGCGAGTCATGCAAACGATTCAATCAGCTGTGCCTTGTTCTATTTGTTGCATAATTAATTTGCTTAATAAAACTAAATATGTAAACTCTCAAAACGAGTCAGAATGAAATTAGCATTTTTAATCACAGAAGATTACTTTAATAACTCAATGAACGCAAGGCAGTTGCTGCCGCTGCCAGTATACCCACCCACATGCGGCTCTGCCGCTGCCACAAATCAACCCGGAGGCAAGCCCTTATTGAAGGCAAAGTTTGTGTGTGTGTGTGTGTGTGTGTGTGTGTGTGTGTGTGTGTGTGTGTTTGGATGGAGGTCCTTGGAGAAAGTTACAGATTGCATCTTGTAATTCCTTATTAACTCAAGCTACACATTTAAAAGCCTGATGTATTAAAAGAGAAGGGTCAGAGACTTTACTGGTGGTGACTCAAAGAGGTCCTTCAGGCTAAACAATACGAACACACACTCTTCAGCAAGGAGAGAAAGTCATAATCAGCGCTAACACATGTACCATCCTGCCCTGGTTCCTTCCTTCTGTTTGTGTGTGTGTGTATGTGTATGTAAGGGAAAAGAGAGAAAGAGAGGGCAAGAAAGAGAGAGATTTTTAATTTATTTTACATAAACATTTTCCAACCTCCTTTTATTCCTTAGATATATCGATATATATACTGATATATCTAAATGTGTTTTGTTCTGATTGGCCACCCTGCACTGAGCCCTACTCAAAAAGCAGTCCAGGCTTATAACATCCACATGAATGGGTGGGGCTAAACTGCTATAGGCTAAAACAGCAAATTTATGTAAATGAGCTGTTTTTCATGAAATCACAAAATTAATGAATTCAGAACAGACCGCTGCAGTTAATTTTTAATATATGAGATGTATGGACTGGAGAATGAACAGTATAAAAGTAATAGTGAGCATGTTTTACAGTGACTGGTATTGCTAGAAGAGAGCAATATGTAGGCTATATGATGTACGTAAATGATGTACATGCAACAAGAATGCTACTTACGTGATTTATGAGTGCTGTATGAGTGATATATGGTGGTATATGATATATTGGTACCATAGGAGTGCTGCATGAGTAATGTGCTATATGGGTGCTAAATGACACTATATGAGTGCTATGTTAAATGGTGCTGCATAAGTGCTGTGTTACATAGTGGTATATGGTGCTGTATGAGTGCTATATAAGTACTTTATATGAGAGATTTGAGTGCTATTCTATATAGTGGTATATGGTGCGGTATGAGTGATGTGCTAAATGGTGTTATATGAGTGTTATATGAATGCTGTCTAAGTGTTATAGGAGTGTAATGCAATAGGGACCTATATGACTGCTATATGGTTCTGAATGCTAACATTATAGCCACAGTAAAACAGGAACGTACACACTGTAAATCAAAAAGTCAGTACTAGGCAGTCAACTTCACTACAACTTTGACTTAATTTAGCTTTAGGGCACTGGAGTTCATCAGGTTCATCAGAAAGCTGGCTTGACTATTTCTGTGTTTTTGTGTGTCTCTTACTGTGGGTTTTTTATTCTTTGGCTATACTGAAGTTACACATTTTACTGTAACAAAAACATTTCTTCTTCTTCTTCTTCTTATTATTATTATTATTACTGCTTAAGCGAATATGTCTATGTGAGAGTATAACTGTATGTTGAGATATGGGCATGAGAGTGTGTGTTTCAGTATAAATGGCTTTGAGGCTGTGTGTGTGTGTGTGTGTGTGTGTGTGTGTTACTGTGGCTGTATAAGCGAATGATGAGCCTGAGGGGCTTGTTGGAGGTTTTTGTATCCTGGCTTTGTACACCAGCTGTTACGCTTCTAATCCGAGCGCTGGAGCACTATTCTCTCTCTCAATTCTCATCAACCCATAACTGTCACTGGGCCTTTCTCTCTTTCTCTCTCTCACTCTTTCTCTCCTTTCACACTGTACTGCCACTGGACCTCTGCCTCTCTTTCTCTCTTACTGTCTTTCTCTCTCTCTCTCTCTCTTCACACTTTGGCCACAAATGACAAGGGTAACGTTTAGAGACCCGGGCGCGTGTGTGTGCTTCTGTGTTTTTGTCTTTCCACGTTCGAGGCACATGAAAGCATCACCCCACGCATGCCCCCGAGGCTCTGGCGTACATGCACTCCAGCACTTTAGCCTTTCTCTCTCTCTCTCTCTCTCTCTCTCTCCCCCACTCTTTTCTCCCTCTGTCTCTCTAAACGTAACACTCGTGAAGTGCAACACTCGTCAGATCGCTTGAGGAACTAGATTCTCTGGGCGAAACACCGGCGGCTTTGGGAAGGCTTTTGATGTCTGATTTAGCATGCTATTCCAGATGGCTGTTGGATTAAGACCCTGGATGGATTTCATGCAGGAATACAGAGAAAGCACCATCATAAGGAGGGAAAAAAGCTTTATGTTGCAACGCGCTCTCTCTGTCGTACGTGGAGAGTCACACTGGGACGGAGCGCTGGTGCTGGTCTCACACAGCACTTCTAGTATGTGATCCAGTGTGATCACTGCACAAGAGAGTGCCAGACATCGTTTTCATTCTGTTCACTATTGGCAGTGTGCGACCTGCGCTTCATGTTATTTATCAAGTATTCCCACTTGTGGATGCAACATCCAGGTCCAGACATGTTTGTAAGAACTTTAGGATCTCTTTTACAAGTCAAATCCAGAGGTGTGGTGAAAGCTCGAAATATTCCAAAGTCATTTAAAGGAATAGCTTAGTGAAAAATAAAATGCACACAGATTTTCCCCCAAAAGTAGTCAAACAGGGAGAAATTTTGTTTCTGAAGTTTGCGCTTTTCATGTTGCACTGAAGCTACGAGGCCAATGGTGCTAACAATTAATGGAAGTTGCATCAGTTTTTTGATTAGCTTGTATTACACTGATCAGTAAACATACAAGTCCATTACGTCTTAGCTACATTAACGTTGTAGCTTCACTGCGGACTGAAAGAAGAAAATTTCAGACACAAAGGATGGTCTTGGCTGGTCGACTACATTTGGTCTATAAGGAAGACTGTAAATTTGCTTTTTCACTGAATAATGCCTTTACGTTTTCTACTGAATGTTGCTGGAAAAGAATATCACTCTGACACATTTTAGACAGGCTTGCGTTACCTGGAGTGAAGGCTTGGTTTTCTTCTGCAGACCTGCTCTCCTCTCTCGTCTCTGAGAGCTGTTCTCCGTGCTGAACATAGAATATTACAAAAATAGCTCGGAAAAGAGCTGGAGCTGATTTGACAGGACAAGTACACAGGAATGCTATTACTGAAGGAGAGAGTTTGGAGAGAAAGGCCTCAGCCGATGCATTTATGGACAGTGTTTGTTCTTTATGGTGCTGATGGCTGTGCTTTGTCCCCTCTCTTTTGAGGGGGCTTTTAATTTGACTGCCTCACACTGCACTCGGTTCCTTATCTGACACCTTTTCAGCTGTTTCACCTTTTACTTCCACAAGAACACAAAGTTAATGGCCAATAAAGCGATTTTTCGAAGTGTGCAGCCAAGCTGATCAGTTTGAATCTAAAGGTGAGGCTGAAAGGACATCACTGCCTTGCACAAAAGAAAAGAACAGAATTTATCAGACTTTGACACCAAGACATTGGGGCTGCGAAAATATACAGGATCCACCAGAAGCCACACAGATTTAGCTTTATGTGACTGATTTGGCTCACGGAGTTCTATTCAAGCTCTTGATAAATGTAACAAAATCTGTATTAGGGCTGGGTCTTGAAATTCACTACTTTCATAAGTTTCTCCACACCACAGGTTTTTGCCACTTATCCATTTATTTTATAAGCTGCAGATTTTTATTCTTGTTAAGCATCGGTTAACTGGTTAACTGGTTGTGTGGTGATGCAGAGTCAAATTCTAGGCTGTCCTTTAACTTTAAATGCACTCGTTAACTGTTTTGTCCCTTAATAGTTGCTGTCACTTAATAGTTTGTTAAATATCAAATAACAGTTGTCTGGTGATCCGGTTTATAAGTATAACTATACTAGGTGGCTTTTTGCAGGTCAGAAGTGATTAATAAAAATATGACATTTTCTGGCTAATAAAGGTACTCATATTATCTACATAGTGTAAATGTATTTGTTAGCAAAGACTACTGAGTGTATTTTTAGTAAATATTAAGTGAGTAATATGCAAATATAGAAAATCCCAATCTTTGACTGGTAGTGTAGTACCGACCAAATCACTTCAATACTACCTAGTACTGAAACTTTCTGTCATTCCATACCAAATATCAAACCATTTAAGTACCTAAAGCTGATTTAATACTACAAGTGGTATAAAGCCTGCACTGCACTGCAACACCGGCCATTTCACACTGAACTCCACTCACTTTCATTGCACAGATGAGATGAAGCAAAGGGTGTTTTCAATCCACATGTATTTTTACAGCAATGAATCAGTTAATATGACCTGAAACTTTATTCGGTTTGACAATTAAATCAATTTTATGAAGTTTATAAAATTTGTCGTCCTGCAAAAAATAGATCCAATTTCTGCACTTCAAGCACATATTACTGACGCAGCATTGCAGGAGGCCAGAGTAAAAGATTACGCTGATTGTGAGCGTGGTCACTACATCTGGTGTAAAAAGGGCTCAAATAATCAGTTTTAGAATGAACGGGCCAATAGTAGGACTGAAGGAGTGATTTATATGGAAATTGTGATTTGAAAGAGTACAAAGAGTTGCAGGATCTGCAACTTTTTTATGCATTTAGAATTTCTGAAGTACTTAAAACCTATATTATCAAGTTTAAAGTGGACAATTATGAATTGCACTTGTGATCTGCCTGTAGACAAGTTAGACCAGTCAAAAGCTTTGACTTTTCACTTAAAGGATAAACACCTGAAGAGATTTTCTACACCTCACTTAAGATAGAGGTCAAAACTTAAGGTTTAACTTAAGGTCAAAACTTGCTTAAGATAATTCATGCAAGTGAAAAACTGACTTTAATTTGTAGAAAATAATCAGATTTTAAAATCGCAGTCACAACATTGATCAGAAAAATCACAAATGGATATTTTCCACAATTCGATCAACTCTAGCCAACAGGCACTCTTGCCTGTTGGCAGCAACCGCTGATTGGCTGTCTTAATTACATTCTGTATGTATGTCATTAATGTCATTTCCAGCACCTCACACTTTTCTCATTACTCCCTTTTGAATTGTAATAAAAAGGAGGTAACAATAAAGTATCTCTTAGAGATCAGTATCAGATACCCAGTCCTACTCTGTATATTGTATTAAAGTTGAAAAAAGGAAATAGCTCAAACTAAAGGCAGCCTAGAGAAACAGAGTGAAGGCCTGTATTTATTAGGACTTTGCTAACACAGCAGAGCGCCTTCTCATTCAGATCTGCAGTTCTTTCCTCTTAAAATTCCTGAGGTCTATTTGAACACACAGATACGACCATGGTGTTCTTGTTATTAGAGCAGGGCCTCTGCTTTGCTCTTAGCTGGCTCTTTCTATTCACTTGTGGGGGCTCTCTGTCATTAAAATGGGGCCATGTTTATTTGCACACTTCCGTCATTCATTTTTCTTACGTCATGGGGTCATATTTTTTAAAGCAAAAATGCTTTAAAAAACACCACACTGATGGAACCTTTGGTTCTGAAAAATCAATAACAGAGAACGTCTGATGCTGACAGTGCTGAAGTCTGGTGGTGTTATTCACAATGAGGGCAAGTTTTACTATAAATAAAATTTTCATATAAAGAACTTTCTTTCCCCCCCCCCCCTTTTTTTTGTTTTTAAAGCAGAGTTGCCTCACAGTTTCCAGCGTACGGGAAAAAAGCAGAGGGCCTCATTAAGAGTTTATAATCCAACCACACATCAATAACAGACCGAAAAAAAGGGAAGAAGAAGTGGAGAAAAGATTACTGGCTTTGAGAGCTAAACAGATCGTACCTTCGAAAAGTCAAAAAAAAAAAAAAAAACAAGGGGGGGG
>JBBPCZ010000115.1:22407185-22424590 GCA_037974445.1 Brycinus macrolepidotus | reverse complement strand
GTGTGTGTGTGTGTGTGTGTGTGTGTGTGTGTGTGTGTGTGTGTGTGTGTGTGTGCGTGTGTGTGTGTGTGAGTGTGCGTGTTTGTTTGTGGGACAGGGTCCTCGGGTGGGAACCTGTTTAATAAAAGTCACAGATGGGGCACTCCATGGGCCTGTGGAGTCAATCCACAGAAGCAACAGCTTAGAGGTGAAGGGAGTGGTGTGTGTGTGTGTGTGTGTCTTTTGTGTGTGTGTGTGTGTGTGTGTGTTATCATACATGTATGTGCCTGCATGGTTTAGATGTTGCATGTTTGTGCGTGTTAACGTGTTTAACGAGTTGTGCGTTGCTATGGCATCACAGGATTGGAATGTGCGGTGCCGCCCTTCTCTGCATCCCCTGGTGTCAAACAAAAAGGAATAAAATCTGGCAACGGGATTTGAAAAAATAATGTTTTATTTACCACAATTGATTGGCTGCTATGCAACAACCAACAGAAACCAATTACATCCCGCCTTTAGTCTGCCTTAATCACTCCACCACTTAACCAATTAAAAGAACAAATGAAGCGTCTCCTTTTATAGTGTCAATGAAAGGAAACAGACCACATTAGAGGAGGCTAAAACTTTCTAAAATAATTAAACTGGCAATAATTAACTTTTTCTAAGAGAAATGCAGTTATCCCCCATTCTCTCTCTCTCCCTCTTTCTCTCCCTCACACGCACACACACACAGAGCCTAATTCATTGTCCTATATGCTCTTTAAAAAATGGTGCATTCTTTGAAGGAGGCCATAGAAGAACCACTTTTGCTTCCCTAAAGAACCCTTAGAAGGCTTTGAAAACGTTCATACAGTGTAAAGGTTCTGATTTAAAGGTATAAGAAACCAATATATTATTATGAGGTTCCTTAAACCTTAAAAAGATTCATCACACTCAAATCTCTTTTACAAAGAAATAATTCCATCGTTTGAAAGATTCTTTAGTGAAGCAAAAGGGGTTCTTCTATGGTATCATGTAAAAAAAAAACCCTTTCTGGTACCCTAACCATGTTTGAAAAAGAGATTTAAGAGTGTTTAGAACATTAAAGGCCCTCGGAACCTTCACATGACTTTTTGTTTTTGCCAGTTGAAAGATTCTTTATGGAATATAAAGTGTTGTTCGATGGCAGTGGTCACCAACCCTGGTGCTGGAGATCTACCTTTCTGAGACATCTGGTTCCAGCCACAATCTGCAACACCTGCTCTGGATAATGAATGTCTTCAGAAGTCCCTGACTGACTGGAGCGTTAAGTAAGGTGGGGGGCAGCATGTTTTATGCAGGTTGGAGCTAAACATAACAGGAAAGTTGCTCTGCAGGACCAGGGTTGTCGTAGCTTTATTTCTTAAGAGTTCCTCCTAGGTCCCTTACATGATGGGGAGGATGAAAAAAAAAACATTAAAAAAAGGTTATTTACACTCATATGTCTCATTTACAAACATTTTTAAAAGAGCCATCAATTGAAAGGTTCTTCAAGGAACCAAAAATGGTCCTTCAACATTACCCCCACAAATAAATAAATAAATAAATAAATAAATAAATTCACACCTTATTTTTCAAGCGTGTGTTTGTTTTAACACAGACGCAGCATGTTCTTCAGTAGCTTGATGAGTGTAATAGTTTGGAGTGTGAGTGTATACTCCTCTCCATATTTGTCCATCACGAGCAAAGGCAGATAAATAAGAAGAGGTTACGCAAGTGTTATTTAATGTCAGAATGATGAGGGCATCAGTGAACTCCTGGTTTATCCGAACTGAGCCTGTCAACTCGAGCTTTCGTCACGGTCGCCTCGCTGAACAAAAGCATCCGCTGTTCGCATTACACTCATTATGCCTCATCGTTCTTAGATGTATTTCACAGTTGTTTATGATTGACCTGGGTGAACTGAATTTAGAAGTAGTATTTGGAAACCGCTTTTGTCCAAAAACAGTAATAAAAGAAAAACTGCCAGCCTGAAAACCATAAGAATGCACAGAATGTGTCATGTATTCATAGGGTTTCATATTCAAATGAAGCTTCTTCTTCATGTAAATATAAAATATTTCTTCATGCTTTCTGGCTGAGAACAAAGAAGGGATGCAGACACTTTCCAGTAAATCTATACATTCCCTTAACATATACCATTACCATAATATGTATATTTCCCGGTCATGGGGTTTGCCGAGCTGTGTATTTGCTCTTTAGCAAAGTCACTGGTGGCCCTGAGCCCACCCACATGGCAGCTTACCCACCCACATACCAACAGCCACCAATCATGAACATTTATTCTGTGTGTAACTCAATTTAATGTGGCATCTTGGCTGGGATTTCTCCACAGGTGGTAAAGTCCATTACATTCTGATTTAATCGTTTTAGCTAAGTCCACCTTTAGGTTGGTTCAGCCCCCCCCACCATCATTTTTCATTCATTTCCATCTAGTTTTGCATAAAAACTGACAAAATTGAATAATAAACACGGAAACATGGCATAAGCAAATGTGTCATGTTAGTAATGGATTATCCTCAGTATATTTTAATTGCTTGCTTGGCTTCTTCAGTTCATTTGACTTCAGACACAATTTTTAAATCAGTTTCTATAGTAGAATTTAAAGAATGGGATGATTCACACAACAAAACACCAACAGGTGACCAAGCTACCTGCTACAATCGTTTTTATAGATAGTCAGTTGAAAAAATTATTTCAAGGCAAATGGCAAAAATACTGTTTAAGGGATGATTGGTGAATTTTTAGATTTTACAATTGTACATAAGTGATGGTCTATATTGAATATATTGTCATCACAGGTACAAAACCTCATCTCCAAAATTGTAACTTTACAGGCAAAGGAAAAAACATTCTTAACTTCTAATGGAGGTTCATGTCAAGCCATTTTATTTTAATAAACAATTGTGGACCATTTCTGTTGGTCTGGTCATCATAAAATTTAGACACCATTTAGACATTTCCACTCAACAGTAGGTATTTTTAAAACTATGTCAAAAAGTAAAGCGACACAAATGTTCATATGAAGTCTTACACCAAGAGTGACAAAATAAGTTTTACTGGGGACGCTGTCTAGCATTCAGATTTGAGTTGGGAGTGTACAATGTGCTGTTTTTGCCCAGTTGTATGTAAATGACCCATCCGTGTACTGCATCGCCTACGAATGTTTTCTTTTGTCACAGCATTTGCCAGGTTGGACAACATTGTTGTTTCCAGTATAAAATTCCTTGCTATTATTCCTTGGGGCGTTGCTGCTGAGTTGTTGTGCAGTCATAAACAAAAGTTTAAGCATCCCTGGTCAAATAGCCTGTTTTGGTGATTGTGAGTACACATCCTCTACAGAGGAAGGCTTTTTTAACTTATTGGAGAAAAATAAAATGTGAAATGTAGCCTATGCAAAAGCTATGACTCATTTTATATTTTATGTTACCAGTATGTTAATATTGTGCACTAAAATGCTCCAGAAACTCATGTTTAAGTTTCATGTAGAGTATGTGTTGATGTATTTTTGTTTTGTTCAGCTGTGTTTTGCAGACGACAGTAGCTAAGCAGGTTAGAAACAAAACTGTATTTGCCACCATAGTAATGTTAGCTCGATTACATGACAAAACATTTTTTAATGCACTCTCAATTGAGATATGTTGGCAGACATTACATTCATTTGGCAGATGCTTTTATCCAAAGCAACTTACAATATGAGGAAACATTCAAGTTTCGGGAATGTTTCAGGACAGTGAGAACCAGGGGAGAGTACAAGGTGCTAAAATATTTAAGTAAGAGTAGCATTTAGAGTTGTGCACTCCAAATGCTTATGATGTTCCATGGGATGTTCTGTAAAGTTTGTCCAGCTTAGCAACAGTTGTTGCAAGAGCACACTTTAGTGGATAGAACATGTGGGCGTGGTGTATAACTGGCTTCAATAACATTCAATAACATTAGAGCAAAGCGGTTCGCTGTCTTCGCCATCTGTTGATCATTTGGAGGCATGTCATAAGATGCAAGCAAGTTTAGCTGTCCAGGGTAAAGTGCATGCAGAGTTGTGGGCTGGTTCTCTGCTTTGTTGAACCATAGGTGACGAAAGGACTGATTCTGTTTTTACTTCAAATGAATTTTCATTCGGGTTTTAAAAATAACACCTTTTTTAACCACTGTGATTGCTTTCTTAACATTTCATTTCATTTTTCAGCATTTATCTTGAGTCTGTATGAGTTTCTGTACTCCCAACTTTTTTTGCTCTGTTCAGCCACTTCTGCCATTGCCACAGTTGTCCATGGAGGACTGACCCCTGTCTCAATAGAAATCAAGGAGAGATGAAATGAAAAATACTCCACTGCCATGCACATGGCAGGGTGATGGTACTGGATGGCCAACAGTTTGAAAACTGTCAGTGAAGATTCACATGTGTCAGAAAGATGTGAATCAGACAGATGAGTTGACCTACAGGTTTTGCTGGGCTGTGAGGGAAAAGGCTCAGAAAAGATTTTGGGAGATATCATGGTGTGCTGTTATGGGACTGCTATTACGAGTCCCCTTGTTCTGTACACTTTTTCACATGCTTCAGGACAACAAGGGACAGTAGAGACAGGCTGGAGCATTTAAGACTAACTAGTGCATTTAGTTAAAGACACACATTTTACTTGGGAGGTGCATATGCTAAACGTACAGTCTGCAGTAAGATTCATATTGCACTCTAACCTACAGATATTCACTAACAATTGTTTACATTTGGATAATAATAATAAAATAATAATAATAATAATAGTAATAATAATCATCATCATCATCATCATGCGGTATGCATAGACAATGAACAATAACCACAAATCTAACTATAATACTTATCTGAACAGTATGGAAACATGAAGATTTAATAGAAACTGTTCTAAAACAGCAGATAAAAATTCTTTCCACATGACAAACATGTTAGCATGCCATCTATAAGAGGCTATATTTAAAATCATGAGCTTTTCAAAACTTTTCACACATGCATACATAAACCTTTGACTGGTGGTATATACTGTATCTCACATAATTGGAAAGAACTCCCCAAAGGCCAGAAAAACTGTCTCCGTCAGCAAATTGTTTCCAGCCACAGTAGGTTTGCTCGGACAACTGGAGAAGGCTTTACCTCGGGAATAGTATGTAACAGGTTTATAAGGATTTTTATTCATCAGATATTTATTACCACCAAAGATCTAGCCTACGCATCTCTTAAAATCCTGCTAATGTCCTTGGGTTCCATGGCTAGGATGCAGTGATTTATAAGACCTTTCACTTCTTTAATCAATATGATGAAAAATTGTCAGATGAGTAGGGGTAATGGCCTAAGCTTTTCAAGATATTAGCTGAAATGCTTTGGACCTCTGAACTACTAGCTATCTTCTTCTCTTACAAAGAATCCATGAGCTCATACCAAAACAAACTAAATATCTAGCCTACAGGACAGGATGCTGGAAGGAATGCATGAAGACAATTAACATGCACATTACCCAGCAGAAGAATGGCTGTTAATCAGGGGTGGCCATCTCCAGCACAGTTTGGTGATTTTCCTGCCCAACCAAACTTGGTTCTGCTCACCTGTTAATTGCCAGGATTGGTGAGTGTATTTTGGGAGGAGAACTACCAAGCCATGCTGGACACCAGCTCTCCAGCTCTTAATGAATAGGGTTGTAGAGACTGGCACCTTGTTTGAAGACTACTTACTCAGGAACTTTATACTCATGCTTAAGTTTATGAACAGTTTATGCCAGTTTTCACAACATGTCATAAGATGGTTTATGAAGTAAATTCTATTAAACCGATATAAAGGCCCTTGTTCTAGAATGACAGACATTTTTCTATTCATAAAGCTTTGTTCTCAGGTAATAAAACTTAGACAAAAGAGGCCTAATTAACAACACCATATATCAGTTCCGTGGACGTTTCTGAAGTCCTGAAGCAAAAGTGATAATGTTCATTCATAGTTTCTTATATATTTTCTTTTTCATTTTTCTTAGCACTGAGAGTGTATGGCAGTCTTAAGTAGGCTTGTACCTCATAATCTCTCCATAACAGTCTTATAAATGGTACAAAATAAATGAGTACATAAATACTCAGTTATTGTGTTTAAAATGTATTTTTAGATCTAATACATGTGCCAAAGATATAATTCAGAATTGGATGTGTGTGTAGGTGTGTGTGTTTTAACCTGAGAATTTTATTTTTGGCCAAAAATGAGCACATTGTTTATTGAAAAGTATTATAATTAATTCTATCGTTCCGAAATCAATGCTGCAATATTCATTCAGATCCATGCTTTACAACCCTGGTGTAAAGAAACACGGCAGCCAAAATGCTAGCAGTTCACATGGCAGCTATTGATGCTTCTGTTAAGCTCCTCTTCTTCATTTTCTTCTTGTGATGACTGGCAGATGTGTGCTCCCCAACTTAGTAGTGCACGTAATGCAAAAACAGCAAAAGAATATTTTTATAATAGTAAATAATAAAGGTTTTCACAAGTCGAATGGTGTGTAGGTGCAGCAGGGGAAACCTGTGTGGGCGCATTACAGCAGTGCAGTAGGTGAACTGAGGCAGTAGGGAGTATTGAGACAGCTGACTGCTGGTACAGTTAGGCTGATTAACTCTTTCATGTCCTTCTACAACATCAATTTTATGGGTTTCCCCAAAGTTTCCCAAAAGCACATCGGAAAATGGTGCGCTGAGTATCGCTTCGAAAATCCACAGACACTTAACGTGATCTTCACACCACATGGTTTTTCAGATGCCCTGTGCACTTGTTTTGCCAAGGTGAACTATGAGTAATGCAAAGTCATTTTGGAGGAGCCTGTGAACTTCAGACAAGACAGTAAATATGAATATTTATTGGAAAATAGACAGAAAACAGAAATTGGTGGGAAAAAACCCCCAGCATTATTAATTCTTTGCTGTTAAAAAACAAAACAAAACAAAAAAGAAACAAGCATCTCCAAGCCATAACTTTACAGGGCAAGATGAAAACAATGTAAAAACATTTTATTATAAACATTGCTACTGGTCCACTCATCACAAATGTTTTACACAGTATGAAGGGCAGATGCTGTGTTCACATGATGTAGAAAGATGCCTGGTTTTCTTCTGGGTTCCTGGTTTTCTTTGGGCAGCAGTCTTATTTTATCATTCCTTACTGAAACGCTTCCTCACAATAATGATTCAGTCCCTCACTACTAATAAATACACAGCTTAAATGAGTTAGGAAATAATTTATAGGCTAAATAAGTCTTCAGATTAATGATTAAATAATCTAGACAGGTATTTTTTATTTCCTTTAATATAAAGTTGCCATTTCAGAGACACTAAAGAAATTGCAGTTTCAGAGACAGTGATAAAGCCACACTTTCTTTGATGAGCAGTTGACCTATTTCAGAATCCAGAGCATATTCAGTCCCGCCTGAGGCACAAAACTGGACCGAGATTCTGGGAGCAAGTCCATTCTATCATAGACTGGAAAGCACCTTGTAAACAGTGGCCTTCCACCCCACCAAAAACCTTCTGTCTCCGCTGAATGTGTGTGTTCACTGACGGACACTCACCTGCGTGCCTCATACACCCCTAATGCCTTTAAAATATTCCAACTTCAGGAAAGGTAAACACTCTGGACTTTGGCATGCCTGCCTTTGGCATCTACTTTATTTTGTGCTGCTGAGATGACTAGATGTCTGTTGTGAACTTGTTTGGGTGAAATCGCCAGTGGGCTTCTTTTACTGAAGTGTAGTGCAGCTTTCAGTTTATTCTGAGGGTCGATTCTTTTCTGATCTCATCTTCCTCTTTTCTGCCTACTGGCATCAACCAATGAGAAAATGAAACCCTGTTTCAGGCCAAAAAAAAAAAAAAAAGAAATTGCCTGCTGAAGCAGCTTTCAAACGCCTACATTCTGTACATTTTTTGTTCCACGCAGTAATCAGGGGCACGTAATAGAGAGAAAAGGCACATTTACATGTGTCTTGCGAACTTAAATAAACTGTTCTGTTTTATAAAATACCACAGGAGTAATTCTTTAAACGTATGTTCACTGTCCAAAGAAAGCCACGTATGTCCTTTTTCAATTTTTTTTTTCAGTTTGAAAACAGCAGCCGCTCTTTACATTGTGTGAAACTTTCACAATAAACGGACCACTAGAAAACCTCCAAAATGACTTGGAATAAAATGTTTTTATGTTAATTTGCACAAAAATTAAATATTCACACTCACATACAACACTATATACTTACCTATACACACACACACAAACACACACACATTCACAGATCAGCCATAACATTAAAACGACCTGCCTAATATCATGCAGGCCCCCCTCAATCAAAACAGCTCTGACCTGTCAAGACATAGACTCCGCAAGACCTTTGAAGGTGTGCTGTTGTAAGTCCTGGAGATATACGGTGGGACCTCCATGGATCTGAGTTTGTCTAGCACATCCCACAGATGCTCGATCGGACTGAGATCTGGGGAATTTGGAGGCCAATCCAACCGCTTGAAAATATAGGACAATATATGACAATATACAAATTGAAGCAGAATTAATTTATTCATACTGCAGTTTTGAGCGTGCACTCTTAAAAGCAAAGGTACCAAAGAAGGTTCTTTGCATGATGTCGTAGAAGAACCACTTTGACACCCTAATGAATGGATGGATCAATGTACTAGGAAGAACCCCTAAATTGTCATAGACCTTAAATTCGTAAACTGTAATAGATTCTTCACACTCAAATCTATTTCTCAAAAGGAACCAGCAGTGGTTCTTCTGTAGCCTCGCTCGAAGAACCCTGTGTGAACCCGAAGCATAGTGAGAGTTTGTTTAACGTTCCTCAGACCGATTTGAAATCATTTGAAGTCCATCATCATGCTCACGTGCTCTCGGTCTCGGTGTGCACTCTCACGTCCTCTAAATAACACTCATACTGTTTGCATTATGAATAATAAATGCCGAGGCTTGCTTACTCGTAATAGCTGTGACATTTAAAAATCAAAATGAGTGCTCTCTGCTTTTGCCGAAGAGCTGAATTTTCCCCTCAACAAAAGCCTTGACTCAGAGCCAACGAAATGACTAAGATCAGCAGTTTGGTTATCGTCAGGCTCTCTGCAGTTTTATATTCGCCTTTCATCCACTCAACTCTCTCACAATCCACTCTGTCAACCTGAGAAAGAGCTGGCTGATTCAGAAAGGCTGAAAGTGAAAGTCCCCCCGTTCGATAAAATGTGCATATTCTCTCTATTTCACCCCTCTCTCTCTCTCACTCTCTGTCTCCCTCCCTCCTTCCTTTTCTCTCTGTTCTGTTTCCCCCTCCATCTACCTTTTTGTCTCTAATTTCTTCAAATATTCACTCTCTTATTCAAGCTGCTGCAGAGAATCATCATCTAACCAGTAAGTCCATTGCTGCTAGTTGTGTAACAGAGAGAGAGAGAGAAAGAAAGAGAGAGAGAGACAGCAAGAGAGAGGGAGAGAGAGAGAGAGATAAGGAGAGAAGAGAGGAGGCGATTAAGGCTTGCCTTTGGCCGACTGAGACTTTTCATATTGCAGAAGTAAGGACTGATGTATCTCTCTTTTCTTTTCACAAGCCCGCTGTAATTGATTAATGCCTGCGCTCTGTTGGGAACATGCAGGGGTCTGACAAGGTGCTTTAACACACACGCAGCCCTCTCATGTTTAGACTAGAGAAGACAGGACTGAGAAGAAAGAAGCGTGAGAAAGAAACACAGCTAGAGGTGAACAAAAGGCATCTTATAATGCAGTCTTGTCAGTGTGTGTGTGTGTGTGTGTGTGTGTGTATTTGTGTGTGTGTGTGTGTGTGTGTGTGTGTGTGATAACCATTATACTCTAGAATCTTTAGAGAGACCAGTGAACATTTCTGTCATTTGATGGAAAGCAAGAAATATCAGTGCTTTGTAATTATTAATACCATCTTTTATAGAAAAATAAAAAATGCGTTTTCTATTATATGTCAGCTATATATGTCTTCTTTTCCAGACCTCTTTCTATCTATCATTATTATACGGAATTATTATTCCATAGTATATGGAAACGATGAAGTATTGCCTTAACTATTCATCTGTACTAATTTGTTCTTTTTTACTTGAACTCAGTCTCAATGGCTTATTTCAGGGTGCAGTTTTCGTCATCTTAAAATAGCTCTACTGAACAGTGTGGGCAACATAGCATTAAAGTGTCCCACACAGAGCTATCATCCTACTAATAGGTTTTTAAAAGTGTAATTATATAGTTGTGGTTTACTGTACTTTAGATGCACAGGAAAAGTAATTTATAGCTATTTCACAGTTGTTAAAAACAACTAAATAAACAATGATAGCACTGCACCTGTCATTAGTATTAAACACACACACACACACACACATGCATAATTCAATTTCCATCTTGTTTCTTAGGTTATGATTATAGTATCCTTAGAGCAACAGATTAGTGTCTAAAGTTGCTTTTTTATTCTGTTAATACCTTAGAACATGATATGTATGATGTGTCGTTGCTGTTGTGACAAAAACCTTTTATTCATTAACTGAAAATACCGGCTTCTCTTTACACAGTGTCAAACGTTCATGATGAATGGACCAATACAAACAGCTCAAATGACTCAAAAATCTCAGTCAGTTAACTTACTTTGGAAACTATGAAGGTTTTTTCCCTTCATAGATTTCTATATGAGGTTTTGCTCTGACAGTGACAATATACATGTGCAAGTGTGTAGTATAACAACGTGTCATTATAGTATCATTAGGGTGAATTCCACCAGCGTTTAAAAATGTCTGTGTAATTAAAGTGTTGTGATGTAAACAAAGCCATTCAGAGTGGGTTTTGATGTGAAATGGTTCACTGTAGAGAAACTACGGTGGTGAACGGAATCTGGGAGTATGATGTTTATAACACAAAAATAGACAGTTAATTTACTGTTCATTACCACTATATATATATATATATATATATATATATATATACTCAATAAATTTCTCCAGAACAGCATTTCACATTAATTATATAGAAACACCTCTGGTCCGAAAATGTTTTATTTCCTTCCAGTATTTACCACAAGTGATATTTTCTGCACAGAAAAAACATATAAAATGTGTCATAACTTTTGCACAGGACACGATGTAATTACTAATATTGTTGTTTATGTCTGCCTTGTGATTGTATTTAATTTTTGTAGTTTTTTCCCCCCAAATGTATGTCCATCTTGAACAGTGTATTTTGTTGCTGTTGTAAACTTACACTTCTGGAAGACGTTTCCGTGTGTCTTTATTGTATTTCTGGGTTAATATGATCATGTAGAGACATTTATTACATTTGAACAATCTGATAATTATGGAGTTTTGTATTTTGTATTATTCAAGTTGTGTTTCTGTTGATCAAAGAACCCTTTCTGTGGAAACCGTTTTAGAAGTGTCGTGTTTTTAATGGGTTATTAGTTGGGATGAGTGCTGCATTCTGTGACAGTGTGCTATAAAAGACGCCTGTTAGACAGGTAATTTGTATTTGGTATTATTGAAGTTGTGTGTCTGTTGTAATCCGTAAGTATTGTGTGCCTGACAAACCATTCATAATCCAAGTGTCATTAAGTGCATTAATATAAATACTGAGGCCATTAACATGGTCATAATTCATGGAGATGACCAACCACTGGCCACTTTTCGTTACACTATAAACCTTGCAGCACTATGAGCTACAGCAGAAACTTGTGGTTCACAATAAGGATGGGCTATAAATATTGTGCATTGGTATTCTAGTTGTCATTGGTGGCTTGAAGCTAAAATAACCTTGCTGGTGTACGCTGATGTCTGAATAGCCTGAGAATCAATGCTCTCCCACCATATGCACAATGTGCATCACAGCATAAGAGCACGTGACTAACCCTTTCTCTATTAGTCTCCAACCTTTTACTTACACAGCACTGCAGTGTCTGGGCCCCCCTCTTTTTTTTATTAATCTTTTCAAGCCAAACCCTGGCATTGGTTAGTATTGCTGAGCCGTCCAGAATGCACTGTGGCTTGGTGGGATGCTAATACAATGACAGTAGTGTTGTTTCATGCAATCTGCTGTGAAATATTTAAGCATAATAAATTGCTTTTGTCGCTTTTTTTGGAAGCGCGGACAAACTAAATTCCTTTGAGGGAGGGGGGAAATGGAGATGTATTCATAGAAAACCATAAATCTCATCATGATTATTTGGCCTTTCTGTGTTTGTGACAGCATCAGGGAAATATTTATACATCACCGCACTTCTCCCGGCATTTTCTATTGTGCATCAAAATCCACAGTGAGGAGCAACAACAAGCTTGACCTTTACCAAACATGGAGTATTAAACAGTAAAGGTCACAAGCAGAGGAGAGCGCTGAAGAAAAGGAACCTCCATCCTGAGCAAAAGTAATCCTTCAGCTTGCAACAGTTGTGCAATTTCGAGGCTATTTTCAAGCAACAGAAGGATCCAGAGGTGAACATGTGCAGCTTAATAGGCAATCCACATTTTTACTAAACACTCTTAAAAATAAAGGTGGCACAAAAGGGTTCTTTCTGAATGGTGCTGTGGAAGAACCACTTTTGGTGCCCTAGAGAAAACTTTCAAAGAGCCCAGTTCAAGGAAGCCCAAATTTTCCACATTTGCTCAAATACATTTTTAAATAAGTTTTTAAATATACGCAAGACAGTTTGCAGTTCACTTAATTCATTTTAAATTCCTTCACGCAATATCCACCTATACAGCCTACACCAGTTTAGCCCCACCCATTCTTCATTTCAGTCTGAACTGATTTTTGGATGAGATGTGACACAAGACAGCCTGAACAGAGCTCATTTGCATATATCAGTCCAAAGGCACAGTAATTGCACCAAATTGACCTCTTTAATTTTTAAGAGGCTTTTTTTGCATGAAAAAAGCACAAAAATGTTCTGAGTTGAAAGAAAAATGTATGATAAGGGCTCTTAAAGGACCAGCACATAATTTAAAGGTTCTAGGAAGAACCCTCAAACTGGCATAAGGTTCCTTAAACACTTAAAAGGTTCTACATGTGTTGGCATTGCTCAAAGAACCCCTTCTGTGGAACCTTTTTAGAAGTGAAGCGTGGTGATTTTAATGGAATATTTGTTGGTTCAGTGTACAAGTGCTGCATTCCATGACAGTGTGCTATGAAAAGACGCCTGAAAGACAGGTAATTCAAGCAAGCCTGTCTGCTTTCAGTCATATTGCTTCGTTCTCGAAAGGACATTTACATTAACAAGTATCTGGTATCGGCCTAATGTTAAAATAGTGACACATCAATTGATGAGGTTTCCTTTTAGTCAACATCTCTACATTTGTTCTGCGAACCTACTTGGAGAGCCATAGAAAATGGCAATCGTGATATTTGTAATTGTATTATGGGCAGAATGGATGAGACTCTCAGGAATTCAATCAAATTAACCATAGATATCTCAGATTGGATTGCTGCTAAATTAGATTTCCAGCTCTGATCTTATTCATCCTTGAAAATGTCTAAAAAAAATCCTTCCCGATACAACAAAGCATCAGTTCTACGCTGAATCCATATTAAAATTTCAGAGAGATAAAAAAAGCCACTAGCAGACGGCCTGCATGCACACATAAAAAGACCACGAAACACGTATATATTATATAAAATGTCTTTGTCAAGCTATTGTGTGTGTGGTTTTTTTAATAACATTTCTGCTACCATTTCTACTAATGTCATTCCCTCCATAATGCCTTTCATGGCAGATTACAGAGTTTCAGAAATAAAATGTATTACGCTGACAAACAAACCTTGACTTAACACACAGCTCTCCCTCCCAGCTACTACCAAACATCACACGCAAACTCTCTCTCTCTCTCTCTCTCTCTCTCTCTCTCTCTCCTGTATCGTCAGTACCAGCTTAGCAAATGAAGACGCGGATCTGTGGTCACTCTCATGTCCTTATGTCCCCAGAGGGAAGCTAAAGCATTTGTAAGGACACAAAGAGGCGGGAGCAGAGCACTTATCGGATAGTAGAGGCAGCGAGGCCTAACACTGGACACCTCACTAAAACTAATAAGCTAAATGTAGAGCTCAGCGGAGCATCAGCAGGGTTTGTGGACACTCAGAATGATTGGACTGATCATTACACTCCCTTACACACGCGCACATGCTGTCTCATCTCACCTTGAATATATATATATATATATATTTATCTTATATTTAAATGTATAATAAGTTATTCATATCCTGGTGTGTTCAGCAGCACCTGATCAAATTTAATGAAGGATTTACTAGGTATTAGGTGGCAAAGGTGAATACTGGAAATACTGGGCTTGAGAGATTTGGAAATTGTTATTTTAACACACATACCTCAATGTTAATTTGTTATTTGCATTTCTTCTCATGTGTTTATTCTGTTTTTGTAGAGAAAGACTTTCTTATTGCTTGATAAATTACTTCACATTTTCTCAGATGCCAAGATTATTGCACTACACTGTTTTTTAATGCAGTGCAGTAATACACTGCTGTCACAACAAATCTGTATCTCCATTCTTCTTGTTTTTTATGCTATTTTTTTATATAAACCCCAGCTGACCAATAGAAATGCTCCGAAATGACTTTAAATAGTAGGTCATTACATGGAAGTCATTGCATGTTATTCCTTTCTGCTGTAAAACTTGTTTTTTGGAGACTTAAGATTTTGTGATTTTCTGACACTGATAATATAATCTATAGCATTATAAGGAGTGTTCTTCACTATAATGTATGTTAATGCAACAAGATTTTGCTGCAAGCAAATTTGGACCTTTTCTATTGGTCCATTGCTCATGATATTTTGACACAGTTTGAAAAGAGAAAAATAGAGATTTTTGTTGCTACAGCAATAATATGTTTTTGTGTGTATATGGAAGTGTGCATGTGTGTACGTTCTTCAACCTGCTTGCTTACAGTGTTTATAAAGCCTTGTTGCTAACATAACCACACTCCTAAAAACATCACACTATCAACAAAAATGCAAAGGATCAAGGATATTTGTCCTTTTCCACCAGCCAAGCAGAGCAGATATCTCCCATCTCTAACACAGCAGAACAGAAGAGAGTTCTTTCAGCACCTCTTGAAGATTTCCAGTTTGAAGGAATGCCATTTTGGGTTATGTAACATGCTGGCGGTGTTCCAGCAGTTCATCCAGTAGAAAATATAGAATGACAGGTTTATCTTGACAATATCACAGTGTTCTCTGTGGAACAGGGCCAATGTTTGGGAAATCTCAGCCCTAAAAGTCAGCTTCGCTCAGCCCTCCTCACACCAGCCTCTAGTGGAACATAAAGAAACAGGTATCCAGGCCCACCACTCCCATTAAACAAACCCCAGCCTGGTGCAAATCAGCAGTAAAATGATACCTAGTCTGAGCTTCGCTAAACACAAGAGCTGCTTTTGAACTGTGATTCATTGTTTCACTGCAATATGAGGCTTTTTTTTTTCTTGGCTGGCAGATGAACGTTAGCCTGGTAACGAAATGGTTTTAAAGTGGTGCTGTTTGGTAATTCTGGTAAATGACAAAAATAAACCACACTTACAACATAATAGCACAAACCCACCATTTCTTGTCAAGGCCGTCAGGCCGGGGTTGAGCCCGCGTGCAAGGGTGCACACTTTAGATCAACAGAGGGAGCGTTCTGACAGACTTTTGCCATCTAGTAAAGTTATATAAGCTACTTTCAGCTCATGACACACTTAAATAAGCAAAGGTTATGCAAGCCCTTTAACTGCACTTTGCCATTGAATAGGCCTGAGCAAATGAAGTAGGTGTACAGGAATTTACAAGAGCGGCAGAAAAAAAAAAAAAGAAAGAAAAAGAAAAAACAGCACAGCAGATTCCTGCTTTTGTTCGGAGGGCCTCGCATTAAGACGTGTTTTCGCATCAAAAATAAGGTACAGCTGGCTGGCATTTCCTCCCTCACGGTTGAGTCACAGGAAGTAAGAGGAGGGAAAAAAAAGTGAGAAAAATAAAGTCTCAAACACACACGGTGTGCAGCACATAACAGAACAAAAAAATGGAAAACATGTTGATACGCACACCCTTCAGCCTTCTTATGCGTGTCCTTTTTCATAGAGAGAGAGAGTGAGAGAGAGAGTGAGAGAGAGAGAGGAAGTGTTGTTTTTCACCATTATGTGGTGGAGGGCCGCTGCTTATGGATTCAGAGAGGATGGTGTTCAGAAAGTGTTAGAGGCTTTCATTGACACATTAATATTTTAAAAGTAACATGGCTTTTTTATCAGAAGTACATTTTTCCCATTTCTTTCGCTGCTCTTGATGTAAGCTGTGTGTCAGCGCATGTTACAGGATTTTCCTTTTATCTCGCATGATTATATTACCACATTGGCTCTCTCGTACTTTTTATTCTCTCTCTCTCTCTCTCTCTCTCCATGTCCTCAAATGCGCTGTTTCTTTCTCTCCTTCTCTCCCTCACTCACTCCCTCTCATCCCCTTTTTTGCCCTTCTTTTCATTCTTTTTTAAAGACATAGCCTCATAACAAAGACAGCTCCCTTATAGTCAAGAAAAAACACGCACTCTTTAAAAAATACAAGGTGCCACAAAAGGTTCTTAGCACACTTTATATAACGTAGAGGTTCTATACCAGTTTAACCTTCAGTTTTCTTTAGAAGCTTTACATTATGCACAGGAGGGGTACTCACTCTTTGTCCTGGATTTCTAGCACCCAAGAGATTTCAGAACCATCACACCCACCTCTAATATTCAGATCCGCCTGAAACCTTCATTACCTTTTTTCAGGTGTGTTAGATTAGAGCCAGAGCTAAACTCTGTAGAGTGGTAGATCTCCAGGACCAGGCATCACTTATGCAGATGTTCTTCACACTCATATCTCATTTAAAACAAGGCTAGACTGGTCTAGTTTTGCTGGGCCGCCTTTGGTTGCATGCTATTTGTGTCACACAAAGTGAAAGGATATATTTAAAAAACCCTTTCATTATGTGTAGGGTAGTAAACAATTTAACACTTTTAATATTTTAGTCCATCTGCCCACGGAGTCTGGTGGATACCCACTTTTCTTTACTGGAAACTTTTAGTCAGTAAGTGAATGTTCTGTCACTCACTCAAACTACCACGACTACTAACAATACTACCACTATTACTACTATCACTACCAACACTAACACTAGTACTTCTACTACTAACAATACTAACACTACTACAACTAACACTACAACACTAACACTACTACTAGTACTAACAATACTACCACTGTTACTACTACCACAACAACACTAACACTACTACTACCAATACTACCACTTACTGCTAACACTAAAACACTAACACTATTACTACTAACACTACAACACTAACACTACTACTACAACTAACACTACCAACACTAACACTACTACTACTAC
>JBBPCZ010000115.1:22368345-22394185 GCA_037974445.1 Brycinus macrolepidotus | reverse complement strand
ATATAGTGTGTGTGTGTGCGTACATCTTGTAGATCTGCTCTGCTCTGAGAGTGGAAGCAGTAGAGCGTGATGTACAGTGGACTTTAATGATAAGCCAGTTTTGTGAGATGTAGCAGAGCTGCTGAGAGCAGGTCCGGCTCCTCATATGCTGTCAGCTCTGAGTGATAGGAGCCTGGCAGCCTATTTATTTCACTGGGCCTTGATCAATACTTGGGAGTTCTGGCTAAATTGCCTCCATTGCTTATAGCTCACACTGTGAATGTGGAGAGAACACGATGCACTGGGTTTGTGAAGGGAGCTGAAGTCAGACTGAAATGCTAGGGGAATGTAAATCTAAATATGATCAGTCTGGAGAATTACATAGAGCTAGTACTTTAAACATATGCATTCTTACCTTAGTCTAGTTCGCGATTTTTGACATGCTTCATAAATGCCTTGCAAAAAGTTACTTTATAATAGCTAAAATCACATAAACTGTATTGGAAGCATATGGATTGAATAGTTAAGACTATATATATATATGCACTAATGGGGCAAACTATTATGACCACTTACAGATGAAGCAAATAACATTCACCAGTTTATTACAACTGTGCATGTCGAGGTCTGGGATCTATTTAAGTGATCGTACAGTTGGTGTGACTTTGACAATGACCAACTCTTTATAGTTAGAGGACGGGTGCTCCAATCTGCAGTGGTCCAAGGAAGGACAAAACATGAACTGGCAGAAGTGTGTTGGGCACCCAAGGCTCATCAGTTTGTGAGGGCAATGATCGTTATCCCATCTGGTCTGAC
Organism: Brycinus macrolepidotus; assembly: GCA_037974445.1. Lineage (NCBI taxonomy): Eukaryota > Metazoa > Chordata > Actinopteri > Characiformes > Alestidae > Brycinus > Brycinus macrolepidotus. Next base: position 22,393,390 of record JBBPCZ010000115.1, on the reverse strand, counting down.
CCAACAAATGGGGTACTGCGGCAGAAGTCATAGAATTTTTTAATGCTGGCCATGGGAGGAATGTGTCACAACACACTGTGAGTATGGCTCTACTTGGCCACAGATCTTTCAGAGTGTGTGTACTAACCCCTGTCCACTGTGGGCACTCAAGCACTGTGGGAATAAGGCAAGCAGGTGGAGGGAGTGTGATACTCTGAGCAGTGTTCTGCTGGGAAACCTTGGACAATATGGGTGTTAGTTTGACACGTGCCAACTACCTAAACACCATGTCAAACCATGTAAAACCCTTCGTGGCAACAGTACTCCCTGATTGCAGTGGCCTCTTTCAGCAGAATAATGCACCCTGCTTCACACATTGCAGACATATGGTCATAATGTTTTGGCTCATCTGCATTTTTATGTGTGTGTGTATATAAAAATTATAAACAAAATCATAACACCACCACATTAAATAGGTGTTTGTGTAAGTTTATAAGTAAAGTGAAGAAGTGAAGATGATCTCTACAATCTGTACAGACTAGGTTTAAGTGCAGGAAACTGAAAGTGCATTGTTATTTTTTGTGTGAGTCTGTCAAGCTGGAGGGCTCACTGTGACCAAGGTGCATTTTCCAAGCAAAGGCAGTCAGGTGTTTTGGACAAAATGTCTTGATACTCAGTATAGTTCATGATGCCATTGACCTTAAGAAGGACCGTCTGACTAGAAGCAGAAAAACAGCCCCCAAACATCAACAGTCCACAGTGTTATTCTTTTGCATTCGTTCTGATGCCAAAAGGTACTGCGAGACTGAACGCTGGAGTGAATAGTCAGTATTGGTCTCATTTCACTGTACCACTTACCCAGCAAAGTCCCAGTAGCCTTGGGCAAAACTCTAGATGCTTGAATTTGTTTGCTACTGTGTGGTATACAGAATATAAACAAGGACTGCTGTTTCCTATGCGTGTATGTTTTATTATCTTTCTGATTCTCTGGCTGTCTCATCTCCCAAGATGCTCGCTGTAATTTATCCAGCTGTTTAAGTGGTAACTGCCTGCAAAGTGGAAAGTTTAACAGGTTAAATGTAACTAACTTATGCATATGCCAAAGCATTTTTTTGCAATGTAGCTCATACTATCACTTTCCTGAAAAAAAACATGTATCTTCAAAATGACAACTCTACAGGAGTAACATTTTCTTAACTTTTGATTTAAATAGGTTTAAATGGAATTTTAGCCATTTATTGATCCATTTATCACGAAATGTTCAATGCTTAGAGTTTGGTGGGAGATCTGAAGCCTGGCTCGAATACTAGGGAGTGTGACTCTAAAAGTGATTAGCCCGAGTTATTCAGAATCAGTTCTTTAAACGTATGCACTCAAGCCTGAACAGTTATTGGCACCCTTAATGAATACAAAATAATTAAAAGCATTTCCACCGCATTTATATGTCATGATGTAAGACACTATCCCCTTGTAGCGGTAGTAGCCAAGTGGATAAAACACCACAAAGTTGCAGGTTCAAGCCCCCACTTTCTACCATAGATCAAGACACTTAACCCTTAGTTGCTCCAGGGGGACTGTCCCTGTAACTAATGATTATAAGTCGCTCTGGATAAGGTTATCTGCCAAATGCCCCCTTTACCCTTGTAACTTCCAAAATGTTTACAAGAGAAGTGGAACTTTCAATGTTAATTAATAACAAGATTTTGTTTGCAAACAATTGTGGCCATTCATCATGAAGTATTCACATATTGTAAAGGGTAGTTGCTGTGTTCAAATGGTAGAGATGCATGCTTTTGATATGATGCAATGATATGTTCATTGTTTTTGATGTTTATTTTATGCAGTCTTTGGGCAGTTTATATGAAATTCTGTTACATGGCCATAGACATGTGTACATACACAGGCAGAGTTGGATAGAATGCGGAAAAACAGTAGTGATGGCTGAGTACTGAATACACTGTTCTGAAAGTACTCAGTAACAAATTATGCTTCACTTAAAAACTGTGCTATTCGTAAGTCTACATTACAGCAACATAAAACTTTAATGGCAACTGACATAAACCTACATTAAGATTTATAGAGTCTTATTCCTGCGAGAATCAACTGTCATGAAGACTGCATCATTAAACTCTGATGCTATTTCAACCCAGAAAGTGTTATGGCAACTGACAGTAGTTAGTTTATATAGGTATATGTCAATTGTCACAAAAGACTTATGTAGGTGCCACGTAGCCTTTTGTATGCTGCCCTATAGTTAACTGTTACCAAAAGCAGCATATTTAGAATATAATACACCTTAACCAGGCTCAATTGCAGTTTTTTCACTCTGTTCCTCACTGTTACTGGTTGGCAGTTTTCTTCATGTGATTCTTCTGCTGCTATATGTCATTACAAATCTACTAAAATGTGAATAAAGTTCTTAAAGCTTGTTTCTACTCATCATCATCGTCTTACCATGAAATGTAGTACAACATCAGTGCTAAACTTATTACTAATGAACATGTCTACTGTTGAGATAACTGTTAAGTTCAAGAAAGAAAATCATTGGGATAAATAACTTGCCTAAGTTTGTAAAAATGCTGTTCACTGAGTTTTTAAAGTACATCTAACAAGAGAGTTTGCTACATATGAAATGATTTTAAAACAGTTAATAAACAGGGAGTAAGTGCTTGTTTTAAAGATTGTTTTTGTGTGTGCGTGTAAGTGATCTAAAAGCCTTTTAAAAAAATTAACCATGTTTTAAATTCTGCATTCTCAAAGTTTACTTCTGAATACGTATCTCAATTCTTGTGAACCCGTCTGAGCTGTAGGACTGTGGAACTGTAGACCTCAAACACACAACAAACAGAGACACTCAAAATGTAGTACATCTGTCCTTTGGGTGAAAAACGCTCTACAGGAGCGACTCATTCACGTGAATACTTTGACCTTTCTGAAACCGTTCTGAGTAATCATCAGCAGTTGTCATTGTAGAGTTCTTTCCACTTCCAGTATTTCATCAATTTCCTCAGATGCATGAAAAGAATGCAAACTTGTCCAACTTAATGCAGTGCACGGTGCTGCAGCAGTGTGCAGGTGCTTAAAATAACACAGAGTTAACCAGAACGCTTTGAAGTGTGTTGACGGTTGCTCCTTTACTAAGTGACATTTCAGCCCCTCAGCACCTGTACACAGTTGGGGGGAGGGTACAAACACTTCCCCTGACCTCGCTGTCCATGTGCCAGAGATGGTGTTGTGGTTGTATCACTTCCTCATTGAGAGAGTCGTGCCTTCTTCTGCAGTTCCACTAAAGCCCCGGCCACAATATACATGCTGATCTAATAATGAAAATACTATTAAACCTTAAATGAATTCCCTCGATTTACTAGCAATGCATGACTTCATTCCCTCCACTGTACTCTGTTATTTTTAAACAAAATACCCAAAAAATGACAAAAAGTATTTGATATTTTTTATTGTTTTGGCGTATTCATGCATAAGTAGATGAGCAGAACTTTTTTAGGTGCTGTTCTTCTCTTTTGGCATCCTTTTAGTCTGTAATAAAATGCTAAACCTTGCAAATGAGAGATGTGAGCAGAAGCAAAGCAGTTTTAACAGAAGCTGCATTAGCAGTACAGAATGAAATCAAAACCAGTGAAGATGACAACAGAGTAGCTGAGTAAAAAAATGAATTCCTTCCCTTCTAAATATACAGTCACATGCAAGTGTTTTTGCACCCCTAGTCAAGCACTTCTGCACATCATTATGCACAATTACTGCTTATTTGTTGAGTTTAATATATTGGTAAAAAAGGAAAGCATAAAATGGCCTGTAAAAAGTAATGATTATTTAAGTTACTGTTAAATCGAGCAAAAAAAATAGAATTAGTACCCTAAAATGAGCAGAAAATGTTACATTTAAGGTGCCTGTAGAGGACATGTACTTATTTTCCCTCAGGGAATCAACCAAAAATGTCATATGACCTTTGGCATACAACTCAAAAGAAGTAAAAGTGTTTTCATTTGAAAATACTTTCAGAAGTTCAAAACCATTTACATTTTACTTACAAGAGAATTCCCCTGCTCAAAAGTTCTCCATAATTCAAGCACTGAGAAACAAACTTAACAAAGTTATTCAGAGTCATTCAACGTGAAGTGGCATTTTGTAGAGAAATTTACGGTCACACTTTATTTTGATAGTCCCCTATAGATTATCTACAGACGCTTAGATTGTTAACAAACTATCCGATGAAACTTTAGGATTAGCTTTAAGATTTGGGTTAAGGTTAGGATTAGGGTTGGGTTTACATTTAGGGTTTGATTTAATGGATTCTTTTATATTCAGCCTAAAGTTCAGTTACATTTAATAGATCTTCAGTTGAACATTAGTTATGTACAATGTTCGTACAAGACAAGCTGAGCACCTACAAAACATCTACAGTGACCATTCCAAAAAAGTGTTATCAAATTTACCAACTCATCATCTTTCTCTAACATGGTGATAAGAACCAGGAGTCACAATGTTTACAAAACCTTGGACACTATTTTACTTCATTACACCTTGCATGTATCTCTCCACAATGGCCAAATGACCACTCAGTGACTTTGGTAACAATCTCTTAACAATTTAAGTTTGCATAAATTGTAAAAAAAAAAACATTGAAATTCACTTTTAAGTACAGCAACTGGAATGTCACTACATACCACCTTGGGTCACTAACAACCCAAAGTGTGTATGAACGGTGAGTGAAACCCCTAGGCTTAAAAGCTAATAAATACTGTGACATGTTAAACCATAAATACACCATAATACCATAAATATCATGAAATCTTAATTTGAACTGGATTACTTTAATTGGGGGCTGTTGTGGGAAAGTTAGCGCTGTAATTTAAGTTATTGTCTAAAAGATTTGTGATTACTGCTTTTGTTTACAGTCTCTTACATTCTGTTTATTAAGTGTGAGGTATGAAACTCCATTACAGTAGTTAATCATTTTGTGTAACATAATAGTGGGCTCCAAAACAGTTAAACTAAATTATGCTGAAATGGTCAACTGGTTCTGGGTATGAACTGATACATATGAAGTAGAAACTGCAAAACTGTAACTACCCTGGTAAATAGTTTGTATAAAAAGAGAGGTAGGTAAGAAGATGGCCAAGATTGTACTACAATTCAAAGCAGGTTTTAGGCATTACGCAGAAAAAAGGAGTGATCTATTTATTTGAAGTAATGAGGTGGTAACTACCATCATATTAGCACTAAATTGTACTGTAATGTCAGTATTTGAAAAGAAACAGAATAGTAAGAATAACTGCTTTCTTTTACAGTCCAGATTCACTTAGAAAGGCACAGGAAAGACATTTTTCAGTATTTGGAAGTGTTTCTAGCTTACTTTTTCGCTTAAATATGTGACATTAAAGTGAACATTAGTGTGAATGTCTTTAGTGTGAATACTTAAGACCTTTTGCACCAAGCAATTATCCAAAAATGAGATATTTTTTCTGTTTAATACCTGGAATCTAGTTGGCATTTCAATATAATTGTATTGGTCTGTCTTGGCAATTACTTTTATGTTATCCAAAATAATTACTGAGTTTTTGCTTTTTTACTCCAGTATGAATCTGTAATAGTAACAGTAATGATTCGAAGTGGGTGGCCTTCGATAGTAGGTCGAACCCAGAGCTCCCTCAGTAATATTAATCCTGTTCCAATCCACCTCTCAGTAATTAATAACAAAACCTTGCCTGTGTGCAGTGTTTATTACTGTTATTCAGCATCATTCATTTATACATCCACACTATGACATTTTAATCTGGGCTATCTGAGGTAATCTGGGGAAATTACACAAAAATTACACAGCTATTTAATCCTGTATAGCAGCCCTGAACCTCCCCCCTGCCCCTCAAAAAAAAAAAAAAAAGTCAACCTTGTCTGCAATCCTGTCCCTCTACCCCTCTTTCTTGCTCTCTCTTCTCATTCCTTCCTGTAGATTCCTCACTGAGTCTCCATCTCAGCTGGGCTGATGTGCCAGCAGTGTGGATGAATATGGCTGTCATTCCCACGCATTTCACCACAAAGAAACACAGTCATTAGTATTATACCACCCGCTACCACCACCCTTGACTAATTTTTTATTTGTATCGAGAAACAGGGGAAAAGAAAAGGCAAATCCCCCGAGCACTGACGAGCCTTCACATCTCATTTGACTATGCTAATTACCTTTCACATGATTAATTGGACCAATTTGAATTAGTGGTGGAGGAAAACGATTCTTGGCAAGGTGCAAGCCATTAGTTAGTCATGAAAACATTATTAATGTGAGGATTTAATCTGAGTAAATACGACAGAATTAAAGAAATAAGGACAATTATGATGTGGCATGCTCAGTCAATCCCCAGTGTAGTGAGAGTAATATGCGTGACTGTTTCTATTAGAAATGCATAAGCTGCCTCTTATGCTTGCTCTCTTTCTCTCTCTCTCATTCTTATCTCTATTACAAATCTACACGATTAGCAAGTAAACAGTAAGTTGTTGATTGATGATGTAAATATACAGTGATTCACTTTTTAGATAGATTAAACCCATTAGATATGCAGTGCAACAGTGAGAGGCCTACTAAGTACACAACAGAAAATGAGATATTATTTAGAAAAGACATCAGAACCACAGCCTGGTTTTCCATTTCCTACTTTCTGCTTTTGTTTTAAGAGTGACTGTCAAACACCATTAAAACTGAAGTGCAACGATGCTGTCAAAACAGTATCCGTTTTGGGCAATTTTGCCAAAGTGGTAGTAATTGGACAGCTTGTCTGGACACTCTGGTCACTCTGGTCTGAGAGAACATGTAGGATGATGGTGGTGGTCTTATTTTGTGTAAGTGACTTCAGAACAGACCTGTACAGGTTCCTAGAGAAGAAGGGGTTCCACTTTATGTTAAATGTCTCTAAAAGAAGTGTAGTCACACATTAACAAGGCATGCAACAACAAAAGCTACTAGTGATGTACTCACTGTTATAGATGGATTCTAATAATGCAGCTTACGTAGTTAAACATATATAGTAATGTGTTACATCAATTACACAAGCGGATTCTAACATAAACAAAAGCAAAAACGAAACTGAAAAACATATGTAGTTGCATAATAAGGATAAGTAATTATATTAGCTGCACTGCTGCGATCCATCTGTAACAGTGAAATGGTGACACAGAAAAGCAAAAACAGTGTCTCTCAGTTCATGCGAGATATTTGCACTTTGTGGAAATATGCTAAAGGAACGCAAAGAAATGCAAAGCAGCAACAATGCTATGGAGGTGACTTTCAAAATGCTACACAGCGTTATTCATACACTATCTGGCCAAAAGTATCCAGGACCCCCTTTTAATAAGTAAATTCTTCTCTTTTAAGGTGCATCTGTTGGTGACACACAGCTTAGAAAAGCCTTGCCGAAGAACAGGATGCTGTGGAGGTTCAGAAGTCCCCTAAAGTTGAGGTGTAAGGCAGTGAATCTGCATTCTCTGGAATGAAGGAACTCCATTTGGTACCTTTGGGATGAGTTGATGAGTTGAAGTGGGAGTTGTGATCAAGAACTAATCACCCAACATCAGCACCTGACCTTGTCGTGGAGAAAATTGGAGCAGGAAGTCTAACAAAATCATTCACAGTCAGAAAGTTGAGGCGACGTTGTTTATGAAAGACAGCTTCATGGTCCTTTGGGAGCAGTAATCAGTTGCTCTCTCCAGCAGACTTTACACACAGGTTAAATAGACCTCAGAATACAATACACTTATTCACTGGCTTCCAGCCAATATGAGTAACCTTTGAATATTCAGATCTCCATCCTGTTTTTCAGTAGATACAAGGTCAAGTGTCACTCGGTCACGCACTTAATTTTTTATACCATGCTTTGTACATGTGAACATCACAAGAACATCAGATGTTTGACATTCTGTTCATGAACATCATGTGTGGACACCAGCCCCTGCATGGTATAGTATTCATGGTCATATTGACTGAATACAATTCTCTTGTCCTTCTGATGCATTCATCATTTATTTTTGACTAGTGGCCTCTTAGTGGCCCCTCTCGAGTAGTTTAGATGTTTATTAACTTACAGACGTTTTGTTGTTTTTAAGTTTGGGGCCCTCTAAAAGAGTACCCTTTGTGAATTGTCTAGACTTTTCTGGCCTCTTTCAAAAGGTCAAAGAGTATTTGCCGTTCACTATATGTGGGCAGCATGTAAGGGCCCATTGTAACCCCTATCACTAACTAACTACTGCATGAACGTTAATTGTAGTGGAGACAGATCATCTTAAGTAGCTTTTTTATCATTCTTTTATCGATGAAATTCTTTGTCAACCTCTGTAATGCTCTCATGGTGGAATACAATCAGATCCTCACTGCAATGTTTAAAAATGTAGTGTAATGCCTTCTGAGAAGAGTAGGCGCAGTTACTGCAGAAAAGGGGCGAAAACACTCTATTAATATCCTTGAGTTCAAAAGAAACATTCCATAAGCAGGTGTCCAAAGACTTGGACGCATTGTGTGGAGGCTACAAGATGGATAGTTAAAATCCAGAAGAGACGCTGAATTTCTCTTTCCGTACAGTACTTTGAAATCAGACATGTGACATAATATATTAATTATGCCAAAAATTTGAGCGAAGAAATCTGAAAAAGAAATTGCACGTGGTGGCAGCTGGAACCACGCCTTGTTCGCTGACCACATTTTAAAACCTTGAAAAAAGCTGGTATCCCAACATCATGCCCTCTGTGTTTACAAGTAAAGTGAGTAAATGGTTGCAAAACCACCAGCATATCCTGGTTAAATGAGCAAATATGGCTTTTTTAAAGTGAGTCAGATTTGAAGTTAAGCCACAGCACAACCTATTTTAGCAAAACGATGACAAATCTCCACCTGGACTTTTGTTTTAACAGTGTAGCCCACCTCACAATGATGACAAGTGCAATTATGTAATTATGAAACACACAGTTATGTTCTGTTAGTCACGCCACCTGCATATGACCATAAACACCTCCATACTCTGCTCTGGATTAGAATACTGTGCTTTCCCTTCAAGGCCTTTTGCAGAACATTATCAGGGAGATATTGTTAAACAATCTTTTCTGTTAATCTATTTGTTCTACAGGAAACACTGGTTTTGTAAGGAGTGTTTACTGGTGGGGGAATCCCAGGGGACGGAAGGAGGGATTTCCTATTGTTGTTATTGCAAGGTTGCCATGAAAACATGACAAGTAAAAGAAAAGCAGTGATATTTATGATCATTTATGGTAAAGCTAACACACTGATAGATATACGTGTGTAATTAAATCATATGTAAAACTTTTAATAGTTTTTCTGGGCAGCAAATGTGTTGTCAGTGCTGGACATAAACCTCATATCTTTCATCTCTCCCATCTCTTTACAGGAGATGGAAAAACATTCTGGAAGTTAAAGCAAGGATTTAAATCCAAGTAACTTTGGAGCATTTCTATTGGTTATTTATTGTAAAATGTTTACCACAGTGTAAAGAGTAGCAGATATTTTAATGTATTTGCATTAGGATAAATATACTGTATACATTACCGGTTAAATGTTTTGGTACACACTGAGACTTTCTATGTGTGCATGTTACTCACTTAACATTTACCAAACAAACACAATATTCTTTGATAACAAATACATTTACAGTATGTTCACCAGTTATGTACCTTTATTGGCCAGAAAATGTCATATTTTTTATTCATCATTGCTGACCTGTCAAAAGCCACCTAATCTAATCATAATTCTAATTATAATGTGGATCACCAGACAACTGTTAGATATTCAATGAGCTACTAAGTGGCAGCCAATGGGATGGAACAGGTAATGAGTGCATTTAAAGTTAAAGGACAGCCAAGAAGTTGACTCCATACAACCAGTTAACAGGATGCACTGTTACATATTCTTTCCTTTTTATGAAGGAAACCTGTTTAATTTGACATATTTTTATTTAAATTTGTTCACTCAACAACTTTCCAATGTTTAACAAGAATAAAAATCTGCAGTTTATGGAAGTGGTAAAAACCTGTGGTGTGCAAAAACTTTTGACTTGTAGTGTATATTTGTGTGTGTGTTTGTGTGTATACTTTTCTATAGTGATTTCTTCAGCAGGTGTTGTCACAAAGTAACTCTACAGAAATCCAGGTCCAAGCTCCAAATAAGCAAGCCAAGGGTGACAGCGGTGAAAACAAGGAAAAACTCTCTCTGAGCAACAGGAAGAGACTTTGAGAGGAACCAAGATTCAAAAGGAAAATCTATCCATCCTTCCCCCTTTTCAAAACTCAGCAGCAAGGCAATAACACAACAAGAGTAAACGGAGCAATAACTAATGTAGAAATGTAGAACTGACACAATAAAGAATAATAAACAGAGAAAATAAGTCAGAATTAGAATCAGAATTAGAAAAGTATTGATCCTGGAAGAAAATGCTTATGCCACAACTGCACAGAGACACAGAGACAAGAACAATATAAAATATAAAGTCTAACTTTATATAATAAGTGAACTTATTATTAGAAAGAAGTATTCAAATTAACAATAGAAAGCCATGACTAGAGTTAGAGGCCTCTAAATGAGGAGAACGAGAATTAATTCCACAACTGCCATGATCACATGATAGTGTGAATATATAAAGAACACAGTGTAGTGTGAGGCATTGTGCAGGCATTAATCTCATCAGGAAGGAGACTGGGACATTCAGGTGGCTCTATAGTGGTAGGACTAGTCCAGAGGGCAGACGGGTAGAAAAAAGAAAAACGTTATGAAAAGTAAAATTACAAAGAAAATTCAATGTTCTGCACTGTTACTGAGTCACTATTCCAATCTAAGGACATTTGTGTCACTTATGTTAAAACCGTTGCACAAAAAAGGTTGGATTTTTATCGTTCCCACTGAAGCATGAGTTTAGACAACTCGTAGGTGGGTTAGATCTACTCATTTGGAGGCTGCAAGAACATCTGGAGGGCTTGAGTACACACTGTCATTAAAGCAAAAGGAGGAAATGCTAAATACACAGAAATTCATATTAATATTTCAAAGATTCTACTTTTCACTCAAATTGTTATGCAAATCATATTATTTGTATAGAAAAGAATGCAAAAAAGAAGTATTTTCACTAGTGTATATTGTCACACAAATCCTCCATTTTTTATTTTAACCCATATTTTATTTGAATCCATTTTAGATCATTAAAATGACACAAAGGGCATATATCTAAAACTAACACATTCTATCCAAAATTTAAAAAATGACAAACATAGAGATACAAGGTTTTATGTGTATACTACATGACTATATATAACTTGTGAGCAGCTATTGGTCTATCAGTCTTAGCTCATTCATAATTTGACATGATACACAGATCATAACTGGTATTGTGAGGTAATACAATATAAAATGTGGCAAGCCTATATAGCAGTGGCAGAGCAGCTACCAGGTGTGTTCCATTCTTTGTCACAAACTGTTATGACATCTTGTCAAGAAGTCATTTTTAATGGTGGTTCTCTGGCTTTCAGACAGGCTATTCAGGTGTCATCAACACAGATGGTTTGAATTTAACTTTGAGCGCTATTGGTTTGTAATCTAAGCTTGATAAATGAGGCATCATTCTGAATGCTTCCATATGTGAGCAGGGATTTGAAATGAGAAAGTGGCCTTTGCTGTACTGATTGAATCTCTCTAACTTAAAAGTTCAGACTGCAGCCTACTTTTTTTGTGCCTGATCAGTTCAATAAAGAAGAGTCTGGAACTATTCCTCCAGGGCTTTGTAAGGAAGACAAGACATGGCTCATCTAACTGAGTGAAGATTGCAATGTGTGTTTTTCATCTTGGGTAAAAATTAAGTGCTGGCTGCATTGTCCAAATAGCTTTATCATTCTCAGTGATTTAACGGAGGACAACACCAGTAACTGATTGTGTGTTGAGGCCTGAAATTTATGCTCTTGAAAAAAAAATATGTAGCATGAAAGCGATGACAGTGAGCTGAATGCTCAAACATTGGAGAAGAAATATGAATTTTCGCCTCATCTGGCTCCCAATCTGTTTCTTTTAGCACCAAGTGACTTTTATGAAAAATCTCTCAAACAGAAATGATCTGGAAGAGCAATAATGTCCAGCACTAATTTAATACCTTATTACCATAAGCTTAGCGCAATGCATGCATAATAAATTTGTTGTATCGCGCCCGACTCAGGCATACGGTTGGAACAGGATTGTGGGTCCTGAAATGGCAGCCCCATTTGCATGATATGATGTGAGAGTTGAATGAATTGGAGGATTATGTGGAACACTGTCTTCCTTCCCAGGCCCATTGTACTGAGGAGAAGTATCACATACCCACAGATGGTTAGGAATTTGGAACCAACCAAAGAGAAAATCATGAAAAAAAGGTTTAAAAGAGGAGAGGAATGAGAGGAAAAAAAGACCAGAAAACATCAAAGAGTGTGCAGTTTCTAATTTTCAGTTTTAAAGGAAATATCTGCAGAATTTTGTGCAGTTACAAAGGGAAAACGAGCTGTAGTTCTAAAGTGAGGTATAGCTTTGAGGGTCAAGCTCATGTCATTTGAAGTTTTTCATGGATTGTTATATGTGTGCAGTAAATTCCCCTCAAAGGGCCAAACTTCTGCCAGGTCTCAGAGAACAAACACTGAACCACACTGACAAATCCCTGACAAATACTGAACCAAAAAGCAATGGCATTCTGAAGATATAGAGATATCTGGGAAGGCTGCCAAACTATAAGCTCATTCTGAAAGCATACGTGAACCACACCTTATGCAATGTTTGTCACACCAAAGGAGCTGTGGTCTTTCTTACGTTATTCGGTTCACACCTTTGTGCTTCCAAACCCAAAAACACAGCCACATGTTTCAAAAACAAAATATTTTTCACAGCCTAGTCTCTTCCTCTGATTTTATTTATTTGTACAACAGAACCTATTGTTGCTGTAATGCCAGAAAACAACCATGTTAATATAAAAATATTTTTAAATGGGCAAAAGTACCCAATGTTTCTTATTATTTGTAGCAGAACAAGATTGTTCTAGATCATCTGGTCCACTGGAAGTTGATGACTGAGCAACTTCTCTTACAGTAACTGTGTTCACTTTAAAGTTAGTAGGTCATAATGTGTGGGAGTTTTCTGCAAAGCTTAATATTTGTCAGAAACCCATATCAGTCAGAGGTTATTTGCCTTTTATAAAACAAATATATGCAGCGGATAAATGTGTATGTTTAGAAGAAAATTCATATGCATCACTAGCAACCACTGCACACTCCTGAAGCACAGTCAGGCAATCTAGGCCGGGGTTCAGCTAAAAAATCTCTTTGTGGCTTAATGTGTCTCCTGAAATATTCCGATTTTACACGACAGTTATTTTAACCTTCATCCTCCTGTGTTCCACCATGGAGATGTCTGAAAATCTCTGGAAGACCAGGGTTTTTCCATTAGGTTGTAGGATTAGTGTGAGGTAATGTTGATTGATTGTGAAGCGCAGGACAGGGCAGAAGCTGTGTGAATACGAACCCGTTACTGAACCTGACACGTTTAAGCACACTTCATTCCTCTTTTAAAGGTCACCCTGACTTTTGAGTAACCACCAGTCAAGTTTCAGTCTTAACAACTAGAACAGCTTACTCCAGAAGATGCTTACTGAGACCTAGACCGTAAAATGAAAACGGTTATAACTCTTTGTATTTGTATCTGTTTTAATGCAAATGTGCATGAAATTTGCATGAAATGCAAATATGTACTGCATATTTGTGAATCTCAGAGACCACAAGATTGACATATTTAACACAAAGGTTTTCTTTTTTCCAATATAAATCACAATTGAGATTGATTATATATATATATATAAAGCAAAGCTGTAGATGTAGATGATTCTGTTAAAACTGTATAACTAACAAAGCCGTAAAAGGCTGAGAGTGAAGTTCTAATACAATTAACATCTAGAATCCCTTACATTTGATCATTACAGTATATTATTTATCATTTAATACCTTCTTGGTCTTACCCCCAAAACTACTGTATATAACATTTTAAATACATTCTGGTGTCTATTTTATAATATTTCAATCTACTGTGTAAACAGACAGAAAAAGATCCAGATCTGGTTCATTTTAGTCCCTCAAGGTAGAAACAGCATAAATGTATCTTCAAAGGTATAACAGGGTCCATAAGGTCCAAGAGTGTACCTTAAATTAGTTTTAAAGGTCCACTACATTCACTTCCACAGCAGAAAAGGGCATATTTATACTTTTTCATACCTTTAATTATTTAAATAGAAAAGGAAAAGTAAAAGCCTGGAGTCCAGACAGAGGGCGTATGGAGTCAAGCTTAAAAAAATATAACTGTAATGGAATATGGTACAGTTGTAGTCCCTGAATAAAGGTAAAGTATTTTTACCTTGAGATTTACAGTTTTTTCTGACTAAGTCTAAATTATTATTGCATAAATAAACAATGATTAGTAAGACAGATTGTTCCAAACCTTTGAATGCTAGTGTATGAATTTTGATTTTTCACAGCAGGCATCCAAATAGCAAATTCTAGCATTCACTCATTATGCAACATACATAAATAACACAATAGGCCTATTTGGCAGTTTTAACATTCATGCCCTTCAAAAAGTGTGTATCCTTCTACATCATTGCTACTCGATATATGAAGACTGACTTGCTTTGAGAAAACATAAAATGAGAAACTGTCTCACATTTGTTCTGAGCTGAATGCATTGTCAGACTAAGTAGGATAAAGCCTGGAGTCAAAACTTATAGCTTCTCCATCTAGCCTTCTGTCGCCTTGTGTCATATTTTATTTAATTGTCTACTTCAAGGCCAATCGAGTGTGGAGCAGGCCGCTAAAATTAGGCAAGGATGAGTCACTCTTGAAATCATCCTCTAAAGGTTACCTGATTCCAAAGAGCAGTAATTGCATTGGAAAGCCTATTAGCTCTGATGGCGTCTGTGATTGTAGCAAATGAAAAAAGGGAAAAAAAGAGGAGCATTCTCATGTTGTTTTATGTGCTTTTAGGCTCAGGGACAATGCATATGAGTGTTATGAGTAAACCTTGTTGCTATTTCCATTGGGGGCAGAAACGTTCAGCTGCCTTATCGTGATGTGATCTTTCTTAACAATGCTAGTTTCATACCCTAGCTAGCGTGATGGTTGTTAATGTTATGGACTTTGACATATTTAATCCTGCCAAGTACCCTAGCTGAGAAGCAACTGGGCCACTAAATCTCAAATTAAATGACACAATTGTTACTTTGAACTGGTTTGATAAATAATTGCTACTGGACTATCCAGTTTAACTGAATTATAATAAGTGAATAATAAGCTCATGATTATTTATATGAGGCATAGGCATTGCAAAGCTTAAACCATTATATATATATTTCTCATTATCAATAAAGTAAGGGCACCAGAACTGCATTTGTATTTTGAATGATTTCCCTAAAAGAAGCATCCCTTACACCAAACTGCTGTTTTTTTTTTTTTTGTATGCCATGTGGAAAAACCTCTTCGCCCAAAATACTACAATCGCTCCTTATCATGGAGGGGGGAGCTGAGGAGGGAGTGGGGGAGCTGCAAAGATATCAACAGCGATGTTATTTTTCATCAGTCTCGGCCACGGCTCACTTTCATTGTCACAGAAAATGAGAAGCTTGCCGCAACGCTGCAGAGAAGGGGGGAAGGCCTGAGTGTGGAATAAAGGTACGTAGATTCCCCATGCATTATTCAGCAGCCCTGTTTATGTGTGCTGTTGATTTGTGCTGGCTGAAATGAAGGAAGAGACAGTAAGAGAGAGAGAGAGAGAGAGAGAGAGAGAGAGAGAGAGAGAGGGTGGGAGAAGTGATGCATATTCTCAGAATCTTTGTCACCTCTCTCATGCTACATATTTTTAGAGATCCTGACTGGGTCTGTTGTTTGCATGCATTTGTCTGCAGCAAACAACAGTGCACATATGAGACAAAATTTGATGTGAAGTCTGTGATGAAGGAAAGATTCAAGTGATGTAATAATTATGATGATATTAGCAGTTCACCTTATTTAAGTAACTAACTGTTAACTGCAGTGATAGCAGGTCATAGTATTGAATGGGAGGGCTAAAAAAAATAACACCTATCTGCACATACTGTAGCAACACATATGAAAGTTTGTTTCCTGCCACAGTCATGAAACATTAAAATGAGTTGCAGATGTAGCATGCCAACAGAACAATGACATTATATTTTATATAAAAAACATTGCACTTTTTGTCCACTGCAGCCACAGCCGAACATGACAAGATTGAAGATAAAATCGTGGAGGAAAAGTGATATACAAAGTATATCTTAGTAAAAAAGTATCTTACCTGAATATCTGTTATGAGGTGTTATTAGCACAAATGTCTGTGCTACAAGCCCCAAATATCCTGTGCAGTTGCTAGAGTACCACTGCTGGTTTGATGCTATTACAGCAAATCCCTTAAAGGCCAATCAGATTTTATAACAAGACCTACCCACCCCAAAGCTGACTATAATAAAGTGGAACTTGGGCTAGAAGTATATCAGCCCCATTATAGGCAACTTTTTTTAACCTGTTGGTGCTGCTGTTGTGCATGAGACAACAAAAGTCCAAAATATTCAGTTTCTTCTCACTTCTTAAAAGCAAGTAAAAGGATATCAAAAAGTCAATCTCATCCTAGGCCTTTTTTCTTTGAGAGAAGGAGGAAAGCGGAAAGGACTATTTTTGACTATTTTTAACAATCACCCCAGGTTCACTGTGTAATTGAATAGTCCTTTGTAACAGTTACCACAAACTGATCAGAAGGCATCTCTTTATCAGTTTCACTTATGATATAATAAGTTTCATTTATGGAGAATAGAAAGAGATATGAGCGGGTGGACAGTCCATGGTCACATTTTGTGACACTATGTTTCCATCAGTGCTATGACATTTAGAATTGGCTGCATGTGTGAAAAAGTGCTTGCTCTAGTAAAAAAGAGACAAAAAGATGCCAAAGATATTAAGAAAATGTTGGTGTTCGGTGAGAAGTGGGGGTTTCCCCTTCAGTGACAGGTCAGAGAGAGAGAGAGAGCGAGAGAGAGAACATGCGGTGGTGTGGGAGAAATGAAGCAGTTTCATAATGTTTCAGGTTGAAAACCCAAGACCTTCACGTGTGTAACTATCTGCTTAGTAAAATGCAAACACACTGCATGTGTCTCAGTTCCCACCAACACTTTCAGAACCAAAAGATTTGTCATGAGACTCATCACTGAGTCTGCAACAAGCACACACAGCCATTTCATTAACTGTTCTCCTGCTTCATTAACAATTCTCTGTTACATCAAAATACCTAGCAGTATCTTGTTAAGTAATTATATCAGCTGGTGAAAGCAGGTAGATGTGTATCATCATTGTCATATTAAAAGCGATTAATTCCATTTTTGTTGATTCTTAGAAAATATTAGAATCCTTTAAAAAATGGATTCTTCAAGGGTACTTTAGTGAAGACAATGGTTAAATATAGAACCTTGATAACTCATTAGAGATATGGTTTTATATGGAAAAAAGTTGGTTTATTTGGGTTTAAGTACTGTATCGAACCCTGTTTGGTTAGAGTATATAATGTAAGTTCAGTCCCTTTAATGCAAAAAGGCTTTAGTAGTTATTAAGAATAGCATATTGTGACTCTCAAAATTCTACAAAGGGTCCCTATGAAGGCTTAATTATATTTGATCACAAGTCACTTCATTGCTATTGTAGAGGTGAATCAGTGTTTGGTAAAGGACAGCATTCAGCAGTGGAAGAAGTCCATGTTCAGCTCTGTCTCTACAGTGACCTTTTAAGTAATGATAACCACGCAAAACAAAGTGTAAGTGAAATCAGTGATGAATTATGGATGATCAGAAAGGCTTTCAGAAAAGCTTTATGGCTGAATTAAATTCGCTATATAAACAGAATTGTATGTACCCGTCATTCTGCTAATATTTAAAGTAGAAGTTTAAATATAGCCATATGAAATGAATGGTTGCATTTAGAGATCTGATAAATATTGCATGTATAATGCACAGATTAGGGACCTCTGTGTGTCTTTGAGCTGCACTTGGGGAAGGACTGGTTGCATAATTCAAGGTCATGTGTGCATCTCACAAATTGCATTTTATTCTGTATATTCCATCTATGCTCTTTGTTAAACGTGGGCTGAGATATTTTATTCATCACTCCATATCTACACATACTTGCCCAAAAATATAGGTTGCAAGTCTGTGAATGCATGTGTTTTGTTTTTTTTTGATCAGTGGGGTGCATCTGGTTTAAAATGATAACAGTTTTAAGTCTATGTGGTTATGATTGGGCTTATTCTGGGCCTGATCTACTCCATTTTGACTCAGCTTTTGATCCAGTGGGGAGAAAAAAGCTCAGTGCTACAACCCCCCACCCTCCTTTTCTCTCTCTTCTCTCTCTAGTTCACTGTAAATGTGTTTGTTTTCATTTCACTCTGTCTCTGAGCAAGTGTAGCATTGTATTATTTATGCCCCCCGGAGCTTTAACTGTCTTACTTCTCAGTAAAAGTCGCGCTCGACCCTCTTAGCACTTCCAAAACAACAACAGCAGCTTTGAGACAACACGAGTAATTAGAGAGCGACAAGCACCACTCTACAGGGTGGTTATTGGAAGTAAAAAAAAAAAGCATACTGTCATTTGAGAGAGGTAAGAGTCCTCATGGTAGGGGCTGAGTTTGGTCTTTTTTAACAGTGTCGCCCCCTGTCTGTGTGTCAAGGCATTGTGAACCCCCCAGTGGGCGTTGCTGCACCCAGAGGTCCCCTGAGACCCCCCTGAGGATCTGTCACATCTGACCAACATCCAGTCTCATTTAAGGCCGGTGTCTGTGTCAATGTTGCACATCCTGACTGTTGCATCACTGTAATTCTTCTCTGTATCAGTTTAAGTGCATTGGATTGCCTTGAGCACATATCAAGATATACTGATATGTCTTTCAAATTAAACAAACAAACATATCCATATAATACACAACATAATTGAATAAGAGACCATACTAAATGCCATTCCTTTCTGATTACATAGTGTTCCTGTTCTCTGGGACACACAATGAACGACAAACAATGTCATTGTGTTATAAAGCAATCAGCAACAAAGTAATACAGAGCACAACTGTACAAGAGGGGTATTGTCACTGAGGTAAGATTCCTCTTTTGCACAATGAACTGCTATTTCTCCCTTTTCTTAACTTACACTGGGCTGATGAAAAGCCATTGTGTGTGTGTGTGTGTGTGTGTGTGTTTTTCTGTGGCAGGCTACAGCCTGCTCTGTACAAAACCACAAACTGATATATCAAATAATCAAATGACCATTCAGTTCTTAAGGATAAAGCACACAAATACGCATGGTATGGAAGAATGTAGATATGAATGGTGTTAACGTCTGAGGACAATATGACAGTGTGCAAAAGAACAAGCTCATCATCAGATTGTAATCAAGCCGTTCTGTTCAGCACTTAAGGTTTGAAGGAAGCATAATTGTTCTGCTGACAAGTGCATTTATATCTGCATACCTGAGGCTCACTCAATGCCAGCAGACACTGAGAGATTTACTAAATTAGAGTACTTCCCAAGGACGACTTGCTCATTTGGATAAAGTAATCGTCAAAATATGCTGCCCAGAACAATCAAAGTTAGTAAGGAATCGGAGCAACAGTACACTTTTCTTTGGTCTCTTTTTTCTGCTTTCATATCCTTTTCATGTACTGTACAGAGCATGCAGATTTGTTCTGGGTTGTGTGACATTGTATTTGCAGGCTTATGTTGTCTCTGAATTCGGTGTGGATGTGGCTCCATCTAGAGGGATGAAGAATCATAACAGGAGACTGCTGTTGAGATTAACAGAGTACGTACTGTATTTCTCATAGGATTTTGCACTTTCCATTGCATTGAATACAATCCCTGGATAGATGACCAACAAAGTAAGTCTAGCCTCCATCTTGTTTTGCAACTTATTCAAATCACTTAAGAAGGTCCTCACTCTACATAACCTGTGAGTGCAAACATAAAAGTACAATTTTAGATTAGTATCAGCTGAGAAATGTTAAAGACAATGCATGCAATGGAAACATGCTAATATGCTTGCATGCTGTGGAAAGTTCCATCAGCCAAAAGTTACACATTTATTCTGACTTTAGTGATTAATAAAGCATATACAGGCAGATTTGTTGCGCAGAATAGCTCTTATATGTTTTATTGGTGGATAATAATCCTCATCTTGCTTCAAGTTAAAGTAATTAAAAATTATGGCCAAAAGATATCAAATAATTCATGACAAACTCAAAACCTTTAACCAGTTTATTTGTTTTGCTGAAACAGGCTACTCAAAAAAGACACAACCATTACTACTATGAATTGGGTTATTAACACCTTAAAACATTAATAAACCGTCATAACACACAAATAAAAATGTCAACAGTGACTTGTTGTAAATGGGAAATTTGGCTGAAGCCCTTATCCAGAGAGACTTACAATCATTATTTACAGGGACAGTCCCCCTGGAGCAACTGAGGGTTAAGTGTCTTGTTCAAGGGCACAGTGGTAGAAAGTGGGGGTTTGAACCTGCGACTTTGTGGACTTCGGGTTCACAAGCAAGTGTTTTACCCACTAGGCTACTACCACCCTATTTTCCTGTTTTAAGCCCTCTGGTGAATGTGAATATGTAATGAAATCTGTGTTTATGACCTAATTCATAACTACTAATAAACTCATTTTAAACAATTAATAAACCTTTGTTAATGGTAGTCTTGCTTTAAAGTGGTAATACAGGTACAGTCCAGGGGCATATGCTATATAAAATTTAAACTAATTTTACTCCTGATTTGTCCTTTTTGAGCAATTTTTGAGGCCAGGAACTTGATCAGAAGGGAATGGTGGAAAGGAATCTAGTAGCGTAAGAAAGCATAGCCTTGCAATCTGTCTCCCGAGAGATTAGAGACCTTCTGATAGTTTCAAACACATTAGTTTTTAGAACTCAAAATGTGCATGGGTAGTGTGAGATGGTGAGGGACATAACCAAATGAATTTGGCAATTCTGCTCATGTGCAAAACCCATTATGTGCGTGATACTTCTTATTCTGCCTAATCATGTAGCCAATGAACCCTCATAAAAAATGTAATTCATATAATTCTGTGAAGAACTGATAGGACTCCCTGTTTTTGTAGTCTGTTAGGGTTCTGTAAGTCATGCACAAGTAGTCTTCATGGTAATTCTTCAGTATAATTTGTGTATAATTATTAATGGTGGGTAAATATTATTATATATACCCAATATTGTAACAATGCAGCAGAGTGCCCTTTAAGATCCACCTTTTTTAGGTCCTTTAAGATTTAAGTGCAGAAACTGGGAGAGCATTGAGAATGTGCTGCAAGTTGCAGAGGGAACACACCTCCACCATGAATGGAGTACAAACTCGCAGTGGGAAACAAGATGGAAAAGGCTTTGGCGTGAGTGCAGTTCGAACCCGCTCCGCTGGGGAGGAGGGCAAGCCAGTTAACATGAGCAGAGGCGGACAGAGAAAATGAAAAGTGAAAAAACTGTCAGGATGGAACAGACTGGCGGGTACGAAAAGAACAGATGGATGATCCCTCAGGGAAAAGGGAAAAGGGAGAACAAACATGTGTGCCTAACTGAAAGTGTGCTGTATGTGTTTCTGATGGTGTGCCTGAAGGGGGACAGGATGGGTGACAGAACACCCTGTATCTTAGAGGACAGGGAAGACAAAAGGAGATGGACAAAAGGGGAAACATTCTGGATGAGACAGACACAGGGAAAAAATACAGACGAGAATGGACACAGGGAAAAAGTCTGAATGAGATGGACATAGAAAAAGAAGTCCAGATGAAATGGACAAAAGGGAAATGGAGGGAGGTGCTGGAGCACCCGAAAGAGCTGAACATGGCTCAGGTATATCAGTACTGGCTAAGTTTCTTATAAAGGGCAGACCACAGGTGCCGCTGATCCGAATGATCACGAGGGTGGAGGCGCCCTAGGCCTCCCTCAGGTGAAAGGAGTGGAGGCAACAGCCCTGGGGCTGCCTCCTGAGGCAAAGCAAGGGAACAGCCATCAGTGGAGCCCTGGGCTACCCCCCTTAAAAATACATTAGCTATAATTGAGTAATAGTATAATAATTGGACTTAAATGTCATCCTCAGGCCCATTGCACAACAGCAACACATTACACAGGACTACACAAAGAGCAGATACATGACAATGTGCCACAAGTGCAGAATTTTAACAGTGTTCAAATGTCATGGAATAGAATATCTATGTGCTGTAAAGTGCAGTTTGCTAGTTTGCTGGTTGTTGTGAACAGACTTTAGAGACAGTTGGACACTTAAGTCCAATATATGAATGGGTGTTGAATTAGTCCATGACTGAAGAAACTAGTGCAAACAACCATTAATTGTAAACTGTGCAGAAAGACTGGGTAAACATGTCTCATAGCAGCCTTCAAAGAATGTACAGTGCAAGTGTGCAGTGATGGTTAAGGATGTGTGATCAGTCTTTGGTGAATGCTGGAAAGGGCTGGACTAGTCCAGCTGGAGGTTGTGGGGGCAGTGGTGTGTTCAGTAACCTGATCATGGTAGTGCCTGTGAACCTAATGACCACAAAGTTGCAGGTTCGAACCCCACTTTCTACCATTGTGTCTATGAGCAAGATACCTAACCCTCAGTTGCTCCAGGGGGACTGTCCTTGTAACTGGTGATTGTATGGGTTTAAATGCAGAGGAAGAATTTCGTGCTGTTCACACTGTGTGCTGTGGTGTGTTCATGTGTGACCGAATGATTACTTTCATTTTTTTTCTGGATGGCAGCTGGTAGCCTAGTGGTTAGGGCGTTCGCTCTGCGATCAGGAAGTCATGGGTTCGATTCCCAAGACCGCGAAGCACCTCTGAGGTACCCTTGAGCAAGGAACCGTCCACCCCCACTGCTCCCCGGGTGCTGTGTTCCTGGCTGCCTGCTGCTTCACTTGGTGAATGGGTTAAATGCAGAGGAAGAATTTCGTGCTGTTCACACTGTGTGCTGTGGTGTGTTCACGTATGACTGAATGATCACTATCACTAAGTTGCTCTGGATAAGAGTGCAAGCTAAATGCCCCCTTTATCAGCTCAGAGAAGAAGCTGTGGAAGTGTCTGGTGGGGGAACGGATGCTCTGGTGTGTTTTCTAGACGGCAGGAGGGTGAGGAGTCCATGGGAGGGGTGGGAAAGGTCATCCACAATGGTGCTGGCCTTGCAGTTGGACTGTCAGGAAGTCCAGAATCCAGTTGCAGTGGGAAGTGTTTGGACCCAGTAAGCTCCAAACAAATCTTTGAAGAGCATTATCAGTTAATTGCCATTCTGGTCAAGGTGGCTCAGCAAGAGGCGAATGGCAGAGGAAAAGATGTCTTCTCTAGACTGGTTGGAGCGATAGGGAAACTGAAATGGGTCCAATGTTGTAATAGAATGCTCTTAATGTATTTCATGACCAGCCACTCAAAACACTTCCTGATGCTTGGATGACAGTCTCAGTGACATACTGAAGATGTCTGTCAGGACGTTTGCAAGCTGGTCAGCACATCCCCTGAGCAGCCTGCCAGGTATGTTGTCAGGGCCAGTGGCTTTCTGCGGGTCAGCTCTGGAAAGAGTTGTCATAATTCTGCTGTGGACAGACTAATGCTCTTGCTGCTAGGAGAGGGGCTGTTCTGTGGTGTGAACCATGTTTTAAAAATCTTTCAGTCAACCTGGAAGTGAGGCATCAGCATCACATACATGTGATGCCACTTTGTGAAGTATCAAAATAATCTTTGGCATCCACATTGTTTTACTTGCTGCTGACAAATGACTACAAGCTGATTGTTTTGGACTTCTATGGACCTGAGGCAACTGCCCCACCAACAGGTCATAAAATGCGGCTGATTACAACCAACCCAAGTTGCAGATTCACATAGCGTCTCTGGGATTCTGTTTCAAACGCACTGACATATTAAATGTAGTGAAACATCCGCAGAATTTGTTATTGGTTTGGGCTAATTTTTTTTAGCCAGTAATGCCCAGCTCAACCACCCTGTAATCTGTTGTCAGTACCAGCAGTTGTGGATCTGACTGGCAGCTGAAGTCGTATGATACTACATGTCAGCCTGTATTTCTGCCAGCTGTGTTAGTTAGCACAGATGCCCCAGTGTAACGGTGGTGATATACCAGCTGTACACTAACATTTGGAGCTTATAACTACTTTAACAGCTCTTCAAATGAGATATTTTTACTTTTTATACACAGCCTATCAGTAATGATTTATGATTGTTCTGTGATAAAATGAGCTGCTGATGTGGAATGTGATCATTTGCTAGACAATTCTGTTCATTTTTTCATTGTTGTAGTTAAAATAGGGTTCCAGTTACCAAATGTATCAATTATCTATTGGTTATTAATAGGTTAGCTACAGCATCCGAGATGCAAGATTCTTTGTCACATACACAATTAAACAAGTACAACATGTAGTGAAGTGTGCCCCTGAATTGGCCATAAGACCATGTAATAAAGTTTATTAGTAAATTTAAGAGAAATTTAAAAAGACTAACACTAAGGTAGTAAAAATAATTAGAAAAAATACATTCCAAGTAAACATTACAATTATAAACAAGATCTGAAAAGTGTGTGAAAAGTGCAGTGATGTGGTTTTCTTGTTGATGTAAACAGACTTAAGTGACAGACAATAGGTGAGATACTGTGAGGCAGAGAGGCAGGTGATATACAGTGAGGTAGAGAGACAAGTGAGATACAGTGAAGCAGAGAGGCAGGTGAGGTACAGTGAGGTTGAGAGGCAGGTGAGATACAGTGAGGTAGAGAGCCAGGTAAGATACAGTGCAGCAGAGAGGCAGGTGAGGTACAGTGAGGTTGAGAGGCAGGTGAGATACAGTGAGGTAGAGAGCCAGGTAAGATACAGTGCAGCAGAGAGGCAGGTGAGGTACAGTGAGGTTGAGAGGCAGGTGAGATACAGTGAGGTAGAGAGCCAGGTAAGATACA
>JBBPCZ010000115.1:22344260-22365481 GCA_037974445.1 Brycinus macrolepidotus | reverse complement strand
GTGTGTGTGTGTGTGTGTGTGTGTGTGTGTGTGTGTGTGTGTGTGTGTGTGTGTGTGTGTGTGTGAGAGAGAGAGTGAGAGTGAGAGTGGGTGGGCTTTGCTGACAGATATAATCTCCTCTAAACAAATCACCGGGCCTTCCAGATCCCCACTCGCACCTGCTAAGCCTACAAAAGCACACGGCGCCACTGAAAAAAAAAAAATTAGTGCGCTTGGATATTTGCCTTGATTGGGTGTATGGTGGCCTATTATATGTAATTTCTCTCAAAAATCAAATCAGGAGAAAACAAAAGGAAACTGGCTGAAGGCAAGGAAGCATTTTTGCATATCACAATTGGCCTCGTGAAGCCTATTAAGTTAGTTGTTCTGCAGCCGGATGATGTATTTGTAATCCACTTATGTAATGACTAAACCTCATAGATTATCTACAAGGGATCTTTGAAGGCTTTGTGGTTTTGGATGGGGAGGAGGTACAGCCACCTTTTTCTTTTTCGCTAATGATCATGCTTGTCTGGTTTGAGGACAGTCTGAGGTTTCAGAGCTCTGCTGTTTGAACCGCACCAGGCGTTCTAAATGCCGCAGAGGCCAAAGCCATCCGGGACATCAACATGTCTTGGCTGGCCTGTTCTTGTTGTCCTTTCTCCTCTTGTTTGTCGAGTCTCTTCATGGTCGTTATTCTTTGTTGTAATGAAGGTACCGTAGTGAAGCCAAGAAACGTCCTTCAGACCCTGTCCTACTGGAGTTAGCCAACGAGGTAATGACTTAACCCGTCTCAAGAGCCTCTCTCTCGCTCTCTCTCTCTCTCTCTCTCTCTCTCTCTCTCTCGTTCTTTGCTCTTTCTCTTTCTTTCCTCCCTTTGTGTATTTTCCTCCCCTCAGTGTTATAGCTAGCTATTTATTTTTCTTTTGAAGTGCTCATGCCGATCTGCGGCGAATTTTGGCACAAACACAATTATCCCTGAACGCTTCATCATTTCAAAGACCAAATTGCTGTTTTAGATTTTTCCCCTGCCTGTTAGTACTTACGAAAATTGGGCAAATGGTCCTATCTATTAACCAATTATTTAATGCAATTAGGCCGTATCCTTCTTAGACAGATGTAAAAATACTTTTTTTTTTTTTTTTTTTTGCATCATTATCTTAATTGACATTCATAAATGCTCCAGCATCTGTTTGAAAAGAATAAATGATTGACACATGAAGGTCAGCTGTTAATATCCGGATTTATGCCTACTGTTTACGTATCAGATCAGCTCCCCAGCTAGAAACATTCATTAATTCTCAGTTACCCATCACTGAAAATGACACTGCAATTATTCACAATGCCGCGCGTTCATAGACGTATTTCGGTACTGGAAATCAACTCAGATGCCATTAATGGTAATGTGTTGGGTGAGGTTCGATGAGGTGGACGTGCGTTTGCGTTTGAAATGGCTTGATGCTGCGAGCATTAAAGTGTTACACACGGGCAAGTTCCCACATTTCACATTAATAAGAATGAATGAGCCCTCTCCCTGACTCGCCAGTGTCTCTTGTGCATTGCAGCCAGTCAGCAAATTAACAATTAACATTGGGTTACTCTCAAGGTTTAATGGCTAGTGAAAAGCCCCTGCAGTGTCTCTGGTGCCTCCCATTAAACAGTGCTCCCCTCCCACCCTCTCCATGGCCACAGCCTCTTAAAATGCATCCCATAAAACCTTGAATTTGATGTTATCAAATGTAATGATGTTTACTTTGATAATAACAGTGAGAATCAAGATGAACTGGGTTAATATCCTTTCTTTAATGATGCCTCGCCTCAAATGACATGCTGCTGCTGAACAGATATTAAACATGAACTCTAAATAAAAAGTGCACATTACTTTCATAAGGAGCTTCCACCTGTACAAGAGTACTTGACCTCAATCTATGAATCATGGAGATTAAAAGGCTGATTAACAAATTCGATCAAGACGTTGGTGCATATGTTACAGTTTTTAATGTAGAAATAGTAACTGATCTGTGATTTTTCTCAATAAAAGTGTGACATATGTCTCACTGAAATGCACAGTGAACCTGCTGTCTCATTCTCCAGGCCAAGCACTGTCAAAATGATGAGTCGATAATCCAGTATAAAATTAGACATCAGTTATGTCGTAATCTGGCCATCCTTATTCATCCTTCTTAATTGATGTATAGTCTTTGTTTGGCAAAACTTTGAAATCAGCTTTGAAAGTGGTCTGAACAATTTCTATGCCCATTTCTATTCTATTTCTATAATTAGTTCTGAACCACATACTACCTGAACTAAACAGACAGCTACTGTAATGCATACAGTAGGAATGTCTTATATAGAGCCGTTGTGATTAGATGTTTAACGATTGCCCGATTAAAAACTTAATTGATTAACATTTATGTTCTCATTGAATTGGCTTAGTGATTACTTTGCAGTTTGAATGGAATGCCACGGCTTATTATAAGCCGCGCTTAGGCACGTATAGCTGTGTTGAGTATTCTGAACATTATCTGCAAGGGAGAGTTAATAACACTCAAATCACTTTGTGAGCACCAACAAAAGGGAGGAAACCCACACCAGCAGGACCTTACTTATTCCTGTATGTTTGTAGTCACAAATTCCATGAATATGAAGTAAAATTAAATGTTTGTTGATATAAACAGTGTATGTGTGAAAAAATAGCACTTGATTACTAAAATAATAGATAGTGAAAGACCTCCTTATATGCATATATAGCTTTGGGTGCATTTTAATCCTGGTCATTATAGTGCCCCCCGCCCTCTCAAAGGCCCATGGGTTCATTTGTGGATGATGAATTTGAAGAGTGGTTCAGGGGTCTGTAAATGTTACTCACACGTTGCAGGCGAGTGCTGGGGTCCGGCATTAGAGAGAGATGGGCTTGTGATTAATATGAAAATTAGGAAAATGCAAGTACCTGAACTAATCAGAGAGTCCTTATTCAGGCCACCCCACCTTTGGTAATGTTGCCATTTCTCAAGTGTCAGACCTGATGTGGGTTACTGCAGTGGCTGTGCACTCCTTATCCTGCGATATTTAAATCTCTCTCTGTGTGTGTGTGTGCGTGCGTGCGTGCGTGCGTGCGTGCGTGCGTGCGTGCGTGCGTGCGTGCGTGCGTGCGTGCGTGCGTGTGTGTGTGCGTGCGTGTCCCTCTTCATTTTGTGTAGAATTTACTTCCCCCTCTGTTACATTGTAGCAGTGGTTCCTGCGGGCTTCTGTGCAGCCTGATAACAGTAGAAGGATATCCTGTGAATTCCCTTCTGCCTCCCTCTCTGGGCCTGATTTTTATTGACTTTTCCCACCCCATTCTTTCACACACAGCATTCATGCACACAGCAGTTGCTGTTTAAATCGGTGCACAGAAATGCAAAGCTTGGTTATTTGAAGTTTTAGTTTAGAAGTGTCACCAGTTAACTGTATGATTGTAGGGAGTTGTGAAAAACGAATCAAATTTAATGTGAAGTAGCTGATTAGTCACAGGGAGTTTGTGTGAAGTTTGGGAAGTCAGTCTTCTGTGGACAGTTTTTACAGTAAAAGCAAAAATAGTGAAGGCAGAGATGAACTGTGATTCTTTTCCCCACTCTACAGCATTATTTTGTGGGTGAACACGAGCAATATAAAGTTCCATACTGTTTGTGTAATAGGGTGTAATGTTCAAATTATTGAAGGGGCCATTTCAGGGAAGGTCTTTGTAAAAACAGCTTGTATTTAATTTTTTTTTCGCAATTCTCTTTTGAAAGAGGCACACTATTGTTTAATATAAATAAAGATTCAATTCATAAAAATGAATTATGACTGTTTTCGGGACATAAAACTACATAAACATCATGAATGGACCTCAGGAAAATAGTGTAGCTTACGGGCCTTTTAATGACACGCTGTTAGTAAGAACATGAAAACACCATAGCCTTGTTTTAAGCATTATCTCTCTAAAAGTTAATTTCTGTGTCCTCCTAGCATGGTTGTTCATAGCAGGTTAGCTAGCCAGGACTTCAGGGTGCAGTGTTTCATTGTGGATCGGTAGCAGAAGTTTTTCTAGATTTTAATTTACCCTCTCAGTATTTTTAGTCTTGTTTGTCATGTTGGTGATGGGTGCTGCTCTCAAGACCAGTGTTTGTGATTTAAAGCGACTGAACAAACCAAAATAAATAAACGGCAAATAAGCATTCCTTACAAATCCAGTCGTTTGTCAAGTTACAATTTGTGTGCGGTTTTGCTGATATAGCAAAAGTATGTAACTTTTACTATACACAATATTTTTCTGGCATAAGTTGAGACACAAAAGGGATTTAGCATTGCCACATTTAGAAAAAAAGTGGAAATTTTTTATTCGGTGCCGTTTCACATACTGTGCGGCACTAAAGCCAGTTAAGCAGGGCTGCTTGCAGTCTTTTTACAATGAAACATTGTGTTCATCTTGCTCTAAGTACTGATATGCTAAGAAATGCATATTGTGATGTAATTTATTACAATGAGAAATATCATATAGCCTATCCCTAAGACATAGGCATTGCCAGGTCATTCCAAAGGCACTGAACAGATCTTCATCACTCCATAGAGTGCAGTTCCACTTCTTCTCAGCTCATTGGTGGGGACTTTTATATCCCTCTTGCCAACTTTGGCATTTGGCTTGATGACCTTAGGCTCATGTGTGGCTGCTCCACAGTTTCCCGTTTTATAAACAGTACATTTATATGTAGTTTATATAGGCATAGTAGAAGACCCATATCAGCAGTAGTTGTACCTTTAAAACAGTGAATTCAGTAAAGATTCTCTAATTGTTCTTCTTTCATTTGCCAACCTTAGGTGAAATGGACTATGGAGGTACTGTGTTATGGTCTGACTCTTCCTCTGGATGGAGATACGGTTAAGTTGTGTGTGGATGTCTATACTGACTGGATCATGGCACTGGTGTCACCGCGAGACTCCATACCCCAACCCATCATCAAAGAGCCCAACCTTTATGTCCAAACTATCCTCAAACATCTTCACAACCTCTTCCTACCAAGGTAATTGTTTGTCAGTGTGTGTTGGTGTGTGATTAATTAACAGAGATGTAGTGATGTAGAGATGTAGTGAGGCTAGATGTGAAGTTGTTGGGTTTTTTTCGGAGTTATTAACAAGGGTACACCTCCTTTAAAATCCAGCCCTAAATTCCTCTAGTCTGTGCTTCCCATAGGACTAAACATGTTGCTGCAGACATGTTCACAACACATTGTTTTTAGACTTAAATAAGTTTAGAACCAAGACACAAACTGCAAATTCCACATTAATGCTTTAGAACATATTTTCGACTGTAACTTGGTGACATAACACTGTTATCAAGCGATTTATATTTTTATATTTATAACTCAATCTCTGCTTTTTAGAACTAGAAATTACCACAAATGTTAATAATGTAAACAATAAAGGAAATGAAACAATTGGATTTTTTTTTTTTTTAGCACTTTTCTCATTAGATGTTTTTTATTTCATGCTCATACTGGTTATGTAGTGCTATGCAGCTGTATAGAGACACATCACATTCCTGACATTTCTCAATTGTCTCTGGCCCCATCTTGTTTTTAATGAGGTCCAGTGTCTTGGAGTTTTTATAAGTTATGCTTCTGTATACTACTAGCCACTGCTGTAGCTACAGTCTTAAAACAAAACCACAGCAGTGTGGGATGATATCTAAAACTTTTTCCTGACTTGATAAAATATAACATGCAGAAGATTTAATCTTCAGATTAAAACTTGCAAAAAAACTGTGCTGATTGAACGGTATCTGTGAAGAAATAGGCAGATTAAACAGTTGATGTAGAATATATATAGAATAGACAGTGGACCTGGCTTGTAATTTTGAAAGGAAAAATAATACACAACACCAAATATGGCATATTCTCAGAAAGCTCAGCTTCTTAATGTTTATTAAGCATTAAGCAGACAGCTAATGGGATAACAGACAAATCTAGTAATAACCAGAGATAATCAAATCATCAAAAATATTGAATATTTGAATATTTACTGTAAAGCTGTAGCAGTCAAATATACAAGGTTGCTTGAATATCTGTTACAAGCTTTGTTCAAAAGCCAATATGTAGACTTGAGCTGTGTATTGAACCCAGTGTGGGGGAAGAAACTCCATTGACATTAGCTTGGTGCTAACATGAAGTGGCATTTGGCAGACGCCCTTATCCGGGGCGACTTACAATCTTTAGTTACAGGGACAGACCCCCTTGCACAACTGAGGGTTAGGTGTCTTGCTCAAGGACACAGTGGTGAAAGTGGGGTTTTTTTCACTTGCAACTTTGTGGTCATCGGGTTCACAGGCAAGTGTTTTACCCACTAGGGTACTACCACCCTAGATACAATGAAAAATCTCCTATAACCTCTTATAACCTCAAGAGGCTACAGCACATCTTCATAGGAGTCCGTCCGTCGACAGGTCAGAGCTGTTTTGGTGGCATGAGGATACTACACAGTATTAGGCGGGTGATTTTAATGTTAAGATGTTTACTGCTATTTAAGACATGAATACATTTAATGACTTCATATAATGTATAATGTAACTTATCTTTAAAAAAAATATATAATTTCATGATGATGTAAATGGTGATAAAAGGTTTGGTAATCATCACCCTCTTTCTGTCTGTCTCTTAGGCCTGAACACTTCAGCCCCATGCACTTCAGGTTGTGTCAGCAGGTGTTGTCTGCAGTGCAGAAACTGGCCCGCGATTCCTCCTGCATGGCTAGAGAAACCTGGGAGGTGCTGCTGCTTTTCCTGCTCCGCATCAATGACACATTACTTGCCCCACCTACTGTAGGAGGTCAGTAACTGTGGCAACATTTTGCTGCTCCCGTTTATCATGTTGCAGTAGGGAGGTTACATACACGCTGTTTCATCTTGCCACTCAACCATCCAGAGACACACAGTGCTAATTTTGACCCAGTAAAAATGTTATCCGTTGTGTTTAAAGTGGTGAATATTAAATACTAATTTGAAAAGTGTTTAGTAGCCTGCTGTTTTGGTCCCCTCTAGGTGGGATAGCTGAGAAACTAGCGGAGAAGCTAATCAGTGTGCTGTTTGAGGTCTGGTTTTTGGCCTGTACGCGTTGTTTCCCCACCCCGCCATACTGGAAGACTGCCAGGGAGATGCTGGCTAACTGGAGACACCACCCTCCAGTGGTGGAGCAGTGGAGCAAAGTTATCGCCGCTCTCACGTCCAGGTGGATTTTTGAGACCTGAGATCACGCTGTGGAGTAGTACTACTGTAATATAAGATCACAACAGTTGCAGTTTCAAAAAAGGCTTCTATTGAACACACATTTGAAAATTGCACTTAAAATAAACATTTAAACTAAAAAAATTAAAAATCGTTATATTTTAAATC
The DNA here is from genome assembly GCA_037974445.1 of Brycinus macrolepidotus. NCBI lineage: Eukaryota > Metazoa > Chordata > Actinopteri > Characiformes > Alestidae > Brycinus > Brycinus macrolepidotus. The sequence continues at coordinate 22,358,097 of JBBPCZ010000115.1, read as the reverse complement.
TGTGTTAAAAAACAGGCTATTTTATAAAAAATATATATATATATAAATTAATATAATAAAAAGGCTGTGATAGGGGATTGCCAGCCGTCATTGTTTGAATAAAACTTTTTAAAAATGATTTAATGTAATGTGTTTTCGTTGTGTGTCTGTTATTCAGGCTGCTGAGGTTCACATATGGACCATCTTTCCCTCCTTTCAAAGTGCCAGAGGAGGATGCTAGTCTCATTCCCGCAGAGATGGACAATGACTGTGTGGCGCAGACTTGGTATCGCTTCCTACACATGCTTAGGTATTACCTTCATTAACATCTATTATGTCAACTTTTAAGTTCTTTCTTCAAGGTTCCAATAACAGGAAGGTGTCAGTAAGGATCTGGGTGGATTCTAGGTTCATAAGCACATGTTTTTAGTGCTTGTTATAACATTTCAGTAGGCTTTGCAGAGTCTTTACACTTGTTTCAGAATTGTTCTAATTAAGGCTTAACTCATTTCCACCCTCAGTAATCCAGTTGACCTGAGCAACCCTGTGATCGTAAGCTCCACTCCCAAGTTTCAAGAGCAGTTGCTGGGGGTGAGCAGTGTGCCTCAGGAGGTGATTCAGCACCCCTGCCTCAAACAACTGCCTCAGATCTTCTTTAGGGCCATGAGGGGCATCAGCTGTCTTGTGGATGCTTTTCTAGGTAAGACTTGCTGAACTCGTGTGAATCTACAGAAAACGAGTCAATATTCCTGCTTAAAAATATGACATGCAACAGAGGAACAAGAATAGGTCAGATTAATGTTCAAATCAGAATGGAAATGATCTGTTTGTTCAAGTACTGCTTTTGGCTGGCTGAACATTAGCAAAAAATAATGAGATGCATCCTTCACACCCACATCAGTGAGTATTTTCATAGAAATGGTTAGGCTCTTTTTGTGCACTAATTGCAGTTACTTCCCTAACTGAGCTGATATATGTCCATATAGGCCTGCATTTCTTAAGTGCACATAGCAGGGATGTTTTTCTTGTTGATTGTGTGTGGACGAGTAACCAGTAAATTCACAAATCATCAATTTCAAGCAAATATGATCCACAACATGGCCATGTTTTTATAACATATTTGTGTACTGCAAGTTGAGTAGCCAAGATTTGTTTATAAATGTTTTAAGAAACACATTCTTAAATTGGGTGTGGTTATTTATTTATTTAAATGGAAATAATGGCAAAAAGTGTTTAGATGGTGAAAAATGATGATTAATATGGGTTTAGTTTGCTTCTGTTGATGCAAGCAGTACTAAAGATTAGAACTTGTATGAACAGATTTTCGTTTTGATTTGCATGATACTTTATTTAACGGTCTAATTTCAACCTTTATGATGTGTGAAAGCTATGATCTGTGCCACAGTATGATTCTCTTTCCTTCTCTAGGTGTGGCAGTGTTTAAGAAAAACAAGTGTCATGAAACTCTGCCCTCTCATGGTACTCAGAAAAAGTGCACCTTCTATTTTCACTCCCATTATGTAAATCTGGGCAATATGGGTTCACTAATATGACTGTTAGATGCACAGTTTTTTCCATGAACAGTAATGTTCAAACAGCACCTCCATAACTTGATTCAAATTCATTAAAATTAAAGAACTGCATGGTTTTGTTGACATTGCTTGCTTTTCATTTGCGCTAGCTGGCTTAACTGACAAAAGTCTCTCCATTTAGTGTTACTGTGTTAGTGGGGATGCACAATGATAGAATCATATCTAATGGCTAATTGCTGCTGATACTAATATGCCTAAAATAAACAGACAGATGTTTAGATTTTGATATATTTGATATTTGATATATTTTATAGTTATTATTCAAAAATAACTATTACACTTATCCCTAGTAAAAAAAAAAATGTCCATATTGGCCCACAGTACCCAAATCGAAACATCCCTACTTGATACCGTACGTTCACATTAACACGCAACTAGTCGCTAACATTGTCTCAGGTTTGTTTCTTGACTTGTGGGTGTGTTTGAGGATGACTTTGTCATTTTATATGTGTACACACACAAACCCACACACTACCAGTCAAAGGTTTTTGCACATCACAGGTTTTAATTATTTCATAAACTACAGATTTTTATTCTTTTTAAGCATTGGAAAGTTGAGTGTACTACTGTAAATGAAAATATGTCAAATAACATCCTTTATAACTTAGAAAGAATCTATAACAGTGCATGTCTGACAGCCAGTTTACTGGTTTTGTGGTGATGCAGAGTCAAATTCTAGGCTGTCCTTTATCTTTAAATACACTCGTTAACTGTTTCATCCCATTGGCTGTTACTTAATAGCTCATTATAGGTCAGTAGAGATAAAAAAAAATATATATATATATATATATATATAAAATAAAGGTACTCAAATGGTAAATATACTGTAAATGTATTTGTTGGCAAAGAATATTGAGTGTATTTTAGTAAATATTAAGTGAGGAACCTTGGAAAATTTACCAAAACTTAGTACTGATTGTGTGTGTGTGTGTGTGTGTGTGTTTCACTGGTTTGAATAAAATTTGAAGTGAGGTTATACATTTACAACTTTATAATTTTCTCTCCAATTTTTCCTGAGCACTATTTTAAATAGGCCGGCAGAAACAAAAAGTTCAGAGAGTGCTGAGGCTTTTGCTCCCCCCATGTCTACAGTTGGTCCTTATCTGAGCCAGTCATTTAGATTATTGCTTTCCCTGGGCCATACTTTATTTGCATAAAGTTGAGAAAATCTTAATTTATAGCTTAATTTGTAGCTTGATGCTGTGTTGCTGCTGTCTGCTCCCATCAGAAATGACTGGTTATCTGTCTCTCTTTCGCCTGCTAGTGTGAACGTATGGATCCATGCTTAGTACTTGTTAGTCCTGAAGCCTACTCACACAATCAAAAGGAAACACACATGCACAACATTTGCAGATGTTCTGAAATTTTCTGCTTCTTCATGTGCTTCTTTTTTCACTTCTGTTCACTTTACTTTTCAGATGAATTAGCTTTGTGTGTGCTCTGTAGCTGTAATTACAAATTACTCAACACTTTGTGTTTTCTCTTGGTGACCTCATGTGTGGGTTGAAATGTGTTAAACCCTGCATCAGTGGAACTATTATGTTTCTTCTTTCTCAGGAGCTACAGTGTCTAGGAGCTATATTCGAGAGAGACTTCCCTCTCTAGGTATACTAAACCTGACCAACCTAATCAACTAATGACTAACCTAGTATGTGGTTAGCCTCACATTTTACCTGATTGGCTTTTTTTTTGGGTGGAGTAGTATGTAGTTTTGGCCTTGCGTTGAAGAGGCAACAATGAACATATGCTTGCTTTCCTGTAGTCTTGCAGGTTGTATTGACCCCACATCCAGGGATTAGAAACAGTCCAGAGAAAATAACTGAAGTAAATCAGTGACTGATTGAAGCAAAGTGAAATATGTAACTAACCTAAAACAAAAATGGAAATTTGATCTCTTGTTTCTAATCCCTGCTACATTGTCATGAAACTAAATTCTTCTGCTTTGCTTAAGATATTTATGATCTTTGACGATGATCTTTGTGTGTGTATGGATGTTCATTGTTGTTTTGATATGTCTTCATTTTTAATACAATTTGTTCCCAGGTGTTGCTGTATCTAGGAACAATTTTCGTGACAGGCTACCAGCCTATGGTATTTTTTTTATTGTGCTCCTGACAGATCAAATGGGGTCTTTACCTGGATCAGGATGTTGTTTGGGTTGGAGTTTGATTGGGTGGTTAAAATTGTGCATGTGCAAGTGATATGAAACCTGAGCACAAAATCATAAACAATGTTTCAAAATATAACACTTACTATACATACAACATATACCTTTGAGGTCCATCTTCGATGGCATCAAGGTATAAGGAAAAGCAGCATAACAAGTCAAACATTCACTGGGTAACTGAAGTGTTTGGGGGTCCGTTCTCTGAGACTTTAGAACAGAAGTGTTTAACTCCTGTACTGGAAGGCCGGTGGCTGGGACAGTTAGGTGATATCCCTGCTCAAACACATTTGATACAGTTGTCAGGTTTGGTAGGTGTATTTAGAATGGAATTGCCAAACGATGCCAGATACTAGACCTACAGCACCCCATTACTTCGAAGAACCCTATTTGCAGCTTTATGATGGAACTTCTGCCGAGCATAGGAAACCATAATTAATCCACAGGCTTAGAAATGTTTTTGGAAGGACAGTGTCTCTCTAATTTAATGCCAGTGTGTTCTTGCTGATATGCTGATATGCTACAATGGTAATTTGCACTTTTTCTGACTACTTTATTGAAGGATTTCTTTGGAATATACTTAATCATTATCAAATTGCTGTACTCACCCAATCAAAACTTACTATTTAGCGTTGTGAATGTTCATAATTGTTTTTTTCTACATGTACGTTCTTGATGGTTTTTTTCTACATGTAGTCTTACGTATTCATGTAAGGAGTTGATAACCTGTTAAAAATTAATCAGTCTGCATTGAGTGATCAAATTTTGAGTGACTTTTGAATGTGTCTGATCCATATGGTGTAAATCTTTTGGTTTTTATGATAACAGCAGCAAGTCTTTTTGCATTTTTCTGTCGTAGATGACCCATTTAACATGCTCAATTAAGGTGTGTACATTTGGTGGTTAAAGATGTTGGGTGCTTAATGGCTGAATGTGCGTCCCGGTCTGTTATGAAGAGGGTGGTGTGGTAATATTTGGAGAGAGGTTTGAAACTATGAAGCTTTCAGATGTTTGTCTTGGTCATTGTCACAACTTATAAACTCTTGTTTCGTTTTGTCTGTGTGTGTGTTTCTTCTAACTCTTCAATTTGCCAGGTATATCCAGACCACGGTCAGACAGTGCCCCGCCTACTCCTGTTAATAGACTTAGCATGCCACCACCCCCAACAACCACCAACACCACACCCCCTCATAGCCGCAGGCATAGACCCACAGCAGTTACCAAGACGACCAGCAAAGCCTCAACGGTATGAAATAACAAAAAAAGATAATGATCTGTTGTAACAATATGGAATTGTTAGTTACATTAGTTCTTGGTTCATATTTTTAAAACCCTTGTCTGTTACTGTTGTTTTGCTGTACTGTGTAAATGTTATGTAATTACATTAATTCATAGTTAAGTAACAAATTACCTTTGCTTTTGATTTAAATTGCACTTCTAGCTTTATTTCACATTATTTCAATTTGAAGTAGAAATGGCACAATATCACTTTTTTGTTTCTGCTAACAATATTGAAAGTATAAATATTGGTTTGTAATGCATAATATTTTTGGCTTTAAACATTTTGGCAACTGTAAATGAAATATTTTAAATTTATTCACTCATGGCTGTAAAATAGACTACCGTGCTCAAGCTGCAAAAAATACTCTTACTATCATACTGAAGGAAATGCATAGCCAACAAAATAGTTTTTATTCAGCTGATTGTACTCCAACATTGTAATACAACATTTTCTGCTGATGTTGGTCCAGTATATCAAATTGGTACTGTAATATCAAGATAAGGCCAAAACATTGCGAAGGTGTAATTACACATACATCCCTTTATCAAGCCATAACAATGCATCTCTTCTTCTTTATTGATGAAAAGTTGAGAGTCTACTTTCAACAGAAGTTTTTAAATAACATCAAAATACGCTGTGCTTGTTGGCAGTGGTGAAGACTGCACCATTTAAGGATGAATTGTAATAGAGCGGTTTTATGTGGTGACGTCTTTAAGACTTGAATTAATTTGTTGCTTGGTTTTCCAGACTGGCCAGTCCAAAGTGTCACATCAGCCCTCCTCCACCTCCCCCCTTTCCAGTCCAAATCAGACGAGCTCAGAACCGCGACCCCTGCCTGCTCCCACCAGGCCAAAAGTCAACAGTGTGTTGAACCTGTTTGGTCAGTGGCTGTTTGATGCTGCACTGGTCCATTGCAAACTCCATTCTGGCCTCAGCAGAGAAAGTAGCATGACTGGTAAGATGTTAACTGGGCTTAAAGTAGTACATTTAGTAACTTGGTTTTATTTTTATTTTTCTTGCGTATCTCTCTTCTTTTTCCTATTAGTGTTTTCTTTCCATTCTTCTTTTTCTCATACAAATTATGCTATTCCTACCTGCAAGATTGTACCACATTTGGAGCTTGAAGTCATTCGTGACCTGAAGATAGATCTAGCGTTGTGAAGCAGTGCTAACACTGATCAGCTCAGAATACCCTGTGGTAACTCTCTTGTGATTAAGCTGAAATCTCTTTAAATTGCTCGTGAGGACAAATGGAAATATACCCAGTATATTTTTGAGGAAATAAAAAGAGTTTCTAACAGAACCGTAAGGTTTATGTGTATGTTGTGAGGAGTGTATACTTTTCACTTTTTTAAGATTTTAAAGAGACTTTTTAATTTAAAATGATATGTTTTTGTTTGTGAGAGCAGTTTACCACATTCTAGTGTTGAGGGCCATACGTGGATTTAGGCTGTTATTATTATTATTAGTAGTAGTAGTGGTAGTGGTAGTAGTAGTAGTAGTATTGATAATCACTAAACGGTAGTTGCTGAAAGATTTTTGATTAAATTGGGCATTGCTTAGGTTCAAAATGATGTGTTTACATGAGTAGTTGCAATTGAGTAGTTACTGTTACATTTACCCTTATAGTAAGGAAATTGGGGTGATTTATAACAATGTTTAGAATATCATACCCACAGTTTCAGAACCTACTTTGGAAGCAAAACTGAGCCTTTTTTTATAAAGAAGCCATGAAGTGCACCTGGAAATTGCATTCAGCTAATCATGTAAAAAGTTGTACTGTGGTTGTATTATATTATAGAACTAAATATTGTGTTTTCAGAAAATCATTGAAACAGTATTCTGAGCTGAGTGTCGAATCTTTGAACTATTTTGAATTGCGAGTAGTTTTTGTAGGCTGATTGTCCATTTTCTGTTTGCTTATTTCCTTTTGTTGCGTTTCTGCTCATGCATGGTAAATAATTGAAACTCTCTATCTTGTTTTAGCCACTAGATTTGCCTCTTACTTTTAATTTTAGAACTTTCAAAGTATATAAAGTCATAAAACAAAACAAAGAACCATTTTGACATTCTTCATAGTTTCTGGATCTCTATTACTGCTGTTCTTTGATTTGTTTCCATTTTATCTCTGTTATCTTGCAGCAACATTTTTCCAAATTCTTCTTTCTTATAAATCTTGTAAGTAGGAAAACAAGCTTTACCGGTTGCAATTATTTGGTCAATTTTCTTTTGAGTTATTTATCTTTTGCTTTGACACTGTCACTTTTTTTGTTGTCGCAGTATTGTTTTCTTGGGGCAAGACTTTTGACCATACACTGCTTGGTTTTGGTATTAGGGGTCCGGGGAGTATTTTGACTGCTGCCCAAATGTCATTGGCTCAAATGCAACAAATATTCTGAATTCTCCCATTAACTGATAATCAGTTGGTCGAACCATCAGCATTGGGCTGAGAATGTTTGTTGTGATTGATCCTATTTGGATGCAACTTAACCCGCCATCATACAACCAGTTCCTGCCCATATCATCCACCTAAAGGACCTCTACTAACCGATCTTCTCCAAAGAAACACAACAACCAACGTTGTCTTCAGTTTCGGCTGGTGTTTATCCTTTTGTAGCTTTTCTTTGGTTGTCATTTGATTAATTTTTCGTTAAGTTTGTTTTAAGTTTTGTATGGATATGTTGTGCATGTTGTGGATGTGTGTGCAATTTGTTTCTGCCACATTGTGTCTTTTATTGTGTTGTTTAGAGATGCTGGCCTACAGTGATTTTGTCTTTTCCCACTTTTTGCTTAAAAACTCTGATGTGTTTGATAACAGGGAGGCTGACCAGGAGAGCTTGTAGTTTTGTTGTTTTTAAAAAAAAAAATTTCTCAATCATTGTTCTCAAAGATGCAGAATTACAATAGATCAATTTTTATTCAATTTTGTGGAATTTGTAACAAGCTGTTGTTCTCCATATATAAGGGCAGGAGTTTTATTAAGGTTCTACTGATGTAGTTTTTTTTTTTTTTTTTTTTTTTTTTAAAGGAAGTTGCTTGTTCTCTGAACAACTGAATGAACAGAAACCATAATGAAGTGAGGAATGGTCTGTAGGATAGTTTTCTGCCTTACCTAAACAGTTATTCAAATGATCACACTTAGTAAAATGGAGATTATTAAAACTTGTTGAAAAGTTTGTGTTTTAGTTTAGGCATAATCTCCAGTCATAATCATTTAATCAGAATCACCTTTATTATCTGTGGATCTCTTTGTCTGTAATCCCTGTTCAGACCTTTGTAGTGGGCAAATAAAGCTATCACTTAGACTTTGCTTTTCTCCCTGTCCTTCTCTATCTCTCTATCTCTCTCTCTCTCTCTCTCATTTTTTCAGCCCTCGCAACTCAGGCTGGAGTTGAATTGAGAAGGAAAGGCTCTCAGATGTCGACCGACACCATGGTCTCAAACCCCATGTTTGATGCCAATGAGTTTCCCGACAATTACGAGTCTGGACGAGCGGAGGCCTGTGGAACACTATGCAGAATCTTCTGCAGCAAAAAAACAGGAGAGGAAATTCTGCCTGTCTACCTGTCCAGGTAGAGCAAATATTTCTTTTCTAAATAATTAGATATTTAACACATTTAGACATTATTCACATTATATCATTATATATCTCTAAAAAGGTGGTGTTACTCATAGCATATATCATGTATGCATAAAACCCACTCGTAACAATGAAAAAAATCTTGTTTGTTTATGGTGCTCTTGACAGTGAAATTAAAAAAAAAAAAGAGAAGTAATGCAAACAAATGATGTAACTGAATCGTCTGCTGTACCTGTGACAGTAAAATAGAGAGCAGGAAAGATTTGTCATCAAGTTTTCCATCATCAATTTTGCATTATGCTATGATGAAAGTCACTTTGGTAGCATCAGTTTATCATCAGTTTGTTGTTCTCCTCCTCCTTTCAGTTTGCAATGCTCTGTTGAAAATATGCGGTTCTTAGTATGGGTTGAACATGAACCAAGAACTTTGTGCAGCTCACACAGCCGACCACAAAAGCTTCTGTGGCCCACAAGCTTTAACCAGCCCTATTGTTTAAAAAGCAAAGAAATATAACACAATAATCAGTTCAGCCTGTAAAATCATGAAACATAATAAACACAAAAAATACATAAAATGTTTACATTTGTATCCATATTTTAATGATAATTTTCCATGTGATCAAAAGTGAAACATTTTACATAGACATGCACTGAAAGTACAGTAAACTAGCAGGCTAATGGCAGTTTTGCCAGGTCAATCAATAATCAATAATAATCTTTCATATGTAAAATTATATTTGGTTAAGTAGTTTATTGTAATTAAGTTTCACAGCTATAAACAAAACTGAAAGCCAGTGGTCCCCACAGCAGTACCACCACAGCCCACTGGGGGTCCACAGCCCACAGGTTGAAAACCACTGGTCTAAACGCTTCTACAAACATCCCAATTAAATGATGTAGCTCAGATAGTGGTGGTTGTTTTCTTTTTTATTCATGTGATTTCTATTCTTTATTTCTTTCAGGTTCTACATGGTCCTTATCCAGGGCCTTCAGATTTCCGACTTCATCTGCAGGCCGGTTCTAGCCAGTATTATCCTGAATTCCTCAGCTCTGTTTTGCTCTGATCTAAAAGGGATCAACGTAGTGGTTCCGTATTTTATATCTGCACTGGAAATTATTCTGCCTGATCGGTGAGGACAGAGGTCATGCACTTCACATTACATAAATTGTTCCAGTTTGTTAGCTTGTTTTCAGGGGTTGTGCACACCTCATAGTAGTGCATCATAATAGCTTCACATATTGCACATATCAGATTTGATTATATTTCACAAATGTTTTTCTGAGTGACAGAGGGTCTCAGATCCTCTCAGAAAATAGATATTGTGAATGTATAAGTTGATCTGAATTGTTTTGGGAGTCTTAATGATTTCTTCTTCTTCTTTGTTTCTTCTTTTTCTATGTCTACTTCCACTACTACTTCTACTACTGCTGCTACTGCTATAGTGAACTGACCAAATTTAAGTCATATGTGAACCCCACTGAACTGAGAAGAGCTTCCATCAATATTCTGCTGTCCATGCTGCCTCTACCACACCATTTTGGCAACGTCAAGTCAGAGGTAAAACTTGGTTATGGATGGATGTACCTTCATGACTGATGGAGGTTTAACCAATGTGGTTAAAAAGAAAGAGAGATTTAACCACTTTGGTTCGACCTCTCAGTCATTCAAAGGGGATGGGAAATTACAGCTTCAATAATATTCCACAATGTAAAACTCAGAAGTGATCATGTCTGAAAAATTCTGAAAATGTTTCGAATTGAAGTCTTTTTAAATAGTCACTGGAAGAAATAAGTAGCCTACGGTCTCCCTGCAAAACATTTCATTTTGGTGTTCTAAATAAATTCAATTAATCTTTAATTAAAAAAATGTATGCCAGTATAGTACCAGTGCTGAACTGATTTTGGTGTGTGGTGATTTTTAAAACCGTATATTTCCAGTGTGTTTTCAGTATATTTTGGCAATATTTTGACACCAAAGATTAGTCATTTTAGTGACTAATTTCATCAAGCTGCCCCATCCCTATAATGGATTGGGGTAAGAGAAGTAATTGTCTAATTGTCTTGTCTCATGTATCAGGTACTTTTGGAGGGTAAATTCAGCAATGATGAAAACTCACTTCACGATAAAGCAGTAACCTTCCTCTCTCTGAAGCTGCGATTGGTCAATATCTTGATTGGTGCTCTACAAACAGAGACAGACCCGATCAACACACAGATGATTCTAGGTTTGTTAGCAGTTTATTCATTTGATTCATGTTTTGTATATGTTTGTCTTTTGAAGACATTGTGATGTTTGAATGTATGGTGTTCTGTCCACAGCTGCAATGCTGAATATTGTTCAGGATTCAGCGCTTCTGGAGTCTATAGGAGCCCAAGCAGAAGTAGTATGTTTACTATTTAAAATATTTGTTTTCCTAAAAAAAAAAACATCATAATTATATGGTGTGTTCTGTTGTGGGAAAACAATAAGGTATGTGTTCAGTAGCACTGTGTTCTTTTTTTTTTTTTGACCTGTGTAGGGAAGCGTGGATGGGAGTCATTCTCTGGCTAAGAGCCATAGTCGCAATAACAGTGGAATCAGCAACGCCAGTGCAGGCAGCTCAGAGGCCACCACTCCAGACAGCGAGAGACCCGCCCAGGCACTGCTTCGAGATTATGGTAAGCCCTAAGAGACCAGTACTGACGCATCTTAGGAAGCTGCTCACAGATGATTTGTTAAAGACCAATTTAGCTATTCTTGTCACCAGAACATGCTTATTTTTACTGAATGGAGATGAATGGAGTTTTCTTATTAAATGCATGGACCATCGCGAAAGGATTGACATGTTCCTACATTTTCATACATTGTCTAAGTTTGTCTGGATATTGCAAACATACAGTATGCTGTACAGTGCTTGTTGTCTACAAGGCATGGTGTCTTTTTAGACATTGCATGGTCTAGAAAGCATTTCTAGCTCAATGTTTGAATGTCTCTTGTTGAACAGATGTGCGGCAGGTGATCTAGCTTGAGAAAAGTATCGCAGACTGCCTGAAACTATGTGCATTTTTTATTAAAATGTAAAAATACTATGCTAATTTGATCATTGTTGTTGAAGTGAATGATTGTGTCTTAGTCCAGCGTGCGCAGCTAGCGTATGTTAGTAAACTTGCATGTGTGCATATGTGCGCTTATGCGTATGACATTACAACTACTGGCTGCTGGCTGTGTGTCTGTGCTTGGCTTGGCGTGGCGTGTGTGTGTGCGACTAACCCGCTCTCTGTGGCGTGCTGTGTGTTATATCCCAGCTCTCCACACAGACACAGCGGCTGGCCTGCTGATCCGCAGCATCCATCTGGTCACCCAAAGACTAAACTCCCAGTGGAGGCCTGACATGAGCATCTCACTTGCCGCTCTTGAACTTCTTGCTGGACTTGCCAAGGTACGTGGAATTATTTTTTAATGTACATAAAAGTGGATGTTTTCTTTGTTGGGTTGCAAAAAGCCCTTATACTGAAGTTTAATCCAGATTACTTGGTCCCGGTATTTGCAGCAGTACCACGTATATGATGGTATACCCCATCCATTTTAACATCTTGTTGTTATATCAGCAATTTTTTCATATTTCTTCAACCTTTGTTGAAAGGACAGTTCTAACTATTTAACATACATTAGTTTTTAAAATCTGTTACCGTAATTCAGGCCCTTTAGCCCTAAATATGATTGATATGATTCTTAGTAATGTGTAAAATGTCGCTGGTCGCAATTCAGTGTGTTCTGAGCAATAACATGGAGAATTCAATTCTGTGATGCGGTGTCTGTGATTAGGTGAAGGCGAGCGTGGAGTCGTCAGATCGTAAGCGTGCTGTCAGTTCGGTTTGTGGTTATATCGTGTACCAGTGCAGTCGACCTGCTCCCCTCCACTCCAGAGACCTGCACTCCATGATTGTAGCTGCTTTCCAGTGCCTCTGTGTGTGGCTCACAGAGCATCCCGACATGCTCAATGAGAAGGTATGCACATCCAGTTAATCATATTAAGATCGGAGAAGCAGTGACAGTTATAAGAGTAATATGACGAAACTCATATAATGTTATAATAATAGTTATTTAATCTAAAAACTGCAGTTGTAGTTTGGGTGTTTTTTTAAAGATATTACTGCTTGTTGCTATGATTTTTGATGGTGTGTAGTATGTTGTCCAGTGTTGTAAATGTCCAACAGTATGGTTGAGTGCATGGCTCTTGTGTGTGTGTTTTGCAGGATTGCTTAATAGAGGTGTTGGAGATTGTGGAACTGGGCATCTCAGGCAGCAAATCAAAAACAGGTGAACAGGAAGTGAGGTATAAAGGTGACAAAGAGCATAACCCCGCCTCCATGAGAGTCAAAGACGCAGCTGAAGCCACTCTTTCATGGTAAGTGACACCCAGCGATGTGAGATTTGAGCATAGTCAGTTAAAAAAAATCCATAGTTTCTGGAGCATTGAACAATATGTACCTCCCATAGCTGCAAAGAGACATGTGGTATTTTTTATTTGCATGAGCATTCGGATTTAAAACACTAGTCCTGGTTTTATTTAATTTACAGACGGAGCACTGAGTTGCCACTGTGGGGAACTCAAACTGACAGGATTTTTTGCGCTTTTGATTTAGTGGCTAGTGGTCTAGAGGACTTATCACACGGAGTCTGTTTTTTTAATTTAACATTCTCATAAGGTTAAACTTTTTGAATTCCTGTGTGGGAAGAAGATGCAGAGGAGGAATAAATGGACCTTTGGGTTGTTTACCCCCCTCTGGTGCAAATGGAAACTGTCCTAGATATACTGAATATGTATCTAAAATATTTGTGGTTTGAAATAATGAAAACAACCTGTGTTTATCAATTATTTTGTTACAATTTATCAATTTTATAAAGTTGCTTATCGACCATGCCCTAAACCAATGTGCATTAATGTAAATTGCTGTAAGATGTTGCTTATTGAACCCATTTTTATTTGGCATGTTACTCACTCCTTTGGCTGTTCTTTTCCAGTATAATGCAGGTGCTGGGAGCGTTCCCATCCCCAAGTGGCCCTGCCTCTCCCTGCAGCCTGCTGAATGAGGACACTCTGATTAAGTACTCCAGGCTGACATCCACGTCTCACAGTAACTTCAGATACTTTGTCCTCGACAATTCTGTTATCCTGGCTATGCTTGAGCAGCCCCTCGGCAATGAGCAGAGTGAGTCAAACCTCAGTATGCTTTTGTGATGTTCAAATAATAGTTCT
>JBBPCZ010000115.1:22318644-22334688 GCA_037974445.1 Brycinus macrolepidotus | reverse complement strand
GGGATGGTGGGGGGGCACACCCCTCCCTCCCCCCCCCCACGGCCTGATTTGAACCCACGGCCTTCTGATCGCAAGGGCAACCCCCTAACCACTAGGCCCACAGCTGCCCCAGCTACACAATGTTATAGAACATTGTATAATTTTGTTCATTCTTTGTCTCAGACCCAGCTCCTCAGAGAAAGACGTCCCAGTCATTTTTATCCACCCGCTGAAGACCGGTCTGTTCCGTATCAAGCTGCATGGAGCTATGGGCAAGTTCAGCATGGTCATCCCTCTAGTGGACAACATGGTGGTCAGCAGACGATCACTGGGTAGGTTGTCTGTCTGTTGTTAATTAGTTCTGTATGTAGCATAGCTTTTTTTTCCCCCAAGCCTCATAATGTATAGTATAGACTACACAGAACACATTTTATCAGCAAAGACCTTTAATAAGGACTATGATTACTGTATTGTAAAATGTTAAAACCCAATAAATTATAACTGGTTAGGCATCCATGTCAGCTCACCTCACAGATGACTAGAAAAATGCTCAGTGCTTGTTTTATAGTAAGACAGGTGGTGTGAAGGCACAATGACTTTGATGAATCATCTCAGTAAGTACAGTGATGCCCAAGTACTACAAGTCTCTAAGGATGACTATAGAAGCTCAGAGCCTCAAAGCCTTGTTTGTTTGGTTTGTTGTGGCGGTGGATGAGGAGGGAAACACAGATGGTCCTTTTTTCTATTGTGGTCCAGTTCATGCTCACACAGACCTGTAGCTCCAAAAACTCGGTCGTCCACAGTCTCTGAGCTCAGCACAGCCTACTGCTTTCCATGATAACACCAAACAAGCCAAATAAAATAACAAAATAAATAAAAGTCTCTAACGAAAACCCTGGTCTTTAAAAATAAAACGATAATTCTGGTACCACCTATTACAGTTATTTTCTACATGGCTCACAAAATCTGTATTTGAACGAGAGGCTGCAATTCCAGCTTAGATAGCAACCTACAGTGCATATCCTGTTTATATCATATTAGTAGCCCAGCAGTAGAAATCCTTAAAATTGTGGTTAATGATAGAAAATATATCTATTTTTTTAAGAGTGATGTTGAGAATGAGAATTCCAGTGGTTGTTTGGAAATATCAGTTAATATCCAAAGCCTGTAAAATGTTTTTCAGGCCAGTCAGATATTTGTTTTGTAAAACTGACACTTTTACATGAACTATTTTCAGAGCACTTCACTTAAAATAAGCATAATAATTAGGCTGTCATGCTTTAACTACACTACTTCAGCAACAATAACAGTGTGACATCACACAGTGTGAGTGTGTGCTGTTTCAACCAAGATTTGTTACAGGATTAGATTGAATTTGTTTTTCCCCTTTATTCCCTCACCTGTCTCCTCCTGTGTTTTTGCCAGGCTTCCTAGTGAGACAGACAGTAATAAACGCGTGTCGAAGGAAGCGCCTGGAGAGCGACTCGTACAGTCCTCCTCACGTACGACGGAAACAGAAAATAGCCGAAATCGTAAACCGTTACAGGAACAAGCAGCTGGAGCCCGAGTTCTACACATCACTGTTCCAGGAGGTCGGAGAGACTAGCCTCAACCCTTAAACACACACAAACACGTACAAAGAGATTCTTCTCCATGATTGATGGAGTATTGCTGTTTTTTATTTGCCAAATGACCATGGTCTCTAAGCTGTCAAAAGCTACAGTCATTACCCACGGGAGCTTCCGAGCTGGTCCGAACGCTGATGCCAGAATGGATGCTTGTTCTGTTTTTCTCATTACTGTATTTCACATGCTTTTATTTTTACATCATCCAAGACTGGACAAGAGAAAGCATAGATCCAAGGTGTGACAATTTACTCTAAAGAACACTATCCATAATAAACACTAATGTGAGTGTCGGCATGGGAGTAGGTGGGTAGACTTTGGCTTTTCTCCTCCAGCACGTACACACACACACACACACACACACACACACACACACACACACACACACACACACACACATATATACACACACTTAAACACACACTAGTGCCAGTCTGTGTTGATGCATAACATTTTCTTTTCAAACTCAGGTGGTTTTTACCATTCTTCATATGCATTGACATGGTCATATAATTCAGTGCACTCCAACAAGCTGACCTCAGCTTTATGTTCCTCTTCCTTTTCTCTCTCTCTCTCTCTCTCTCTCTCTCTCTCTCTCTCTCTCTCTCTCTCTCTCTCTCTCTCTCTCTCTCTCTCTCTCATATCTTGTCATCCATGGACTTTATAGAAGTCCTGAATAACGTTACTACTCCATTCAGAGAATGTTTGGCTTTTTCCATTTTATGTATTTATGTAACGGTTGGAAAAATGACTTTACAAGTCCTCCAAAGTGGTTGACATTTTTAAAGTCATTGATAAACTACTGATCCCTCCAGTACAATATGTTTGCCGCTTACCATCATTGTTCTTGAACTCACGTTTTGCGCAGTTGAACTTGTGGTGGGATACACTTATCTTTGCTTCTTTTTCTCTCACCGACACCAGTTAGTGTCTTTTATTTCAGTTTGACTGTGATCCATCTAGACACGATTTTGATTCAAAAAGTCATAAGGGCTTCAATCCTTTATTTCCTTTTCATTTTGTTTTATTTTATAAGTTATCTCATAAATGTAGGTGCCACTTTTTTGGTTTTTGCAATTTCTGCTGGATGTCAGAAACACTGGTCTTTTTTTAGACGTTATTTTCGTTTTTCATCCTTTTTGTTTTAGATTAAAAAAAAGATTTGATCCACAGAAAATCATGTTTCATTTTCTCATTTGTATTTCGGCATAGAGCCTTTTAAAACACAGGTCACTACAGAGAATAGTCGATTGGACTGACTGTTAAACATTACTGTACCTGGTCCATGATGCTCATTCAGGTTAACCTTCTCCATTTCCTTTATTTCCCTCCATTTCTAAAAGAGAAAATGCCTTTAGTCAGTAAAGGACAAGTCTTGTGTTGCTCTGATAAATCGAGCCCCTTCTGATTGGAAAGTTTGATGTTGAGAGAACAGCTTAAACTGTTAACAAATATTCTGAATAATACATCATCCATTTTTGTGTCTATAGAATATCACAAAATTCCAGCTGATGAAGAGTTACAGACAAATTCCCACTTTTATGATAAGAAGGACTTTAATGAACTGCTTCTCCCAACGCACAAGACTTGGGCCTTTATTTGGTTGGTTAGAGACATCCGTTTCTTCTTTTTTCTGTAAATATTGAAGGCATCGACTTTGTATAAAGTTGGACTTTACATGTAAATATGAGGGTGTGAAGTTTTGCTCACTCATTCTATTAGGAAAGGCACAAAAAAGAACGCTTGTTTGTATTTATGCCTATCATATATGTGTCCTAAAGAAACACATTGGGTATTGAATGTAACACATGTAATGAAATAAAGATTTTAATTAACTTCTTATCATAAATCCCTTCTGGTTCTGGCTCTGATTCTGGTTCTGGTTCATGGAACTTCATGTGAGCTCATAAAAGAGTGTCGATTTTTAGTTTGACTGCTTTCGTCCTGGCAATGCAGAGGTTAGTTGGGGGGGAGTAAAGGGTCACTGAGATTTGGAGGATTTAATTCTTGCAGTTTTTTCAGTCCTTTATCAGGATGTTTTGGAAATAGATTCTTTACGCTCTGTGTGTGTGTCTGTGTGTGTGTCTGTGTGTGTGTCTGTGTGTGTGTCTGTGTGTGTGTCTGTGTGTGTGTGTTTGTTTCCTCCTCTCCAGGTTTCTGGTTTCTTCATCTTAGGCTGTTTGTTCTGATTCTAGAGGTCACTGTTTGAAGTCTTTCAGGTCTGTCAGGTCAATCAGAAATTCTGTAATGGCCATCCTCACCTTGGACCTATATAAGGACATTCCTCTCTTCTCTCTTTGCTGCACTAGATGAGAGCTTGCTCTGCTCATTAAAAGAAAAAAAAAAATGTACAGCAAGTGAAGATGAACCTTTACTCAATCCTGCATCTTAAACACTGGCTGCTCCACATCAAACACACACACACACACACACACACACACACACACAGAGGTCCTAAGAGATCTCTGGAGCATTTGGACTGCTGACTCACACTTTGCTGGAAGAGCAGCCATTTAGTGTATCATGACGTTCTCACTTAACCTATGTGTGCACATGCACACACACACACACACATTTGTCTCTAGAGACTCTTGCATGTTCCCACAGCCTTCACTCCCACATGCTGAGTGTCCGGCGTGACCTTTGTAGCCGGGGCCCCATGTGTCAGTATAAAACCAAGAATAGACAAACATAATACAGACAAAACCACAGATTTTCATTTCGTTTTGATTAAACACAAGTATCCTAGCTTTAAAAGGCTACATTTGCACATTGAAGGGAAAAGTTCGAAAGATAATTTATTTAGTTAAATGATTTAATACTTATTTAATACTATTTTAGTAACTTATTTAATACTAAGTTACTAATTTTTTCATTGTCCAGGGTGATTTCCCCTGACCATAACCCCCTCAAACAAAATTGGATATTCTTCCCAAGAAACTCCAAAATTGAGTATAAATGTGTGTGTATGTGTTTGAGCACATTTGTTGACCCCAGCCTTGCCGAAAAGGTCACCATGGCCACAGAGGGCAAAAGGGCCAGGTGTGTGGCCACCTAAAGCCCCTCCCCCGGCATGCGCAGGGCTAAAGGATTCTTCAGTTCTTCTGCCATCAGAGCTATATGTGTGTGAGCTGAGAGAGAGCGAAAGGAAAAGTAGTCACAATTATTCACTGCAATATTTTTTCCTCACATTTTTAACTATATATATTTAAAAAATATATATTTTTGTGTTAAACAGTATTGTGTTTATATTTTATTTCTACATTTTTTCTTTGTGTAGATCAATTCACAAAAGCTTCAGTATCAAACCATTCAGCCCTGATAGTGACTCTGAAGCGTGGAAGTCCAGCAGCAGCAGTGAGAGCTGGTGGAAGGGTCACAGTCAGACTCTCTTGGCTCCTGGCCCTTGGCAGGCCCCTGTGTGCCTGTGTGAAGGACTGGCTCTCTGCCATACCCCAGTCTTACCCTGCTGGAAGCCTCTCCACTGCCTTATGCTGCACTTTTCCTTCTCACAGCTTACTCCTGTCTATTGGGCGTTTTCTCTCTCTCTCTTCATCTCTTTGTTCCATCCCTCCTCATCTGTTTCTTTTTCACTTCTTCAATTTTAATGCTCATCTCATCATTCTTTTCCTTTCTTTGCATTGTTCCCTCCATCTGCAAAGAAACTACCCTAGATGGAACTGAAAGGTGAGGACAAACGAGGACAGAAAAGTTTGTGGATTTTCCCGGTGTAATCCTAGAAAAGGGCTGAGATAAATTCCAAGCGAATAGGCAGAGAAGCGTCTAAAGGAGCCATGTAAATATTCTTTTCTGATATTGATTTGAATAAGAAAGCTTAGCCCACTTTGTTCCGGCAGAGTGCAGTAACCCACATTTCTGCAGTTTGAGACGTATCCTTCTGAACCAAAAATAACATTTAAAGGAATATGGTGATGTTAGCTGTTGGATAGCCTCATTAAAACAAGAACAACAACAGTAACAATAATTCCAGTTATTTTCTCTTCCTAGAATAAGAAAACTACAATAATAAATTTTGGGGTCTTTTGTTGTTTTTTTTTGCTACATCCCATCCCACGTCTCAAATCAAAAAACAATACAATATAAATAACAATTTAAAATATAGTAGAAGTAAAAATAAAACACTCCAGAAATACTCAAAAAAATGCTTAATAAAGTGTGTAAAGTGTATAGCATAGTGTATTTAGTACGAAATAAAATACTGTGGTCAGTAAGAGGATATAAATACTATAGATAAAATAAATAAAATTGCTGAGATTAGATAGAAGATACATCACTTGTATGAGGAAGGTCAAAGGAATGTATAAAAAAAACAGGAGTTTCCAAAACCTAAGCTCAAAACTTGATTAAACTAGAGAGGATGGGACTACCAACAAACATGCAAGGCCTAGTAAACTTTCACCATCACTGTAACAATGGGTTAAAACTTTCGTTAAGCAACAGAAGAAATATGTTTAGACATCAGGAGATTCTGTGTAAGTATAATTTTCTCAAATAAATTTGTTGTCTGCATCTTTTATGAAACTGAAAAAGAAATAATTTGTACTTTGACAGAAAATTACATATGGGTAGTCTCTGACTCAGTACTGTGTTCTGTCATATGTATTACCTGAGTTTTTCTCTCATTACTCATTTTAGCCCTCATTGTAATAATGTAATCTCTTTATACCTCATTATCCTTGAACCTCAGTGACTCTGTGACTCAGTTTTGGTAAAGTGATAAATTTCTTCCTGCCTGGTTGTCTAATCCCCCAGTGTGCTGTATCACACACGAGCTGAAGCAGTTTGACTTCCACAAAGCAAACATCTGTCCAGTGTGTTTGAACAAAGCTTGTGGATGAATCCATATGAAAAGCTCACAGTCAATATAATGCAGTAATTTACCACTAGAGGAGCCATACCTTCTCAGATCACCAGAGAATAAGAGACAAGTGAGCTCTCCAGTACAACAGTGGCATATTATATTTCATCTAAATCTGTTTCTTCCATGTTATTTTCCAGAATGACACAGTGGCTTTCTCACGTGTCTACACTTGTGATGGGATCTTATATTTCATCTGAATGTCTTTCTTACTGTAGGGCACTGTGATGTTTTTTGAGAAAGATCATCAGGGAGACAGACTGGTCCTGCCTGGCCGTCTGTGTTACTGATGGCTTTCCCTATATACTCTCAGTAGCTTGGCAGTGCAGATCTCCTCTACGCCCTTGTCATCTGAAGGTAAATGAAAGCAAGACACTGGAAGTTCAAGCTTTGCTAGGGCTGCACAACACATCGATTGTTAATTTTCATTGTTATACTGGCATCTGCAATACTGATATCTCAATGTAAAAGAAGTGTCCTCTAACCAAAAACACTGATGTTCATTTAAACTCGATCAGTTATGTAGTACTACTGTCAACATGATTATTAAGTTTGGTTGAAAACAATAGGTAACTTTGTTATTGTTTTCTTTAATTTAAATAAACACCCAGCAGAAAATTATGTACTCAGGATTTTTTTCTCTTTGTTATCTAGATAGATGTGTTCTTGTTATCTCAGCGAGCTTTCTCATTGGTTAGGCCTTCAAAAGCTGGATTGAAGGCCTAACATGACAGAATAAACACCTTCACAATTAGTTAATTCATTTTTTTTAATTTTGTGAGGGAAAACCTCCCTCCATGTCTTCTGGAATGGGGATGTCAGTCTCACCAGTGAGTATCTGTAACATAATAAACAGCAAAGACTCTATGCCTCTGACCCTTTACTAAACAATTCACTCTACATATGCTGCACACCAGTGGTGAACACTGAGTACCACAGCTAGCCTTTAGTTTGAACCATAAATTTCAAACCATGGTCAAACCCTGTCATTAAGCTGCTGCTTGTATTCGCAGTCAGTGTTTTCCAGAAGGCCTGGAGTGGCGTTTTCCTCTGTGAAATTGATGCCACCCATTGTAAATCAACGTATAATTGGTTGATCCCTCTGTCACTTGCTAATTATGTAGGGGGTTAATTCACAAAGCCTTCAATTCGGATTGTGAAGACCTAACCAATGGGAAATCTCACTTAGCTACATCTACCTAGATACATGGCAGAGAAAAAATTCAGATTATTTTCCACTGGGTGTTTCAAGAATTCAAGCCCAGTGTTCCAAACTTGGAGTTAAATTATTAATATTGAAATAACAATACTGAAACTTGAAAATATTGAAATAACAGTAGTACTGCACAGTTAGTCTCAGAAATCATTAGATTTTCTTTGAAGGCCTAGAAAGTCCCAAAAGTTCCCATCTGTTACATACAAGGTAAAATATATTTAAATATATTTGTGACAAGCTTCAGATAAAACATGGAATGCTATTCACTTACTTTAGATGTCCATGTTTAACCTAGAAAAGCCAAAAAACGTTCACATGCAGTGCCATTTGCTTTGTGTTACTAGAATCCCATTGAAGCACCAACAGAAATGAACATTTTCATAATGATGTGTTTTTCCCTTAATTTTTACCATGTTGTTTTATTTACGAAATGAACTGACTGCCAGGCTCTAATATTGATAGTTCAATCCAACAAGTGTTTTTTTTTGCAGGATATGTCTAAATTTTAAATTTGTCACTTTACTGATCCATGCGTTTTGAATATTTTCCCTTGGATGAACTACATGTAGCATTTTTATTGTGATTCTTGTTTTTTTTGTCTATATCATGCAGCCCAGTGCTTTACTTCTAATGCTTTTTTCCCCTTTGTCGTTGTGATTTGCTGGTGTGATAACACTGGGAATGATTTCCGAGAATCTGTTTTCTTCCATCTGAGTTCTTTGCTTCATGTGGGCTTCTTGCAACATTCTTGAAGCACAGACATGGTATATTGAGCATTTGTCGTTTGAAATATGGGTCGCCGTGCCTGTTGTGTTCAAATTGCCTCCAGGTTTGCAGAAGCCGATGAGAACGGGAGAGACTCTACCTGGAGCTTGAGCAGAGGACGACGGGAGCTGAGTCGTCATGGCAACCTACCCTAACCTGCTTTTGTGCCGAATGTAGAGCAGTCTTATCCTGGTGTCTGAGGCATTAAATTAATTTCAGAGACAAAGCAGACACACAGGCTTGTCTCAGTTCACTACGTCTTGTAAGACAAGACCACACACAACCCTGCATGAAGACTGTTCTCATACAGTCACAGCTGATGCATATCGGGACACAGCCACCACTGGGGAGGGTGGGGGTATAGGTGGGATAGTGGAATCCCCACTTGTTTATTGGTGCATCTTTAGTGATCCTCCTCCGCCCCAAGATAAAGAGACTTTTATTTGTTTATTCACCCCCGGGGTCTTCTGTGGTGGCTATCCATTAAATCATTTTAGACTGGTTCAGGAAAACACTGCTGAGAGAAGAAAAAACATTTATTTTAAAGCCCTTCCAACTGAAACAGATGATTTAAGTAAAAGCAATATCTATGTTAATAACATATATAACATAATAGGTACAGATGTATTATACTATGTAAGAAAATATCTATTACAAACAGTCTAAAATAACAATTTCCTTAAAATACATACAACACTGTTAATGCTGATAGTTACTTATAAATAATATTTCTTATTTAATTTTAATTTATATAACAGATAATCATATTTATAATCTTTAGCATGATGTTACTATCCATTACGTTTCTATGAATATTTTTTTTAAATGCCAGTTTATATTGTTTCTGTTTTATCCATAAATTTATTATTATTATTATTATTATTATTATTATTATTATTATTATTATTATTATTATTATTGGAATCTGTCTTGCCAGTCTGAGCATTAGGGACCTTGATAGGAAGCACGCACATATAAAACTAGCTTATTGTTCACTGGGTTGTTGTCATGGAAACGCATGGCCGAACAGATGAAAAGCTATCCTCCATTCGCTTTTATGCTTCCATGCTCCTCTGTAAAAATGCTCTTGACATGCATTATTTATCTCTGCTACAACTGAAGTCGGCTTTGGCACCGTTCACTCAGCAGACCCCGAGCTTCTGCTGTGGCAAAACTTGCAATGAATCACATTCACCTCCAGACTCTGCAATAGACATGTAGGCTTTTAGCATGAACATCTGTGTTAAATCAATGTCACGCATAGGCCTGTATGAAGTACCTGAATGGATTTAGCTTGTAGGCTACTCTCTTTAGCCCAGTGTGTGGTGCAGTTCAGTAGTAATTGCACAAGTTTTTGTCATTTTGACTTCTGCACATGGATATTTGACATGAAGCAATGACTATAAAGTTCAGTTCAGTGCACAAAGTAAAGTGGCGTTTTGCAGACGCCCTTATCCAGAGCAGCTTACAATCACAAGGACAGTCCTCCCGGAGCAACTGAGGGTTAAGTGTCTTGCTCAAGGACACAATGGTAGAAAGTGGGGGTTTGAACCTGCAACTTTGTGGTCATCGGGTTCACAGGCAAGTGTTTTAACCACTAGGCTACTACCAATAATATACGAACCACATCTCTTCTAATACATTGTCCACTCTTCTGGAGAGCTACAAGTAACTGGACATATTAACAAAATCTCAATTTTCAATTTAAACTGTTCGGGTCCTGAGCACCTTAACGAAAACCTTACTGTGGTTTCTACAGGTCACTGCTGATTGACTACACTAGGATTGAGTGAAAATTGTATACATTTCATGTTTTTCCAAATTGTGACTTTACATTGAACATATAGAAATGTCTTCAAGTTATATTCTGTGTTATTAATTCAAATCCAATATCCAAGAATATAACATCTGGCCAAACAAACAAAAAATGCTCCACCGCTCTACTCATTATAGGCTGAACTGGAGATAAATATATGAGATGACTCAAAGATTGCTGACTTCCTGTTTTAAATGGAGAATATGAACTCTAATCAATAAAGTATACTATAACATGATCAATCCGTATGCCATCACCAGTTCCTTTACCTCAAAGCCCCCAGACACACAATGTCATCTCTTACATGTAAATGAAAGACATGAGCACCATGTTCATCAATACTGTTATATGGTAACATGGAAATGATACTTACTATTAATGTGTTCATGTAGTAAAAAGCGTTTTACTACATGATTTTCACTGTGTAACTTTCACTGTTACATAGAATGCTCATACAGCTGGCATCAAGAGCATCAGTACGGAATGGGTCAGCAAGCTCTTAGCCACACAGGAAATTTCTTTGTTTGAGCTTTGCTGTTACAGCTGTGAAGCATCAGAGATGCTGCTATATGGAAAATGATAACTGCAGCCTTTGATGTTATCATATTGCATACACCAGTAATACGGTCAAAAAAGACTATGCGATGGGGTGGAAGGGGAGTGAGAGAGATAGAGAGAGATAGAAGAGTAGAAAGAGAGGCTTAGTAAATAGTGATTGAAGGAATGGGGTTGGCGAGACAGAAAGAAAAAGATGTGTCTTGAGTGCTGAGATTTGGGATTCTAAGAGCCTCTCTGAAAGGCTGAAAGTTTAAAGAGATAAAGGAACGATTAGGACGAAAGAGTTACACAAGCTACAAAGGAATGTGTTAAAAAAGGAAGTTGTGTGCACTTTTGCTTATATCTGAGGCTGCTTCATGTATCAAAGTTCATTTTAGCTCACTTTACTGGAAATGCCAGTCTAATAACCCTGAGTAAACTGTGTTGAGAGGAGGCGACCAACCCTGAAGAATCTCTTTTTCATTTGTCCAAACGTATCCAGACGTTCTTTGTAATTAGTGAATTCAGCTGCACCCATTGCTAGCCTTCAACAGGTGCTGCACTTGCTCAGCTGGTATAATTATGTGTCATTTCAATACATTTGATGGATTTTTGAACTTTTTGTCTGTATTTATTAGAACAAAGTTAAAAAGACATTATGTGTGTAAACTGTGAAGTAGATAAATGCAGTGGAAGTATAATGAACAACAAAAATGTTTCTAATTACTTGCCGTATTAATTCATTCTTTCATTCATGTTTTTGTAAAGATCTGTGGTCCTGCAATTCTATTACATATTCCAACAATCTACAGAACATAAATGAAGCTGGCTGGAAGATATTTGGTTGCCTAATGCTTAAATTCATTAGTGTTTGCAAACTGTTCATACCTCGGGCACTTACTGTGTATCTAATACAAATTTATCTATAATGATTGTAAAACATAAGCACCCTGAAGTATACATTTAAGGTTTAAGGCAGAATTACTGAACGTGAGCAGTAAATGACAGCATGCTGTGTAAGCGTGAGCTGTATATGAGGTTGCTTTTGGGAAATGACTTCAGAGGGGTGAGTAAAGCCCTGCTGCTGTGGAGGTGGTGGGATGAAGGGCATTAAGGATGCTGGGGTACATGTGGTGTTGTATCAGTAAGAACACTGTGTCCTCAGTGCCCCAGTCTCAGAGGACCTGTGCCCTGTGCTACTGCTCACCTGTCTCACTGCATCTCACTGCAAACCTGGCCTGAATACACAACACAGACACCGGGTGACCGATTGCACCAGGTGCAGGTATGATGGGATTACAAAAGCATATTGTTTTGGAAATGCATTCTCAGAGAGTTAGACACTAATCCTCCTGCCAGATTATCCATTATTTCATGCTCTCTCTCTCTCTCTCTCTCTCTCTGGTTGTCTTTTACTGTCTGTTCATCCTCATCTAGTCCCTCAGTGACAGGTTTTGGCAGGTGGGGTGTCTGGTGAATTTTATCAGAGCTTGATCATGATTAGATTAGCTCAATCTACAGCAGCTCCCAGTCCCTCTCCCAGAGGACACAGCTGATGTCTGGAAGCTCTCTCTCTCAGTCTCTCTCTCTATCTCTCTCTCTCTCTCTCTCTCTCAGACCATCCCTCTTGCAATCCCTTTGATTTTGCATCCATCTCCAGCCCTCTCTCTCTCTCTCTCTCTCTCTCTCTCTCTCTCTCTCTTTTTTTTCTCTCTTTGTCTCTTTTTCTCTCTCCCCATCTTCCCCTGGGTTTTGCTTTAGATTGTTTTGCTTTTTATGTTTAGATTTCTATTCTGTAAGCTCAGAGGCAGAAGTACTGAACTTTATTGCTTTAGAGCTTTATTGCTGTTTGTGTGTGTATGTGTGTGTGTGTGTGTGTGTGTGTGTGTGTGTTTGATGTTGTCCAGTGAGAGAACATGTGTTGGTATTTAGTGGACTGAGCTGCTCTCTGGCTCGGCTCCATCTAAACTGATCAGTGCAGGTGTGACTGGCCAGGAGTTTAATGATTTACACTGGATTAGAGAAACAGTGATACCAGTCATATTAAAATGTTTATAAGTGTGTGTGTGATGTATGTGTGCTCATGCGCATGCATCTGTGTGTGTGTGTGTGTGTTTAAAATACTTTCTTTCACCGTTTTCTATATGTGTTTGCCCACCACTCTCTATGCTCTGAATTATTGAGCACACTTTTCTCTTTTTCCTGCTGTTGTCAGGTGGCCGGAAGGTGCTGATGTAAAGAGAGAGAGAGAGAGAGAGAGAGAGAGAGAGACTGCAGCAGCCTCTCCTCTCCTCGTCCCCATTGGCTTTCCTCTTCTTGCAGACGTAGCTCCACTCCTCGCGCGCAACCACAACCCCCCTCCCTCCCCCCACCAATACACACACACACACACACACACTCAGCGCGCACTTCGAGCGATGCTGCTACCTGGCAAAGGGCGGAAAACCCCCGTGAACGCGCGCCTCTCCATGACTCCATGACCGCGCGGAGCCGAGGATGGTGCAGAAATCCCGCAACGGCGGGGTCTACCCCGGAGCGCAGGCCGAGAAGAAGCTCAAGGTGGGCTTCGTGGGTCTCGAGGCGGGCGCGGCAGACTCGAGCCGAGACGGAGCTCTGTTGATCGCGGGCAGCGAGGCGAGCAAGCGCGGCAGCATCTTGAGCAAGCAGCGGTCCAGCATCTCGGGCAAGAAACCCCCCAAGCGAAATGCCTTCTACCGACGGCTCCAGAATTTCCTCTACAACGTGCTGGAGAGACCGCGGGGCTGGGCGTTCATCTACCACGCTTATGTGTGAGTACTGACGGCAGAGCTTCTCTTTCAGCCCCCGCAGCCTCTGGTGGGGCTGCTCTTACACACTCAGGCGTGTCTCGCAGCGTCAGGCAGGTGAAAGTAAATCGCGACGTCTTGTTTACTCCTTACACCCCCACTTTACTGACCACACTGATCTCTCCCCTTCGCTGCTGATGCTTTACGTCTGTAGACTGTCTACCATTAAAAAAGACACCACACAGCTCGGCAGCGGTGGGCTGTGAGCCCCTTTTATTTTGAATTATTAACGCGCCTCTCAGCCCATGTGACTCGCTTTATTGCCAAGCATGTTCGCGCTGCTCTTCTCCAGTCCATCCTGATGTCCTGTGTGTCACCGTGCGGTGGAGAATCAGCCTCCGTGCTGGTCCTCGCGCACAAAGAGTGAACTGATTAATAGGCCTGCGATATGTCTCGCCACGTCTGCGCGCGCGGTCACGCTGTCGTGCGTGATGAATGAGAAAACGGACAGATATGTTTACAACATGCGTGCTGGCGCCAGAGATACCAGCACCAGGTGCAGACGTGCCCAGTGACCTACAGCGCCTGACTGTGTGCGCGCGCGTGTGTGTGTGTTTGTGTGTGTGTGCGTGTGTGTTGGTGGGTGAGGGGGTTGTGCTGCACTGTGAGGCTCCACTGTGGTATCACCCTGTCCAAACACACAGACACTCTCACACACGCACACACACAAATGCATACATATATGCATATACATACACACACACACACATACACATGCATACATATATACATACATACATATACACACACACAAACATACATACATACACACACACACACACACACACACACGGTGTTTACTGTAACTCGAATACAGTTACGCTAAGGCGTTTCTATCCCGCACAGCTCCAGCTTCGAACCATACAGGCCTCTGGACAGCTCTGGTTCTCTTTCACTATAACAGGACCGACTTCACAAACAAACGTCCGTCGCTCCGCTAGTGTCCAGTGTCACCAGTTTCAGCACCACAGCTCTGTGGACAGCTCCGGTTCCAGTGCTTTTAAACGCAGCCCCTTCCAGCACCACGCGCTAGTGGACAGCGTCCCCCGAAACAGGCACGCGTTTCACACAGCAGCCGTTTGCAAGAAAAGCCGATAAATTAACCCGGAATAACGAGTCGGTGGGGGGTTTGTCACGTCTCGTAGTGCCTGTATTTCGCTGTTGGCTTCAGCAGGCTTCTCTCTCCCTGCTTTCCACCAAAAAATGTTGGACCGGTGCTTTGTGCTCTGTCCGTCGTCAGCAGGAGGGTCACGCCCGAGAAAAAAGCTCCTTCTCATCACTAACCTGATGAATCCCCTCGATTTCAGTTATACTATGAAAACGCTCAGGGAAGCGCGTTTGTGGGGAACAAGGACGAGTCAGCACGAACTGCTCATCAAAACGGACAGGAGAGGCACGATAAATAAGTAAACAAACAAACAAACAAATAAGCAAATAAATAAAAAAAACAGTGTGGATGTGCTGCACACTGGACTGGATTGTGTTTATGTGCTGAGGTGAGCTAAATGTGGCAAAGCTGGATGCCAGTTCAACACAAAACTTATTTGGCGGTGGCTTATCTAGAGCAGAGGATGTAGCAGCCTAAGTCTTTTTCAGACTGCCTGCAAAAAGCACCGATAAGCATGTGAATGCGTGTGAGTGTGTGTGTGTGTGTGTGTGTGTAAGAGTGTGTGTGATTGTCAGGGGTAACCCTCCATGATGCTGACTTGTGTATATGAGTGTAAATGCAGGTTGAGGGAAAAGCCCTCCAAACTGATGACATTGTGCCATTTAACACATGAATTAATTCACGTGCCTTTGCTGCTCTGTGGCCTTGCAGGTGTGGCGATGTGCTTTCTTCTTGCATCAGCACTTTCTGTGATTAATGCTGTTCATTATCAGGCCTCATACTGACGCCCCTCATGGCAGCTCCAGTGTGAATCAGTTTCTGTGTGGGTATGTATGGAAATGGCAAAAAGTAATAACGTTAATGTGCCGTACAAAAAAATATATATATGCAAAAGTTTCTCAGTAGTTTTGTTTTTGCATATTATATATATATATATATATATATATATATATATATCAGCGGCGACTGCTCTAAGACTGCAAGGGAAGCTCCGTTTCCTCTAATATGTCAGAAAATAAATGCTCAAATATGTCGTATTAGTATTGCTTTAAGATTGA
Source organism: Brycinus macrolepidotus (assembly GCA_037974445.1). Classification (NCBI taxonomy): domain Eukaryota; kingdom Metazoa; phylum Chordata; class Actinopteri; order Characiformes; family Alestidae; genus Brycinus; species Brycinus macrolepidotus. Next base: position 22,318,880 of record JBBPCZ010000115.1, on the reverse strand, counting down.
GTTCAACTTCATGACGAGCTCATTCAGAATCAGGTATTTATTGTAGATTGTTTGACACGATTTTTCTTGTCATACATTTCCGTGCAGCACAGTGCATTAAACCCTCCTGAAGCGCAGCTTCACTGGACCTCTATGTCCCGGCACAGAGGAGCTTTTTTCACTGCAGAAAAGCTGGACAGTGATTGGATAAATGCAGCAAAATCGTCACTTCCAGGGAAGCTCAGCTTCTCTGGGAG
>JBBPCZ010000115.1:22298591-22318544 GCA_037974445.1 Brycinus macrolepidotus | reverse complement strand
TATGCTATAGAATTGTGTGTACTGTGGGAATTATAGTGTCCCCTTACTTTTACATTAAGTAAAAACATTGTTGAGATGTCCATTATATCAATGCTGTAAAATATGAAAGGTTATGTAACCAACATAACTGTCATTTAATTGAAGATGTAACTGTGTCTCATATTTCGTAACCCCAGAACAGTGCAGAATTTAGCTCTATTTATTCTCCTACATCTGAGACATTACATTCTACCCTGCTTTATGCTCTACAGGCAGAATTTGATCCCTGTATCTCTTGGTATCTCTGTGTATTTGTATCAGGGTGGTATATTGTAATGTCTTGTACCCCGTTACCTGATGAGGTGGAGATTTCTGATGTTTCTGTCAATATGCTGGATTGTCTTTACCCCTTTCCTGGACGCTCATATAGCCGCAGAGGGCTGAAGCGTGTTGGAGAGAGCTTGATATCCTGTGGTGGGTCTTATGTCTTTTGCTTAGCTGTTGCATCAGCCAGCTCAGCACTTTCTGCTGAATCGTATTGAATCTATTGAGAAACCTTACAAACCGCAGCAGGGTCACTGTCTCGGAAAAAAAAATCCCATTTAACACTACGAGAGAGACATTTGAAGGACGAGCTGACTGTATTACGTTTAATTAGGTACGTTTCTTGTCTGTCCTCTGTCTCTGATAGGTCACTAAGGTTGTCAAGAAGGTTATAGGATCTAGTTGTGATCCAGTTTTACTACATGAATTCTGTGTTTTCCATCTTTATAAATAAGGTGAAGGTGTTTCATAAGAAGGACAATAACAAACATTAACAGCCAATATCAAATGCATAATAAGAAATATCTTTTTCTTTTTCAGCTTCTTACTGGTCTTCTCCTGTCTGGTCCTCTCGGTCTTCTCAACCATCAAGGAGTATGAAAAAAGCTCTGAGGATGCCTTGTATATTTTGGTATGAGATTTATTACATAATCTAGTTTACACACTAATACATATTATTTACATTTATTATCAACATTATTAAATGAACTGTTTTGGGACGTTTGTCAAGTTTGAGGCATTTTTGTAGATTGAATATATACAATACATATATAAGTACATATATAAATACATTATATTTGGTGTTCATACTCATAATGTTTCATTAACTGTTTCTGTTCATGTGTGTGTAGGAAATTGTGACGATCGTGGTGTTCGGAGTTGAATACATCGTAAGAATTTGGTCAGCAGGATGTTGCTGTCGATACAGAGGATGGAGAGGCAGGCTGAAATTTGCTCGCAAGCCTTTTTGTGTCATAGGTATGAACATAAAATGTCATTCAGAGATGACACAAAACACTTTAACACAATAGAGCAAGATGTTGTTTTGATTTATTTTAGATTATTAACTTCAGATTGTTAAATCTTAATTTGACAGTCCAGTTTAAACCACCATCCCCAAATGCAGATGGCCCCTTATAGTCATGCGTGAACACACCACACAGTGTGAAATTCTTTCTCTGCATTTAACCCATTCACCAAGAGAAGCAGGGGGCTGCCACCAACGAGGGGGAACTGTGTGTGGGGATGGTACCTTGTTTAAGGGTACCTCAGTGATGACACTAGCAGTGCTGGGATTCAAACCCACAACCTTCTGATCACAGGGGCAACTCTCTAACCACTAGGCCACCAGCTGCCCCATAGATAGTGAGCAAAAAAAAAAAGTTGCACAGGTTGCTCCTGTTTCTGGGTACTTGTAGTTGCCTTCCTGTAGCTGTAATGCAGTATGAAGACAACCCATGATGGAAAATTACTGCCTCCAATTTCAGAGCAGTTCACACTCAGTATTCTTGAGTGTCCATATAATAACTTCTGGTTTTCCATATATCACAGACATCATGGTGCTAATAGCCTCCATCTCGGTGTTGGCGGCTGGCACGCAAGGGAATGTCTTTGCCACCTCGGCCATCAGGAGTCTCCGGTTCCTCCAGATCCTCCGCATGATCCGTATGGACCGCCGAGGAGGAACCTGGAAGCTCCTGGGATCTGTCGTCTACGCCCACAGCAAGGTAACCAACGTCGCTGAACATCAGCCATCACTCAAGTGCCGTTTGCTGAGTGGTTTTGTCACCATAGAAACTGAAGTGTTGGTAGTTCCCAGAGAATAGATGCTCATCCAATTTGGATGAGATGTTTCAAACAGCCCTTCAGAGCTATCTATTTGCAACGTGTTCCTTCACATTTGAAATCTGGGTTTGGTCCTTGTGGATATGATTTTCATTTGGATATTCCAGTGGTTATTTCAGTTAGGATAAATTTGTTTTTATCATAAGCAATATTCAATATTAATTCCATATACTTAGCATTGGATAGTTCATCAATTACCCTTTAACCCTCTAAACAGTTTTTCTGACATTTAAGAGTTAATGGCTTGTTCATCACTGTTTAAACCAACCATTTTATAATAAAACTAGGAGAAAATTCTGTTTTCAGCCAAACTGAAGCAAGTTAAGTTTCAACTAAAAGATATTAAAATGGCAAATAGCCAAATTCAGGTTGTTTCGATAAGTTTGACTGTTAAATATGTTTGACTGAAGGAGTGCTCAGTCACTCATTTAGACGCTGCAGAGCTGAGAGATGGAGACAAAGAGAAATGGGAGCAGAGCTAAATCACTGAAATAGCTTGCAGAGTCACTCAACAGCCAAAGTTTCTGTGCTCCCAGTGGGTTTTGTGATGCTGAAGTTGGCTTCTTTTTTCAGTTCTGCTTTGGATGGAATCTTATTTTCAGTCTGCCTTGGTGCAACATTACTTTCTGACTGCTGTACTGTTTAAGGTGGAATGGGAAACATCAGCAACAACAACAAACCTAGGGCATTAAGTTAGCATTGAAACAGAAACTTGACTCTCGTTTCAGAAGAAAAGCTAACTCATAATGAAAATATGACACTGATCAAAAATTTATGTCTTGAACTTACTTCTGTATCTTTGCTGCTATCTAGGTAAGCAAATTTCCAGTCAGACTCATTTCTCAACTCTTTCTTCCTCTTTGTAAAAAGGGATCTATAAAAATAATCAAAAACAGGAATATGGTTCTCAGGTCAGCCCTTTGTACAACTGAAAAATAGGTCCTCATCTAGTAGGTGCCAACTACAGATTAGGTTTCAAATTCTTTTTCTCTGTGCTTCAGTGTCATCTTCAAGACTCTGCTCTACAGATGTATTATAAATTATAGCCTGTTTTAAAAAGTTCCAACTGATTTGATTTTGAAACTACAAATGATATATAATATGCACAGAAGCTGGGAGTCATATTGAATGACATTTGTCAAGCCTGCCTTTTCTCTTGCTGTGATAAAGTGGGTCTTGATAGATCAGGCTGTCTCACAATGCAAGGTTGCTGGCTTCTACTCCATCAAGCACATTTCCTCTGAGATGCAGCGTAGGAGCTGTGGGGCTGTGGGGTTGTGGAGCTGTGGCGTATGGAGTTGTTCACTTTCTAATGAGATGTCCTGGTAAAATGTCAGACAGAATGGATTTAGGGTGCAACCGAGAACACTGGAGCCATGGTTGGTTTGCTTTTGATTGGATTTGGCATGCTGCACCTTATTACTCAAGTTGCAGGACAGTTTGTGGCAGAGGACTAGCAGAGGGGACTTGGGGAGGAGTGAAATTTCATTGGAAGCTAGACAGACAAAACTGGACAGTGTCAGTAGGTTAACTGACCGTTAACTTCCCATTAGATATGAGAAGGAATACATCTTCCGAGGTTCTACTGTGTTGCTTCTTTTCAGCTGACATAAATGGAGGTCTGCATTGGTAGTATCATATTAGTGTGATTTCTTTGAAGTACCATCACATTAAAGTAATAAGCATGAAAGCATCCTACCATTCTTAAGTGCTACTGAATATTTGTCTGGAACTCATCCATCTGAGATGTGCATTAGTGCTTCCTTATTTCCTAATGTGTGTAGTAGGTAGAGTGCCAACGTAGCTGATTTATACCACCCCAGTGCTCTCATGAACATTCTGATTTCACATATTCAATCCCATAGCCAAGATGTCGGCAACTACAAACCCCCATCTTGGATTTTGTAATCACTGGTAGCTGACTGAACTCTTGATGAAACTGATCGGCCACCTAGTGTAATATAACTAGTAACAACATAATCCAGAACCAGAAACTGAATTTGAAGTCTGGAGTTCAAGACATCTGCCCTTGGCCATATAAGTGCTAAGTTTTTGGCTAAATACAAAAATCTTTATGAATGTGTGCTATCTGCTGTGCAGTCCTGTGTCAAAGTACCTGAACCCCCTTTTTAGTTTTGCAGAGAACAACTCTTTTTTTTTTTTTTTAGCACTTTCAGGCCCAGCTCCATCTGAATGGACTCCTCAGCACTTTGCCTGTTCTTTCAAAATCAGAGCTGCCACACAGGGGAATGCAGAGGCTGTTGTCTTGGTGATGCAGCACTGCTTCTATCTATAACAGCTGATGCATTTTATAAATAACCAGCCCCTTGTAGACATTCTGATATATGATGCTGGATTATGAATGGGTTTATGGAATATATGTCACTGGTACAGTTTTCTGTAATGAGTTGAGGGCTGGAAATGCCTTTGTTTAACAAGTACTACAGTTTTATTAACAATTAACAATTAAAATTAAACACTGAGAAAAGCTTTGTGAAAAACAGAATTTCTCTTTTTTCTCTAGATTTCTCTGGTTGCCAGTACATGGTGACATGTACATCTAACTTTTTCAAGAGTGCTGCTGTCTTTTTGTTACCTCAGCCTTTAGAATAGCACAGCTATTTAAAGCACCTCAAAAAAAAGTTTCTTCCTTTACACAGCAAATTCTCTAGCGCTGAATGAACACCCACAGTGCCCATGTAGGTCCAGCTGGACATGAATGAACACTGTAACAGCTAATTTCATAATAGGGATGTTAAGTAAGCTTAATCTTGTCCTTTTAACAGCCCTTTAAGCCCTTTTAATCCCTTTAGCAGCCCTTTAAGGCTGTTAAAAGTAAGTAATAAAAGAGAACCTTCAAAAAAAGATGCAAACTTAGTTCTGGATTGAACTTCAGATATTTCACTTTAGAAGATACCTAGACATTGCATGGATAGCAGTGCTTTCTGCTTGATCTGTCACAGTCACTCAACATGCCAGATCTGGGCAAGTTCAGAATTACTGCCATAACCTTTACAAGAGGCAATGCCATTCTCACCTGTGCCAGCTATGCAACGGGAAACAAGCATGTGTCAGCTTTATGTGATATTAAAGCTAAACTGCATTGCATACCAAAAAACTGTATCATTTGTTAGAGACTATCCTTTTGTTTATTTAAATTTCAGTCAGAGTGGGCATTAAGTACAAGTTTTTTTTTCATTCAGCATCAGAAAAAATATAAACATGAAAAAGAAACATATTTAGAGGACAATTACACAAAAACCTGCAACACTGAGTATAATGTAAAATATATTAGTATTTTATTTGTCCACTGTTTACTTTTGTTCCCCCTACTGACCTTTAACTTTTCCATCCTTACTATTTAACAGCTGTGTCCTCCTAACCAAAGCTATTCCTAAAGTTGGCATTATGTTCCCTCACACAAGCAACTACCCAAATACACCTCAGCTTCCTTGCGCATTTCTTTCTCATGTGTTTCTAAAATGGCTTGAGGAGAGATTTTAGATTTGATAGAAAATCATAATCCACTTGCATAAGGAAAGAGAAAGTCAAAGGAAAATAAATGAAACAAAAAACAAAAAAAGGATTAAAAATTGAAGTGAAAATTACTAAAAGGTGATTAAAAGATTCAGTGAAAATGGGACATGCAAGACCTGGTAGACCACCAAAACTGTCATCGTCAGATATACAGTCTTTGAGAGAAAGGAGGAAAGGAGTGCTACTCCTGCTTCAGAGCTGAAAAAATCACCAGTGTTTCTGTCCAGCCTTTCACTGTGCAAAGACAATTTGTAAAGTTGTAATGCAGATGAACTTGGACAGGGAGAAACAGAAAATTTAAGTTTACCAGAAGCATAGAAAAAATATCGCTGTAGATGTCTGATGAAAAAGGAAAACAAGTCACCTGAAAAGTTGTTGAGGTTTCTGTGTAATTTCGCCTTAAATATCTATTTCTGTTTTTTCCCCTAATGGCTAAAGAAGCAAACATCAGACCCCAGCTTTGCCTTGGCTTTTTGATTACGTTTGGGTTGTGGGGGAAATTTTGTAAGCTGACTTTTTGGCTAAGCCATCCCTTTAATTATCACATTTGGGAGCCAGCGCCTGTCCAAGGCGCAGTCACATCCATCTGTTTTTAAAGGCTAGCACTGGCTCTTGTCACTCACCCAGCTCAGAACATGGTTCCAACTCTCTCAGGTGCTGAGATGAGCGCAGCCTAGGCAAGGATTTCTCCATGGTCATAGTCCTGTCCATGTCCTGAGCGATGGGGCAGCACTAGTGCAGCATTGTTCTGTCTAAAACAGGTTTCGGTGGCCTTCATGGGTCCCCGTTCTGTCTGGTTGAGTGGTGAGCTTCACTGGTGTCTCATTTCTCAGCATCCACAGGAAGGTTGTGTGCGCAGTAACAAAAAGAAAGGCCTTGCAGAAAAAGGCTGACGAGGTGAATCTTTGAAGTGATTTTTCTTAGTTTGGCTCATTAAATGGGGCTTGTTGGCACCTTCCTCTTCCTTGCTGGGTGTTCTAATTAGTCTTTATACCGAATGTGCCTGATTTAAATGAGTCTCGTTAAAAATAGGGGGTTGTGTATCAGAGTCATTGACATCAAAAGACATTTTGTTGAGATGTCACATTTTTTGCACTGAATAGTGTAACTGCAACGTTGGTCATTTTTTAGGAACTTTAATGGACAGTTTGTGAACAAGGAAATGAATTTTTTTTTAAAGATTTCAGTATTTTACCAGTATTTTGCTTATTTAGCTTCATTTTAGTCGTTATTATTTCCTACCCTTTTTTTGCCTCTCTCCATTAATCCTGAAAAAAGACCATAATCTTCCTCTAATATATAGGAAGCCAGTGGTCTTGCTGCATAATTGAGCACCTCATTCAGACCTCCAACTGGAATACACCCTAGCAATGGAGGGCAAAAAAGCCCTGCGGTGCTCTGGAGAGTATAAGGCAAATTCCATTCACCTCTACACCACTGAGCAAGGCATTTAAAAGGTGTGCCCTCAGGGTAATTAGCTATCTTTACATTAGCCATGAATGGGCTTTACAGAGATCTTATTTTCATAATTAGCCTGTTACTGCTAATTCAAAATGGCTATCTGCCAAGTTCTTGCCAGAGGCTACTGCTCTCTTTGAATGTGTGGGTGTTTTCATGTTTTTTCCGCCTGATTCTCTTTTAGTCTTTTATCCATTGCTATGACCTTAGGCCATCTTTCTGAGACACTTGTAGGGGAATTAAGTTACAAAACCGCACTCAAGAACATTAACTTTTGGACTCTGGACTGGATGAAGCTGAATTTAGTGTTGTGCATTAATTATGCAGTACAAGAAGAAGCACACGCTAATTAGCCCCTAATAAAAGCTTGATATGCTCATAACTCAGGTTTAGTGCTGCTTTGTGCCTCTGCATTGAGGCTTGTGGTTGTCACTTTTTTGTCATTGTTATGTGAGAGCATACATGCATGAAAGAAACATTGGTTGTTTAACTTATATTTGCTAATTTGGTCTTATGTAACTGAATTTTCCCGTGGTTCACAAAATTAAATTCCGCTCACAAAATGAGGCCTAACAGCAGAAGACAATAAGAGAAAAACCTTTTTTAAAATAATACTTTTAAATATTACATTAAATGTGTATATTTTCCCATGCCTGTATGTTTCAGTGTATTTCTGTTGGTTTTGAAATTATGTCATCTGAAGGTGTTTATTTGCTTGTGTGTGTGTTTGCCCTTGGCAGGAACTGATCACAGCTTGGTACATTGGCTTCCTGTGTCTGATCCTGGCTTCTTTCCTTGTCTATCTTGCTGAGAAGGAAGACAACGAAATGTTTGCGACCTATGCTGATGCCCTGTGGTGGGGCCTAGTAAGTGAAAAACTATGTTGTCTTTTTTCAACTTTATGATTTGTCAAATTATGCATAAAACTTTGTGTATAAAAGGACTAGTCCTTTCTACATTCATTGTCCATTTCATCAACTCCGCTGACCATATAGGTGCACTTTGTAGTTTACAATTACAGACTATAGTCCACCTGTTTCTCTGCACCATTTGTTAGCCCCCTGAACCCCATTCATCAACTGTCAGGACCCTCATAGGACCACCAGTGAGGGCAGCTGGTGGCCTAGTGGTTAGGGCGTTCGCCCTGCGATCAGAATGTCATGGGTTCGAATCCCAAGACTGCTAGTGATGCCTCTGAGGTACCCTTGAGCAAGGTACCAGATGCTTTTGGTAGGATATTTTGGTTGGTAGACTATTCTCAGCCCAACACTGAGAGGTTTAAACACTGTTGAGTGATCCACTCTGTGCAGCACACACACACACGCACAGACATGCCATTACCATGTAAGTGTAGCTGCTATGCTGAGAATTATTCACCCCCCAAATAATATCTGTTCACTGGTGGTCCTTTAGGAATTCTGACTACTGATGAACAAGGTAAAGAGGGCTAACAAATGTGGCAGAGAAACAGATGCACTAGGATCTGTAACTGTAAATCACAAAGTGTACCTATATGGTCAGTGGAGCTGCTAAAATGGTTGTAGACAGAGGAGGTGTACATAATGATGTGACTAGTCAGTGTATATTCCTACTCTTTCAAAAGCATTGTATACAATTAACAGTGATTGGCTATGTATTTGGTGGATGGGTCTCCATTACCTCAGTATTTCTTTACAGCAGTATGTTCAGTTTTGAATGACTGCTCAGACACTAAATTTGGACCTGAGGCCTTATTCAAAAGTTTACGTTTTGAAAGCGATGTTGATGAGCAGAACTTTTTGGACAAGCTTCTGTAGCCAGGTGTTGGAATTTGAAGTTGTATTAGTTAGAAAGCCTTATTTGGACATGAGCAGCCAGAGAGATTCACTGACAAGATGGCAGTCCTTGGAGACTCTAGCAGTTGCCAAAAAACAGTTGGCATATTTGCTGTGGAAATGAACTCAAGGACATCAGTGAAACTTCAGAGACAGAAAACTCACACAAAACTGTGAAATGTCCATGGGAGTGTAATTCATATATAATGCATTACACTGTATTATAAATGTGGTATAATTAATGCAAACATTACCTGGCCTAAATCAGGATCTAAAGAGATGGACACCAAATCATTAGGGTTTTTGCTGTTATTGCCAAAACTGTAAAGAAAATCTGACATCTAAAATCTGACAAGCACGAGAAGCCAAACACTGAGAACAAATACTCCATCAGCTGAACAGCAGCTGAAAGATGGGACAGCTACTTCAATCCAGCCACCTCTTATTTCTCTAAGACTTTATTTGTGTGGCGTTGGGTTTTTCATTCGATTTGAAACTATTAGACCCAGTTAATTAAATAAAGTAACAGTTAAACGTAAAAGCTGTAGGCTAATTGCTCTTTTTTATTACGTTAGTATAGACTGATTTGTCAAGCTTGATGCAGTCGCGACAAAGAAGAGATCATGCCTGGAGCTGATTTAATAGCTGTTTACATGTTCTCTTCACATCTTTTCTTTCTTTCTTTTCTTTAACTTCTACTTTCTTTGTTTTAATGTGATTCAGTTGCTGATATAGTTAAAGTGGCAAGCTGTGATAAATAAGAGGATAAATAAATATTTTAGTGTCCCTGGTTTTTAAAATTATGTGGAACTTCTGATATTTGTCAAAACGACAGAAGATCTCAATTTGGCTGTTAATAAAAGTAGAAATATATTACATGTAATCAATTTCAAATAAGAATTGTTCACTGTTAGAAGTATAAGACCACAGAAGCACTGCATTAAGTGATTTCTACATCTGACCATGCTATTTTTGGGTAGGTCTGGGTTTCTCCTCCAAGAATGGTTATAATATGTGCTGTATTGATCATTAAACATTTTAATTGTGTTATTTAGTTAAACAGAGAACCAAGTAACACAATTCAAAGAGCATGTGACTGCCTCCAGTAGTGACTTACTTCATTTTCATCTCTTCCTAAGATCACGCTGACGACGATAGGATATGGGGATAAGTATCCAATAACGTGGAATGGGCGTCTTCTTGCAGCGACCTTCACTCTTATAGGAGTGTCCTTCTTCGCCCTGCCTGCTGTAAGTCTGCAGAGATTCTGAGAGAAACATGGATAAATACTGAAACACAGGCTCAGTATTATTTTCAGTTAGGCGAACCTGAAATGATCAGTGCTAATTGAAAAATTGCATTAAGGGGGAGGCATTGCTGGGCATGTGTGTGTTTACCCATTAAATATGGGCCCGTTTTATTTAGAATTTTAAGGAAAACTACTGACCTACAGATTTATCTGTACTGTGCCTTTATCTGTACTGATCACCCTTAGTACATACATATGGACATATATTCTGTGCAAATAAGCGTTGATGTCAGTGAGTGAGTGTGAATGAATGGGCGAGTGAAAAAGAGAGAAAATAAGAAATAATTTCTCTGCTTTAATGTGATGCAGATATGATGCTTTCGAAGCTGTTTGGAGACTGAAATCTGATGTTAAATTGAATCCGGGACACTTTTATATATGGTCCTGCATCGGGTATCCGATTCCCGACCGAGTGACCTTAAGGCGAATGCTCAGCGTTTTGGAATTGAAATACATGGCTAGAATTTCATGTAGTAGGGAGTGGGGATCAATTTGGGATTCAGCATTATTTTGAAGCATGTAGTTCACTCATGTGAACTAAAGATATGAGTCACTTACCCACACAAATGTGATGAACCATCATGTTAGAAATATCAGATCAGCAGAAAGAATCTGAATTGAGGCTTGTAATGTGAACGTATCCTTGGCCTTGATGTGACAAAGGTCTGATGTTTTCAGGGCTGAGAACACAGAAATTCAGATCTGAGCATTTCATATGCTTATTCGTGTGTGGTCACAGATCAGATACACATCCGGTTCATGGCCATTCGACTTTAATGAGACCACTCAGAATTCACATGTTTTTTTCTACTGTGTATGCACATATTACATTATCACCCTGTAGTAGCAGCTGCTTAGTTTCTTCTCTTAAATGCCCCAGAAGCACATTTTCAACTTCGAATCATGATACAATGTTGTGAAATGCTTAAATACATTTCAATGCATTATGATACCTGGTACTATGAGCATTCTGATCAACCTCAAAGTGTCGAAATAATACAAACCTCAAAGTGTCGAAATAATACAGGTCTTTTTATTCTTATATTTATTTATCACTTCAGAAGTGTACCACTGTGTTTAATATGGCAAGTGTGATATGTAGCAATATAGTCACAATATGATTTTGTTTTTCATGCTGTACAGCCCTACTTAGCATATTTTCCTGTCAAATATTTAAGGGGATCTTGGGCTCTGGTTTTGCCTTGAAAGTCCAAGAGCAGCATCGGCAGAAACATTTTGAGAAGCGTCGGAACCCAGCTGCTGGGCTAATTCAGGTGAGGCGCGCTTTTTGTCATAATATCCCCAGCATGTTTTGTACCATCAGCTCCAGTTAATTACATTGCCTTCCAAGAGAGTTAATTAAAGTCTATTAGTGATGCAGCATTTAATTCTGCTGGATTTGAGGAACCTAACACTCTAGTAAGACATTTGAAAGGCGATGTTCACCGTAACTCACTAATGAAGACTGATAGCATCAGCCTTGGAAATAAGTCAGTTTGAACTTATTTAAAAGAACCAAATCAGAAATTCTGTTTGATAACACTCTGATGTGTTTGGCTCACACTCTTTTTAGAAATCTCATGATCAGTGATGATATCCATGTGTTTCAAATAACATCAGGACAACACTAAACTTGTCAACTGGCCTTTACTACTGCTCTAACTGCCGCTTGAAGAATCCTGCAATGAAAAAACAGAGCTAGAGGGCAGATTCACAATTTAAAAGGATGGGGGAAGGGGACGCCTTAAGACAAACACCCAGGGCGTCCGACATCACAGTATCAATATTTCACCAAAGGCTATTGGTAGCATGACACTTACAAAACGTCTCAATTTGTGGCAGTGATATATGGTAGTAATGATCATTCGAGTGGAAGTGAGGAGGAGACTTTTTGGGTAAAAAGTCTAAATTAGGTTTCTCCAGATAAGGAGATTTTAAAAAGAAAGAAAGAAAGAAAGAAAAAAAGTGAAAGAATGTGATCTGATAAGGGGAAATTAAGAGTTAATACTGTTAATAGATAAGGAGATGGAAAGTTGAAGGGCCCGTATTGTACATTTTTTTTATTATTCCCTTGATGTCTGTGTATAATGTTTGTGTAATTTTATAACAGTTGCAGTTTGTTTTCATATTACCTTTCTTTCAACCTTTCTTTATCCATTAGATCCGTTAGAATCCATCCTTTAAAGCCCATATCATGGAAAACTGATTTCTTGATTTTTCTAAAATAGAAAAGCTTAATGAGTATCTGCCTATTCTGCCTACAGCAGTTTTGCCCCGTTCACTCACTTTGAAGTTATGGACTGCTTTTTTTGAGGCACAGCCAATCATGTCAGAGATCGTCTACAGATATCACACTTAAAGCACAATTACAAGGCCTATTTTATTTAAATAGGTAACAAGAGGTTGGAAAATGGTCACATAAAAGTTATGACTGGTTTAGCACATAAACCTGCACAAACATTATACATGGGTTTCAGAATGAAAAATTCTAAGCATTGTTTCCAAGTATGGCCTGCATGAACTGGGACATTAATAATGTATATAGTACATCAATGCTTTTTCAAAAAAAAGCAAAATAAATAAATTCACAAAAAATTGACTTTTATGTGGGTTCCTTGAGGAATCTTCCTTTCTGATGTGTAAAACCTCTACTGTGGCTGAACCCCCAGCTCTACTCCAGGTTTGAGGGGATATGAAGAATTCAGTGAGCTGTTTTAAGAGAGAATTTTCTGCAATGTTGCAAGACAGTCACAATACGGCTGAATTTAATAGCAGTGGTCACAGGTTTAACCCAGGAGAACAGGCACTCTGTACACTGTAGTAGCTTTTAATTGATGCTTCCTTAGTTTTTCTCTAGGGTGTTAGAGGTTCATCAGTCATGCGCTGAGCTGTATAGCCTGCGTGTAAAAGGGACAGTAATGTAATTTAAAATGTCCCTGCACCACCTAATTCCTTTAGGTGTATGTAATACAGCGAGTTGGAGACAAGGACGTCCTCCAAGGACACCCAGTGGCTGTATGTTAATTACCTTAAGAAGTGTGTGTATGTATATTAGTTATGCATTCTATCTGTTCTGATCCTTCAGGCGGCCTGGAGGGTGTACGCTACCAATCTTTCTCGTACGGACCTGCAGTCTACCTGGGATTACTATGAGAGAACTGTATCAGTCCCTATGTACAGGTATCAACCTCTCTCTGTCACTCTCTCACTTTCTCTCTCTCTCTCTCCTTTTGTGCCTCTTATATGCCTCCCACGCTTTTTCCCTGTGTTCCAGTTCCTCTGCTTTAGCCCCTTCCCCCATAAATACATGCCCTTCTCTCTCTCTCTCTCTCTTTCTCTCTCTCTCTCTCTCTCTCTCTCTCTCTCTCTCTCTCTCTCTCTCTTTCTCTCTCCTCATTTCTTTCTTGCTGTGTTCTCCTGGGTGTCAGATGAGATAGATGCAGTGGTTGCATTGATCCATGCTGTGACCTTTTTTGAGGTGGTGGGGAATTTGAAGGTTAATGGTTAAGTTCAAATAGCTCTTTTATACAACCTCCCAGTGCACCCAACATATTTTCATGCTATTTTAATTCTATTTTTAATTATTATTTTGCATTTGGAGGTCAATAAAATATATTTGCAGGTAATTTAAGCAACTGTATTGAGTCTGCTAATGCTGTTCAATAAGAGATTAATTCTTGTTCTTCATAGCTTTGATCCATGTTCATAGTAGGCTATTGTTAGTTGTGAGTTGAAAGTCTGTTCAAAGTAATATATATTTTTTTATTTTATAGGGAGAAATTAAAAGAACAGTGTTTAAAATTACTGAAGACATTAGTTAGTATCAAAGCTGTCTTGCTCTTAGCCCATCAGTTCCCTGGGCCATTTAATCTGTTTACTGAAAAGACTATGTGATAATGCAGTGCTTTACTGTGGTGTGGATCAGTGTGTTAAGGAGTTTTCTTGAACTGCACAGTTCAGTGGTTTTCCTGTTTTTAACGCTACTAATTCAGCTGTTCATCTAATGAAGTTTATCAATTGAATTAAGTGTGTTAGATTAAGGAAAACAAGGGCTTTCCCAGCACTTTGATTGAAAAACAACAGTACAGACTTGGGATATTAAATTCTGGTCCTGGAAGCCTTTAGTTCAGCACATTTTTTAAACTTTCTGCTCAGACACACCTGGCTCAACTCATCTACCAGTGCCAGCCAGATTTAGTGTGTGTGTTGAGGCAGAGAAATCAAATTAGTTTCATTTTTTCACATTTTTTTAAATTTTTAAATCAGAGAACACTGTTACAAATTCAGTTTTTCTCTGATTTATTTATTGATTATTATATATATCTCAATCAAGTGTGTGTAAAAACTACCAATTAACAAACCTTACAGAAAATGCACTTTGGTTTTATCTGAACTATTGAAAAGTTACAAATGAAATTATAAACTAATTTAAGAAAAATGTATACTGCCTCACTCATGTTAAGGCTAAAAATTCTCCTTAGGGAACGCCATTCAAAATCACTTAAAATAAAGGAAAGCAGTATGAACCCACACAGCAGAATCCAGGAATGCTTGTGTTTTCAGTCAGTTTCATTTTCATTTTGGGAGTGTACAAAGTAAAATGACAAAACAACAGAAACAGCGTTTACTAACATGAGACACACTCACTTAGTCAGTGTAATGTGACTCCAGCTGGGCTGAAGAAAGCCAGAAAAAGCACCAGTGGAGTTTGGCATCAGTTCGTCTTGATTGCTTTAGTATTAATGGTTTATTGCCAGGGCTGAAAATCTAACCCACAAGCCTTTACTGGCATGCAGGAGCTGGGACCCCTGATGTAAACAGAAGTATGGTAATGTGAAATCTTCAAATTCGTTTTTATGCCACAGTTCTGGGATTCTGTACATATTCATAGGGCCCTACATACAGTACATTTGACTCCCTTATATCCAATTTCATATCATCAAAGAACACAACATACTAGTCACCTATACTACATCTCAACATATTCATCATGCCTTAAATATTAGAATGCAAATATGAATGCCGCATTTCAAGTTTAGGAACTGTGCATCTACTGTGCGATATCTGAGAAGGCTGTTTCATTTTTAGTGTCCCAGAAACACACAATTGCAGCTTTGGTCAGAAGTTAGCCAGGTGTCCTGCTCCCATATGGGACCAGTACAGTAGCGGGGCATCTGGAACTCTTCTTCATAGTTAATTTCTAGAGGACATATTCCTAAACTTAGTATAATACTGAGAAATACAAGTATGCCTTGAGTAATTGGTCCATTTTGCCTGGAGAAATGTTTTTGTAGTTCTCACCACCTGAAATACCAATCTAATCTCAGACATTCCATTATTTTGTGTGTTTTTATGACTGGCTGGAGACTGCTGACCTTGTCACTTCTGACACTGTTGTCTCTCTTTCTCTCTCTCTCTCGTTTTCTGTCTCCCTCTCTCTCTTGCTTTCATCTTCTCTGATGGGGTCTGATTGAAGTATGACCTTTCTTGTTTAAAGTGCTGCAGCTAAAGCCCTTTCACTCCATAGGGCAGACTGCAGCACTGCATACCCCTGACATTAACTCACAACTTCAGCTCTCTGTTAATAGCTATCAAAGAGAGCCAGCTTCCTGTGGCATAAACTCACACATAGGCACACACACATGCACACACGCACACGCACACACACACACACACACACACACAAACACACACACACACACACACATTTTTGCACCTTCATTCTGCGATTCAGCATGAACCTTTAACACCTCAGATTGATTCCCTTCCTGCTTGCAGATTTGTACCTTGAGGCACACTGTGGATTTATTGCTTCTCAGCTTTCCACTGTTACACAGTGGGTTCTGGCAGGCTTGTAACAGTTAACTGCAAACATGGTGGCAAAGTACCTTAACATTTACAGCTGACACTGTGAATTTTGGGATGTCAGTACGTTCCTGATGTCACTGCTGCCCTTGAGATTGCTATTTTAAACCAATCTATGACTTGATGGCCTGCTGTTGTCTGGGTTTTTGGTGGTTAACTGCTCTTCGGCAGTGCATTTTTATTGGTCTCTTTGGTTTCTCTCTCTCTCTCTCTGTATCAGTAGATTCAAGCTTGATCTTATCTTTGTAGCCAGTTGAATCTAGTGCACACTTATTTATACTTTGTCTCAGTGCCACATTTTGGAAGATCATTCTGTGATTTGCAGACTTCTGCATAGAAAGGCATTGTACATCACTGTTACTGCACGTTACACATTAATGATTAAAGGGGAATTATGCCAGTGTTTCATAAATTCTGCATAATTTAAATGCAGAGATGTGGTTTGCTGTGAAATGGTCCATTGGAACTTACTGAATTTTATTTCTTTATAGTTGTTGTGATAGGAACCAGGGGTCACAATGTCTACAACAAACACCTGAGCACTGATGTACGTCGCTCTGCATAAGAGCGTCTGCTAAACGCCGTAAATGTAAATGTAAACAAAACCATTTTACTAAATATCCAAAACCACATACATGTCTTTACACGTCTTCTGTGTTTTGCAGTGATAATGTTTAAAGAGTGTTAAATCTTAGAGCACAAGTTTTCTTGTAGTTCTATGCTTTAGAGTGCAGCTCTCAAAACTGTTACAAACCAACACCCCAGACATAAGACAGCGTATTCATAAATAATTAATGTAATACCTTTATGTGAGGGAGCTTTTAGAGGCATTATACTCTTCAGATGTTGGGCTCCCAACACCACTGCTGTGAAAAACAATGCCTTCTCTAGAACAGAGCAATTCACTTGAAACCACTCTAAATTACATTATTTATTTGTTAACATTTGCATTTGTTTACATAATGAATTATGCAGAAATGAAAATGAATTCCCTATTAAAATGGTTAAATATTTATGTTTGTTTTTTCAGACTCATTCCTCCCCTTAACCAGCTTGATTTACTGAGAAACCTGAAGAGCAAATCTGGCCTCTCCTTTAGGTAACAAAAATGAACAGTTTCCATTCATTTCAATGTAATGAATAATACATTTTTTTATGTTATGGCGGAACTATGCTTGTTTATGTGCATAACTGTAATTAACACAAATTTTGCATGCTTAATATGTTCAAATATGTGAATTCTCATGCAGAAAGGAAGCCCAGCCAGAGCCCTCCCCAAGGTTAGTGTACCTACCTAGAGTATTCTGTATTTTTTTTTTATCAATGTCTACCTCTGTTCACAGTTCAGTCCTAACAAAACGTTTTAATCCTTATCCATACTGCCACTGTATATGCTATTAATTTGTAGTGCTAATAAACATGGCCTCCATCACTGAGCTCAGGGGCAGCCCAGGACCTTGTACAGTATGCAAATATTTTACCTGTCCAATTTCAGTGTAATGATCCATGATGGATGTCCATGGGCACATTTTTTATGAGCGTGTGTGCTGGCTTTGGCCTTGTCCTTGTGCTGATAGATGTGTTATTTGGTGCTTCCTGTGGCTGTGTGCTCGTGATGCCAGATGACAGTCAACTCTGATCTCTCTCAACTACTTGCACCTGGATATTTGAAATGTACTGGGCTCAAAGAGGGTGGCTGTTTAGAGAGAAGCTATATAAGTATTTTGCAGCAGACTTTACTTCCCAACAGCCCTTGCTGAATCATCACACTTAGAGACTTTTTATTCAAATTGTCTCTGGAATATAAACTTTTACTGTCCAATATGGGGCAAAACTCAGAGGCTTTCCTTTCATTTATTTCATTTCCAGCCAAATTTGCTATTCAATACATCGTTATTAAGTTTTCAGCATCAGCTAAAAAAAAGAAAATACATATTTAACAGAAAATTGCACCGATGTAAAAACAGCTATATATATATATATATATATATATATATATATATATATATATATATGACTATCACATGTAAAAAACATCCAGAGGAGTGAAAAACGGTTTATTAAAAGTTAATTGAATTTTATTCTTCTCGCCATCCAAGTTAATGGCTATTACAAATGAACACTTATCAGTCATCAGTCCATAAAACCTTCCTGCACATCTTAGATATCCAGTTTTGAATACACATCCTTTCATACCCACAGTATTGAGTTGTCACAGTGGAAAGATGGTCAGTAACACCCATAGATTTTGATTTGCTCCTCTCTCTTTCAAGAATGAAAGGAATGAAACCTTAACTGGTTTTCATCTAATGGTTACAGTTTTGATGGCTTACCTGGTCTTGAACGGTTGTTAGGAGTCCTATTTTCTCTGTATCTTTTAATCATTTTTTGAACTCCAGTTTTGGAAACTCCTTCTGTTGATTTCCCCCTTCCTTATGCAAGTGGATCATCTTCTATCTAATCTTACCAGAAATATCTCCTTTAGTCATTTTAGATGCACATGAAAGAAATTTGTAAGGCAGCTAAGGTGTGTAAGGGAATTAGTTTTGAGTGAATGTCTCTTTGAAGGCTGACAATATCTGTGACACATTTGGTCCAGTACTTTATTTGTATTATTTTTCCAGTAATTTAAAATAATTATTTTAAATAACTTCGTCATTATTTTAAAATCTCTCATAGGGAAATGCCTATATAAACGCATAGAATGCATTGATGCTACACTATTCAAATATCAAAATAAGCATCCAAATTTGCCCACCACAAGTTCTTGACTGTTATCCTCTGTTACGCATAACATACAAACCTTTCATGAGCTTTTAAAACGTTTGTCCTTCACAGTCAGAAGGTCAGTTTGAAAGAGCGGGTGTTCTCCAGCCCAAGAAGCTCAGGAACCAAGGGGAAGGGGTCACCCCAGAGCCAGCAGCCTCTGAGGCGCTCGCCCAGTGCAGATAACAGCATTGAAGACAGTCCTTCCAAGGTACCCAAGAGCTTGAGCTTTGGGGACCGCAGCCGTGCTAGACAAGCATTCCGGTTCAAAGGAGCAGCTTCACGGCAGAACTCAGAAGGTGAGGGAACTCAAAAACACAGACTGTTACGCTTTTGTGTCGCTATGAATATTGTCTGGTTTGTGTATTTCAATTGGAAGAGTGAAAAAACGGTTGCTTATTTTTTTAGACTATTTTAATCTGACAGCAGCTGAAATGTATTTGAGGTTGTCATGTCGTATATGATTTGAGTGAGTGGATGTGAAGCTGTGGTTATGGTCACAGCCACAGTTACGCTATATCTGAGAAGTTTCTTTTAATTGTTTTAGAATTATATCCAAGATCACATTACCTGCTTGTGAGGTGTTAAACGTGTTCCAATAGCAGGACAGTAAGTAGGTGGAATTTGACCAAACTTACTAAATCCAGGCCAAATTTTTAAGTTCAAACATCAGGATTCTTGTTCTTTGTCCTGTAAGCTGTTGCATGTTATTGTTGCGTAGTAACTTGTGGCTGTATTTTGACAGATATATTTTTCTATCCTGGCTGATTTCTTTGTAACTATCTCAATGGTTGTGGCATAATGTGCTGAATGTTGCTTTTTTTTGCTGCCCGCATATTAATGTATATATCTTTAAAGTTGAACGAAAGCACAGAAACTCTGGAGCCCTAAGTTAAACCATTTTACTGTAGGTCCAAAAGTATCCAGACATGCCTTGTATCCACTGATGACACAGTGACACACACTGATAAAACGTTCCATAGAAATGTTCCAACATCTGGTATAAAACCTTCCCAGAAAAGAAAAGGCTGACGCAGCAAAGGACGGTGGGGGGGG